>JAHRIG010000369.1:3831779-4000475 GCA_020311275.1 Eira barbara | reverse complement strand
CACCATCACCACCACCACCAACATGACCGTCATCATCACCATCACCAACATCACCACCATCATCACCACCATCATCACCGCCATCATCACCATCCCAGTACCGTGTGGAGTGATATGCTCCACACTGGGGGGCTGCCGTCCGCTCTGCCTACCTGGAGTGGGCATTGATACTCCTGGTTCAGTACTCTCAGAAGGTAGCCATGCAAGAGACGGCACTCTCGGGCTGGGCTGACACAGGTGACAATGAGCCTTCCACCATGGGCAACCTTCCGAGTGGCCCTTCCCTGCATGTCGGGTCTGAGTCAGGGCCGGGGAAAATGCTTCCTTGCAGTTCAGCGGGCGTGGGTGCTGAGTCAGGTCCGCCCGTGGGGTGGTGACACGCACACGTACATCGTAAGTCACAGCTGGTGTAACACGCACGTGGACTTGGGCAGAGTCGCCAGGAGAGGAAGAGGAAGGAGACAGAGACAGGTAGATTTTGCTCACGTCCCCCGGGAGCTCTGCCAAAAGCCCCGTCCCAGAATATTACCTGGAAATATTGACCAACTTCACTTGGCCTGAGTCTGACAAAACAGCAAACATGCCTGCCCGAGACTGATGTAATGTGATGGCAGACAATCTCGCAGGGCTTGGGGCTCAAAGTTGGGACACATAGGGGCCAGGTGCACAGGCTGTGTCTGTCAGCTCCAGCTTTCAGCAGTTTTGAAGCCGTCATGTCTTGAAAGAAGTTACTTGATTTCTTCGTGGCCAGGTCTGTTGAGTCCCAGTCGTGCTCTGGCACAGAGCTGTAGCTCGGGGCTAGAACACCCACCATCCTCCTTCCTGCCCCCCCCACGACCTCGCTTTTTCCCAGAAGCATCTTGTGTAATTTCTTTTTCATCTTTCTTGTGAAATGAGAGCCACGGCTGCTCTAGCTGACCTTCACAACCACATCTGCAGGTTCCTCAGAGAAAGAAGGCAGGCACCGAGCTAGGGATGTGTGGGGACCCAGGAGCCCGGGGCTACACGTGCAGAAGGAGAAGGCCCAGGCCGGCGGTGTCCTGCCCGAGGAGGAAGGGCCGGCCGTTGTTGGAGAAGCTCTTCCAGCCTCGTGGTCGGCTCCTGCTCTCCCCGTGCCTCCAGCTGTCAGTGACCTCTGCTCTTGGGGGTCCAACCACATACCATTGAGCTTACAATAAATCAGTCTTTAGAATCCATGTCCATGCTGATACAAGACACGTGCGAAGGCAAGAAAAGAATCACACTATTTTCTGGCTTTGCCGGCTCATCTGGGGCTCCCTTCTCAACTTTCTCCTCCATCTGGCCCCACTGCCTGGCTTTATAAACAAAGTTTTATTGTAACACACCTGCTCATTCACGCACGTACCGCCCAGGGCTGCTTTGGCATCATAATAGCAAATCTGAGCGGCGATGATAGAGACCAGACAGTCTTCAGAGATGGTTCATTCTTGGTGTTGTACCTTCTCTGAGTTTTGACAACTTGTCTTATTTGTTCATTTAAAAAATGTATTATTGGATGCCTGGGTGGCTGAGTCAGTTAAGCACCTGCCTCCAGCTCAGGTCATGATCCAGGGGTCCTAGGATTGAGCCCCACATCGGGGTCCCTTCTCAATGGGGAGCCTGCTTTTCCCTCTGCCTGCTGCTCCCCTGCTTGTGCTCTCTCTCTGTCAAATAAATAAATAAAATATTTTTTTAAATGCATTATTATTTTTCCTAATTACAAAAGTAATTGCAGGCTTCACACCAAGTTGGAACACTATGGACCATATGAGAGGTCCCCCGGCCACCATCCTGCTTCCCCAGGGCAATGTGAGCACAGCTGACCTGCCACCTGGGTTCTCCCCGTGTGCACAGCACTTGCACATGTACTGGGGTTTTCTCAACACAGTGCTGTCTCAGACACACTGCCCTAAAACTTGCTTTTCCACTTAACTATATTCCCAGGGCATCTTCCCTGGATGTACAATGGCTTTTGGATATTCTATTGGGTGTACACGCCACTGCTCTCTCGCCTGTGGATGTTCAGACGATTTCCAGTGCTGTGAGCTTCTGATCAGCACTCAGGTGAATATTCTCACCCATTTAACTTGAGACATGTCTGTAGAAGAGTTTCCAGGACTGTGACTGTCCAGCCAGGGAGCATATTCATTTTCGAGAGAAATAGAACAAAACACCATCCAGAAAGCTGGAGACATTTACGTGCCATTCTTCCGCACATGGAGTGGACACCAAGAGTCAAGATACAAATCTCAGGGCACTGGGAGCACAAGAGAGGGGACTCACGGGTGAAGAGTGAGGGGTTGGTCACCCAGATAAGACCTGCCCAAGCAAAGACTCAGCCCTTTAAGGACCCTCCGATCATAGGTTGCTCCCTACAAACTTCATCAAGCACATGTCTTCTTAGGGGAGGGGGTGAGCAATCCGTAGCTGGGGCTAGAAGTTGGGTATAAAGTGTGCGCTGCCTAGGGTGAAGAGGAGACAGTGAGCAGGGGCAACATCAAGGGCATTCATGAGGTCAAACACAGCTGTGGCAGAGGGCCCCATCCAGAGCAGACAGGTCCTCGTCCTGGTAGCCAGCCTGGGCTCCTGGACTGGGGGGAAGGGGAAAGAGAGAGAGAAAGCAGGAGAAAGAGGTGGGGGGCGAAGAGGAAAGAAGAAAGGGAAAAAGGAGAAATGCGTTGGCCTTCACGCAGTCCCCAGTGAGACAAGGATAGAGCAGAAGGCCAGAATGTTCACAGCTGTCTATTTGTAATAGTGCAAAACCTCCAGTGACCCAGAAGAGCATTAATAGAACAGATACACTGTGGCACATCCATGCAGTGGAATACTATACAGCCAGGAAAAGGGACATAGTATTGCTACATATAACACCATGGACAGATGGCTGGGGGTGGGCACAGGGAAAATCTCAGAGTTGGTAAAGTCTGGCTGCTTAGGCCCCTCCCCCATCTCAAGCATCCCACCACTGCCCGACCCTTTCCTCCTTTCTACCACCCATCTTCAGTGGTGACAACCTCCTGGTCATAATTACCACCTAAGCACAGCTCCCTAAATAGCAGGTGTTTCTCTCTGAAGGCTCTGTGGATGGATTCCTGCAAGAGCCACTGCGGGAGGGTCACATTTTCTTCTCTGTACTTTGGGATCTTTCACGGAGCCCTGCTTTTTTGTGCGTTTTTTCACATTCTTCTGTGTATGTCCTGTTTCACAATAAAGAAGTTTCTCCAGCTTTAAAAATCCAAAAACCACTGGGTTATTCCCACTCATTATACTATGTCTATAGTATATGCAATGTATTGTATGCCCATGTATTATGTGTGTGTGCGCGCGCGTGTGTGTTTATGTGTGTGTGTATGTGTGCAGACATAGAGAGACAGAGACAGGGAGACAGGGACATATACTGATGGGTCCCTGCGGAGAGAACATCACCATTTACACAGTCTACACCTTAGACAACCATGGAAATAAATGACCGGGTGGAGAACTGCCCCCCACCCATGGGAGGGAGGACAGCAGACCAGTGGGCGGCCCTCCGAGCTGTGTCAGGCTGTCTCCCTGCGTCCCAGCCACCATGAGTCAGTTCTGCAGCGGCGGAGCCCAACAAGCACAGCCATGACTTAGGGCTAATCTTCCTGAGAAGCCGGCTCACCAGCCAATTCATCTTTAAAAGCCCTCGAGTGAGTCATACAGCTATGCACAGGCCTCCTGAGAACGTCATGAGGCAACGTGTTTGCTCCCTTCGCCAACCATCTAAGAAAGGGTGAGCAAGCTGGGCTTGCTCTGATTAAAAAGAGAAAAACAAACTTCTCCCACCGGTGCGGCTCCTGGCAGAGCCAAAGCACAGAGGGCTGGAGGCTGTGTGGACGCGAGCCTAGAGCCTAGCCGTCCCCTGCTAGCTATTGCAACCGCTGTGCAGTCGTTAGCAGGAAATCAGGCGGATCGCCATTTACCACCCGCGGTCTGAGGGTCAAAATGACCCACCCCAGTGGCTAGCTTCGCCCTCGTTGTTGACTTAAAGGAGCAGAAATGTGTGTTTTCTCAGTTCTGGAGAACAGAAGTCTGAAATCCAGGTGTCTGAAGAGTCCCTTCCTCCTGGTGGCTCTCAGGGCCAGCGCGTCCGAGGCCTCTCCCAGCTTCTGGTATGTGCTGGCAGTCCCCGGCGCTCCCTGGCTTGTGGCTGTGTCACCCAACCCCTGCCTCTGCCTTCACATGGCCTTCTCCCTGTGGGTCTGCACCCACGTTTCCCTCTCCCCATAGGCACGCCAGGCATCGGACTTAGCACCACCCTGACCCCTCCCCTCTAGGTTTTATAGGACTGAAGTTGATATAGATTGCGGGCACTCTTTAAGGAAAAGCCTGCAAAATTACTAAATCAGAATTAGGGGCAAATGTGAATTCCTATTTAGAAGGCAAACAAATCACAGGAAATTACTGTGGCGGTGGATGTGGGGAAAGCCTCCCCTCTGTAATCTCTTTAGGCAATTCGCAGAAGTGCCTACCCAGAATGCGTGGGGTCTCCCTTGGTCGGATGGGAGCCCCCAAATGGGGGGGGCTGGTGATGCAGGGAGCCAGTGAAAGGTTTCACCCAAGGCAGAATAAAGGAGAGAGGATACTGAATATATCGTAAGGGCCCGGGGCCAGGACAGCAGAGAGGTGTCTGTCATTAGGCAGCGGGCAGGGGCTGTGTTTAAAGGGGGACGGTGAGGAGGTCTGGGAACACAGGGAACTTTCCCCTTTCTGGTAACTGTGCCTGGTTGTAAGTAGCCCATTGGTCAGTTAGGGCTTATGGATATTTTGAGGTGGGTCTCCCGATGGACTTATCTGTATTCAGTTTTCGAGTTTTCACTGTTCAAGCCCATTGTCTAAAAGTGGCCTCTACAGAATGCACCCTGATCTTCCCTCCCTGCCTACAACACTCTATGGCTCCCGGATGCCCTGTGCACTCCCAGGGGCTGTGCAGATGGAAGCCCTGGGGCTCAAGCTCATTCGATTCCAACTAAAGCCCCTCTGCCTACAAAAAGATGCTTTTAGGCCAGGTGGACAGGAAAGGAGATGAGGGGAAGGGGTGGGCGTCAGAGTCTCAACAGGAAAGAAGGAGAAACGATGGCACGGCCCATCGTTGGAGGTCACCTGGCTGGGGATCCTGGCCCAGAGGGGCCGTAGTCACCATGCTCTGCTTTCGCCTCTCGCCTCTTTTGCTCCCCGTGTACCCACAGAGAACCAAGATCTAGCAAGGGGGCTCCCTCCAGTAGCGACATGCAATTATGCCCCCTCGCCCCAGCTCTGAGAGCTTGTAAAGTCAGGCCACAGCTTGACAGACATGTTCTCAAAGCTCCGGTTTTATGTCCTTTGTAAGATGGAAATGCAGTCACAGTCCTGTGCTGTGATTCAGCCAGAAGAAAGCTGCCAGTGTAAGGACAGGTGTAATGGGGCCATCCGGAGCCCCATCAAAAGGGCAGAGCCAGGCCCCCAGGTTAGACTCTCCCAAGAACCATAAACCTGGCTGGGGCCTGTTGGCCTGATTTTGGGGGAAGGGTGAAGCAGAGCTTCCCCTTTCTCCCTTGGTCATTCCTCTCCCCAGCTCTGCACCTGTCTGTCCACACCCTATGACTCCCAAATGTACAGCGTTGGCCCAAGAGTACTGGGTGGACTGCTTGTGTAGGACTGCTTGGCTCCTCCCTACGCTCCACACATTTAAGCTTGGTCCTTTTAAGCACGCTGTTGAACAGCCTGCTACCATGGGGACTTGGGCAGGACCCCAAATCTAGTCCTTATATCCCAGAATCCTGCTCATTTTTCCATCCATCCATCCATCCATCCATCCGCCATCATCCATCCATCTACTACCCATTCATCATCCATCCCCCATAATCCATCATTCATCCATCATCCCTCTGTCCATCCTTCCATGCATTATCCTCCATCCATCATCCATCCATCTCCTTGACGTCTCCAGTGCCTGCTAAAGTGCCAGGAGCTGTACATGCCCTTGAAGTTACTGGAAGATTTCCAGAACAGAGTCCTACTGCCATGGGGCCTTGGGTACTAAGAAAGCAGAGACAGCATGTGGGACAGGTGTCACCCGCCATCAGAGGGCACAGCTGGGGCTTTGCCTCCTCCACCTTCATTCCCTGGCTCTGAGTCCTGCTCCTCAGCTGCTCCGTGTTCAAAGCGGGGCGGCCCCCTCCCTCCTCCAAAGCCTGGGAACTTGCGGGAGGAGGACTTGCTGCCCCAGGCGATGGTGATTAGCTGCCTCGCCCCTGCCAGTCTGCACAGGACTTCCCCCGAGGCCACGGCAGCTCCAGAATGCTCGGCATTTTTCTCATTTCAATAAAGGTACAAAGGGTACTTCTGGAGAGAGGCCGCCAAGAAATCACGCCCTTTTAGGTACATTCTTGGCTTCAGTGCTAGGGATTATTTTTTTGAGGGAGGGGGCTGCTTTATTTGACAATTTATACCGCAGTGACTCAAGCCTGAGGAATGCAGCCCGCCCACCTCGTGCCCTGCAGACCCCTGGGCCCTGCCTGGTGAGAACAGGGGCTGGCTTGAACCCTGGGGGCAGTGAGGGCCGTGGAAGTGACCAGAAGAGGATGTCCCAGGAAGGGAGCAGTGCAGAGAGAGGAGGAGGCCCCCAACCCCACAGTTCTTCCGGGACGCTGTGTGGCCCTATGTGGTTTCCTTCTGCCCCAGGATAAAGCTTGGCCTCCAGATCCTGGGCTCCCACCCACTCCCACCCCATACCGCCTGGACACCCGGAGGGACTTAGGCGAGGTCCCCGCTCCCTGCGAGTCAAGGCACCCTCCACCTAGAAGCGAGGCTGGTGGCCCCTGGGACCTCGCGATGTGCTGTGACAGTCGGTGACTTACTACTTCTTATGAAGGCAGGGGTGGACCCTCTCTGAGCGCAGGGGCAAGGCCGAGCACACTCAACACCTCACCAGGGAGGCAGATGCAACAGAGGGTGTGTCGCCCTGTGTGCCTGGCTCCGACCCTCCAGGGCTGCTGTGACCTTGCCCCCCACCCCCCGCTCCCCTTCTCTGGGTCTCACCATCCTGCCTCTGAAGCGGCGATGAAGATAATAACAGCATCGCCCTCCGTGGCCTGTGAGCAGCTTCACTGAGCCCTAAAAGTCTTTGAGCTCCCAGGAGAAAGGCGCCAAGGAGCCGCAAGGTGTTATTAGAAGTAATTGGGCCTGCAGTTGAGTAAACCTTCAAAGCCGCCAGACTCAGTTTACTTCACCTAGTTTCTCTGCCCCCAATCTCCCCACCTGGCTATTGATCCCCCTTCTCCCCCTGCCCAATCCCTTTCTCTTTCTTGTCTCGCCTGCAACTTACGCTCACACTTTCCTTCCTAGCTTAGCAGTCTCCACAATGAATGGTCTGCCTCTAAAGTGATGGAAACCGGACAAGCAGAACTGGCAAAGTCTGTGGGGAGTACTGAATCCAAACCTCAAGCCAGAGAAATAAATGTTGTTCATCTATCCGTCCACCCATCCATCCATCCACCCGCTCATCCATCCATCCATCCATCCATCCACACATCCACTCATCTATCCGCCTACCCATCCATCTACCCGTCCAGCATCCATCCATCCATCCACCATCCATCCATCCATCCATCCATCCAACCATCCGTCCATCCATCGACCCACCCATCCTTCCATCCACTCATCCATCCACCCATCCACCCACCCATCCATCCACCCACCCATCCACCCAACCATCCACCCATCCATCCACCCACCCATCCACCCAACCATCCATCCAACCATCCACCCATCCATCCGCCCACCCACCCATCCACCCACCCATCCATCCACCTGCCCAGGATCCATCCATCCATCCACCCTCCCATCCACCCATCCATCCATCCATCCTTCCAACCACCCACCCATCCACCCATCCACCCATCCACCCACCCATCCAGCCAGCCAGCCAGCATCCAGCCACCCACCCATCCATCCACCCATCCACCCACCCACCCAGCCATCCATTCACTCATCTATCCATCTATCCCTCCAAGACCCCATCCAATGCTGACTTTTCAAGGCCCCTGTTAAGTCCTGGGGCCACTCAGACAAACGCAGACCTCCCTCCAGTTCCCAGCCAAGAGGCAGAGCACAGGACCTACCCAGTAGAACACATGTGGGACACAGTAGAACACATCTGGCTTCTCACGGCGAGCTCCCTGTCCCGCCCTACCCATCTCCAAGAGGACTTTCTCCATCTCCATTGCTTTGACTCACACTCCATTTGCTCCTCTGCAGGGCTGAGGGTGTTGGGGGACAAGGAGATGACCCCAAGGCCCCTCTCTGCACCCCTCTGATATTTGGCGAGTCTCCACTGGGGAGACCATGGGGAAGACAGCTGTGCATGGGCCCTGAAGGAAGAATCCAAAGCTGGGTCAACTTCATAAAGGGAGGTCAGACCAGTAGAGGACAAGCAGAGGAACTGGAGGGCCTGCTGGCTCCTTGCCTCCTGCTGCTGTGGGTTCCAAAGGACTAGCCGAGCTCAAAGGGTGGTCCAGGGAACATCAGCTTCCGAATCCCCCGGGAGCTTGTTTAGGGTACACACAAACCTGGGCCCAGGCCTTCGGGATGAGAATCGGGGAGAGCCCAGGCATCTGTGTGTGAACAAAATCTCAGGGGTTCCTTGGGCACGAAGTTTGAGAACTGCAGCTCTAAGAGTCGAGTGTGTGCTTGGTTCTCTCCCAGGAAGTCGCAACCCCCCTGAACGCATCGGGGCCGAGCCTCGTCTGCACGGCAGAGATGTGTGGGCTGTGAGGGGATCCTCGATCCTGCTGGGTGGGGGCTTTCCTCTTCTTGCTGTCAATCCTGAACCCCGGTCCACAGGCCGCTGTGATAGAGAAGCCGTGGGTTTGCAAAGGACAGGGAGGCAGCCTCTTCCATCACTCAGGACGAGGCCCAGGGTCTGGGGCCTGGCCAGGCCCATGTAGAATCGAGGTGAGCTCAGCCCACCCTCAAAGCTCTCTCCCTCCTCTGGCCCTTCCCTGCCCTTGGTCTGCTGCTCTGGGTCTCAGCTGCCCTGCGGCCTGCCTTGCTTGCCAGACAAGGCATCTATGGAACCGGGACTTCAAATCGCAGGGCTATGACAGGCAACCTGCCAGGTGTTTCGTAGAACCACCTGTCGGCCAGCCTTCCTTCCTTCCTTTCGCCCCCAGACGTGTTCTTGCTGCGTGCCGGCAGAGCCCCGAGAAAGCCAGCCCTTCCCAGAACTCACATTCTCACGGGGGGACCGACACAGACCAGCAGTGAATCTGTAATGAATCAGTGAATCAGACGGGGAAAGTCCTTTGACAAAGAGGAAGCTGGAGAGGGAGAGGGACTGTTGGGGAGGATCACACTGTTTAAATCGGATGTTTGGGTGAGATTTGAGCAGACACCTGAAGAGGTGAGGGAGGACCCCCAGCGGCGGGGGGGGGGGGGGGGGGGGGCACATTCTAGCTGGAGACCAGCCAGTGTAAAGGTCCAGAGGCAGGAGCACACGGATAGTGACTGGAAACAGTGAAAAGGCCAGTGTTGCTGGAGGGCAGCGTGGCCGGCTGAGAGGCTGTAGAGGGAGGCAATGGAGCAAAGCCATCCTACCTTCTCGGGGGTCTGCAGTCCGGGCCGGACTCCTCGGCGCGTTGCCAGGGCTGGGTCCCTGGCGTGGCTGCACTGGGCCAGCTGGGAGGCCAGGCTTCTCTGTGCAGGTGGTCCCGGGGCCTCTCTCCCTCCTCTGGCCTTTCTGGGAGTTCGTGCCGTGGAACTGACAGGTAGGGCCGCTGACATTCCTATGTGGTGGCCCAGGGCACTTACAGGCTGTCCGGTCTTCTTAAGGCTTCGTTAGGCCAGCAAATGCCACTGTGGGCACCATCTGTACATTGACGGGAGTCATGGGGCCAGCCAGATTCAAGAGGATAGGCCCCTGCGAGTGATAGAACGCTGGGATTTGTGGGTCCCGGAGCGGGGGCTGGGGGGCAAGGGGAACGGACGACCACGCGGGAACGCATCTCGGAGCGAGGACGAGCAGCAGCGACACGTGGGGACGTCGGCCCGGCCCGGACTGACCGAGCCGGAATCCCTGGGAGCGGGTCTCAGGAAGGGCGCGTGCGGGCTCTCCCCCAGACTCGGGGTGCTCACTGCCACCCCCAGGTGAGAACAATGGGTCTGTGGTTGCGTAAGCCGTGGAAAGGGGGTTCTCGATGGCTTTGTGTGAAGGTAGAAGCCACTGGGGAGCTCTGAGGAGGCAGAGAATGGAGAACCGGACTCACTTCCACAAAGGGAAGGGCACGTGGCACAGCGGGCCGGGGCTGTTACAGCGCGTGTCTGGAAGAGGTTGGCGGCGGGGACCAGGGTCGGATGGTGGCAAGGATGGCGCGAGACCGGGCTCCCATCTGGCTTGCAGGTGGAGCCGGCAAGGGCTCCCCCCACGTTGGGGTGCGGTGTGAGCAAGACGTGGCATGCTGGTTGTTACCGTGGCTGGTTCTGGAAGAGAAATCCAGACCGGGTAAGCTGAGCCTTGCTGAGGTCACACGGCCGCAGAGGACAAGACACAGACTCAGGTGTCTGACACCGAGGCCCCCAGGTCCTGGAGCTAGTAAGCAGCTCCCCGATGACCTCATCCCTCCCAGGATGTGGCCACAGGGGAAAGCAATGGTTAACCCAAAAGGAATGATTCTGGCAAAGAAGTGCCTGGGTGCGGGGAGGCGCTCAAACACCCTGCCCGAAGATGCCGCTTGTATCTGCTTCCCGTGGCACAAAGTTCATCGCTTGCAAGGAGCAACTCAAGAACCACCACACATGCCAGGTCCCAGGGCTTCGCAGGGCCCCACAGCTCGCTGGAGCCGGGTCTTTGCAGCCCCCGGGGCAAGGCCAAGCTCATGGTCAGGGAGGGTGCTTCTCCGGGGGAATCCCCTCCCTGGGGTGGGAGCTAGCATTCAGGTAAAGGAGCCACTGTCTTCTCAGCAGAGGTAATGGACGTGCAGGAGAGGAGCCATCCCCTCGGGGCTTGGTGGGGGGAGCCGAAGGAGACGGCCAAGGGCAAGGGTTCCAGGGGCTTCTCACAGCTCAGCTGCAGGGTAGGGAGAACGTCCGAGTCTTACTGGAAACCCAGGTGAACGGATGCCCCCCTTGTCCTGATGCTCAGATAGGATCCGCGGGAACCAGCGTTCCCGTTTCTTGCCTCCCCGGGAGTCTCCATCACTCACATGCAGCAAGCAAGGCAGCCTGTTGGTTCATCGAACTCGTGTTTGCTGCCGTCTTTTCCTCCCATCCAAATAAAGCCCCAAGTTCAAACACTCACACTCAAATGCAGCAAGAAGTAGCTCGGTAAAAAACGCCCAAGCAAGTCACTTCGTGGCAAACATTCCTGAGTTTTAATAAGTGCATCAGCTTCGCCCCTAGAAAGGACTTTCTGCCCAGGTGCAGAGCACAGAGGTACTAACCCTCCTCCCGGTGGCCAGACTTCCAGGCAGGATGAGGCGTCGGAACCAGGCGGATTTGGAGAAAATATCTGTTATCTCACAGAACGGTCTTAAAGGCATCCAACCTTTAGCCATATTTTCCACCCGAAAATGCAGGGAACCATCCAATGCCCACGGAATTCCCTCCGATGAGCAGTGACCCAGTGGAGAGGCGGTGGGACGGGCACGAGCAGGATGCATCCTTGGAGAACCCATCCTGGGAGTGAGGTCTGAAGGCCGCAGGGCTGAGGAAAACCATCAGTGAGGCATGGGACGTCCTTGAGACGTGCTTTTGTGGCAACAAAGACCATGGATGGTTTTTTAAATCTTAGATTAATATCAAATGTATTGTTTCACGTTTTAACATCTGGTTTTCCTTAGGTTTTGAAGTTCGATCTACAGATCCAATCATTTTACTGTAAACTCAGGAAATTTTATGATTTAAGATCACTTCCAGGGGCTTCATCTGATCAGTATTGGAGTAACTCAGTTTGAACTACGAAAATTCCCCGAACTATCAGTCGTATTTACAGACATCGGAAGTCCAAGTCCCTTAAACATTTTAAGCTACATCGTGAACGTATTATTTTTTGTACGTTACTTCTAATGGCTCCAAGAAGATAAAGCTCGCCGGTGCCGAGGTCGCTATATCTAACAGAGTTCGGACGGGGTGACTATCGAGTGAATTTCCCGATACCGCGCACAGGTGTAGAAAAATGCTCTTCTGCTTTTTCAATGAAATCACACATCTAAAACCAATTACTTAATGACACAATTTAAGCCCAAATCACAAGGCCGATCTCACCGTTACTATAACGGGCCAATGGCTCTTAGCATTCCGAACACTTTAAATACCAAACCTGCCCAGTGTGTTTGTTGTGAACTTAACCCCCCAATACTAATATGTTGATTCACTCCATTAGTCCCATACTTAATTCTAAGTATTTAATTCTAAGTAATTAATTCTTAATTCTTACTATTAAAAAAACTCTTAAATAAAAATAAAAAATACTGTCTTCCTGGGCAGACTGAGGTTCTCCTCTATGAGGACAAAGTTGATTATTAACTGCAGACTTTCAACTTGGGCTCCATATCTAATTTTCCGAATTCACAGGCCGCCCCGCTGAGTCATACCACGGCCCCCAGCGCCTGGGGCACGGAGACCCACGTCCGTCTGGATGGAGCACGCATCTCCCCTGAGCCGGTGCTGAACACCTCGTACCTTCTCTTCCTCGTCTGAGCATACAGCCATGCCGAGCAAAGACGCCGTTGTCCCCAGCCCACTCCCTGCCACTGAGGTCTGGCCGTGGAGGTCAGTGGCAGGCCATGGTGTGTGTGTGTATCCCAGTGGTCTCCCCTACAAGCCGCACGTTCTTATAGCTGTGGCCGGTTGAACATTAACAATGCTGAAGTCATGTCATCAACAAGGTCAGTGGGTAAAAACTGAGGGTGGAATGACCCAGAGTACAGAGACGTGTCCATGGATGTTTGCGGTCAAGACATGGGAGCAGCAGTAGTAACGGGGGAACAGCAGATAAGCATTTGTCCTTCAGGATGGCGAGTAAACAGCTGAGCACCAGGGGAAGGAAGAGAGAATCGGTAGGTTGACCCCAGTGTCAAGGAGAAAGACCCCAAGGCCAAGGCTTCCCTGTCTCTCTTTCAGTCATACTGTTTCCCAGACACAAACGGGAAGGGAGCCATAATGTCCCAAGACCAACGTGCTCTGTGGGTCCCTGAGCTCCCCTACGTGGGACTCCCCTTGACCGTGGAATCCCAATCGAGTTCTGCCAAAATATTACCTTTTCTCCTAAAATTCCTTTATTTTGCAGAAGTTTCAAGTTGAACAAACTCATTCAGGAATTATCGAAATCAAAACATTTGCAATAAAAAAAAGTTATAAAGAATTGAAAACCACCCATAATTGGATACCGATTAAATCAGTTATGGTAAATTCATATAATAGAGTAGTTTGTAGTCATCAAAAATGATGCAGAAGATTATTTATTTATTTTTTCCTTTCAAATTTTTATTTAAATTCTTGTTGGCTTTTAAAAAATGGTGCAGAAGAATATTTAATATAGGAAGATTTTCATGGTCTGTGAAAAAAGTTTTATAGACAGCATGACCCAAATTTTCTATAAACACTTATTTGTAGTTTTTAAAAGCTAAATTTTGTTTTGTTGTTTTTTAATTTAAATTCAATTAATTAACAAATAGTATATATTAGTTTCAGAGGTACAGTTCAGTGACTCATCAGTCTTAGGTAACAGCCAGTGCTCATTACATCACATGCCCTCCTTAATGCCGGTCACCCTGTTACCCCATCCCCCAAGTGACCCTCAGTTTGTTTCTTAGAGTTGAAAATCTCTCATGGTTTGTCTCCCTCTCTGATTTCATCTTGTTTTATTTTTTCTTCCTTTCCCCTATGCTCCTCTGTTTTGTTTCTTTAATTCCACATGTGAGTGAAATCATATAATTGCCTTTCTCTGATGGACTTATTTTGCTTAGTGTAATACCCTCTAGTTCCATCCATATCATTGCATTTGGCAAGATTTCATTTTTTGATGGCTGCATAGTATTC
This sequence comes from Eira barbara, assembly GCA_020311275.1. Taxonomy (NCBI): domain Eukaryota; kingdom Metazoa; phylum Chordata; class Mammalia; order Carnivora; family Mustelidae; genus Eira; species Eira barbara. The sequence continues at coordinate 3,986,435 of JAHRIG010000369.1, read as the reverse complement.
CATTGTGTATATATACCACATCTTCTTTATCCATTCGTCTGTCAACAGACATCTGGGCCCTTTCCACAATGTGGCTATTGTGGACGTTGCTGCTATAAACATTCGGGTGCACGTGCCCCTTTGGATCACTACGTTTGTATCTTTGGGGTAAATACCCAGTAGTGCAACTGCTGGGTCATAGGGTAGCTCTATTTTCAACTTTCTGAGGAACCTCCACACTGTTTTCCGGAGTGGTTGCACCAGCTTGCATTCCCACCAACAGTGTAGGAGGGCTCCCCTCTCTCCGCATCCTCACCAGCATCTGTCATTTCTTGACTTGTTAATTTTAGCCATTCTGACTGGTGTGAGGTGGTATCTCATTATGGTTTTGATTTGTATTTCCCTGATGCCGAGTGATGTGGAGCCTTTTTTCATGTCTGTTGGCCATCTGGATGTCTTCTTTGCAGAAATGTCTGTTCATGTCTTCTGCCCATTTCTTGATTGGATTATTTGTTCTTTGGGTGTTGAGTTTGGATACTAGCCCTTTCTCTGATAAGATATTTGCAAGATATTCTCCCGTTCTGTCAGTCGTCTCTTGATTTTGTCAACTGTTTCCTTTGCTGTGCAGAAGCTTTTAATCTTGATGAAGTCCCAATAGTTCATTTTTGCTTTTGTTTCCCTTGTCTTTGGAGACATGTTTAGCAAGAATTTGCTGTGGCCAAGGTCACAGAGGTTGCTGCCTGCATTCTCCTCTAGGATTTTGATGGATTCCTGTCTCCCATTGAGGTCTTTCATCCATTTTGAGTCTATTTTCGTGTGTGGTGTAAGGAAATGGTCCAGTTTCATTCTTCTGCATGTGGCTGTCCAATTTTCCCAGCACCATTTGTTGAAGAGACTGTCTTTTTTCCACTGGACATTCTGTCCTGCTTTGTCAGAGATTAGTTGACCATAGAGTTGAGGGTCCATTTCTGGGCTCTCTATTCTGTTCCACTGATCTATGTGTCTGTTTTTGTGCCAGGACCATACTGTCTTGATGACAGCTTTGTAATAGAGGTTGAAGCCTGGAATTGTGATGCTACCAGTTTTGGTTTTCTTTTTCCACAGTCCTCTGAGTATTTGAGGTCTTTCTCAATGGGGAAAAAGTGAGAGCTTTCCCCCTCAGGTCAAGAACACGTCAGAGTTCTCCACTCTCGCCACTGTTGTTCAACACAGTGCTAGACGTCCTAGCCTCAGCAATCAGAAAAGAAAGAAAAGGCGTCCGAATCAGCAAAGTAGTCAAACTCTCATTCTTCGCAGGCGACATGATACTTTATGTAGAGAACCCAAAGATTCCACCCAAAAATTGCTAAAACTCATACAGGAATTCAGCAAAGTGGCAGGATATAAAATCAATGCACAGAAATCAGCTGCATTTCTATACACTAACAATGAGACGGAAGAAAGAGAGATTAAGGAGTGGATCCCATTTAGAATTGCACCAAAAACCATAAGATACCTCGGAATAAACCTAACCAAAGAGGCAAAGGGTCTGCACTCTGAAAACCATAGAACACTCAAGAAAGAAATCGAGGAAGAATGAATAAAGAAATGGAACAACGTTCCATAGTCGTGATTTGTAAGAACAAATATTGTGAAAATGTCTATGCTACCTAGAGCAATCTAGACATTCAGTGCAATCCCTATCAAAATACCATCAACTTTTTTCACAGAGCTGGAACAAATAATCCTAAAATTTGTATGGAACCAGAAAGCATTCATTATTTATTATTCAACCGTTCACTAATGGTTGAGTAATATTCCATTGACATAGTCATATATATTCCGTTGTACATGTTCATTCGTACATACATGTATACACACACGTTCCACACCTCCTCCATCCACTCATCCATGGCTGGACACTTGGGCTGCTTCCGTATCTTGGCTATTGTAAATAGTGCTCCAGTGAACACGAGAGTGCAATGTATTTTTGAATTCGTGTTTTTGGTAAATACCCAGCAGTCGAATTGCTAGATCCCATGGTAGTTCTATTTTTAATTTTTTTTTAAGATTTTATTTATTTATTTGTCAGAGAGAGAGTACACACAAGCAGGCAGAGAGGCAGGCAGAGGCAGCGAGAGAAGCAGGCTCCCTGCTGAGCAAGGATCCCGATGCGGGACTTGATCCCAGGACCCCGGGACCATGACCTGAGCCGAAGGCAGCAGCTCAACCAACTGAGCCACCCAGGCGTCCCTCTATTTTTAATTTTTTGAGGACCCTCCCTACTGCTTCCCCCAGTGGCCGCACCGGTTTGCATTCCCACCCACAGTGCACGAGCAGTCTCCTTTCTCCACGTCCTCTCCAACACTTGCTAGTTCTCGTCCTTTTAATACTAGCCCCTCTGATCGGTGTGAGCTGATGGCATTTCCCTGATGATGAGTGATGCTGAACATCTTTTCATGGTTCTGTTGGCCACTGTCTGCCTTCCTTGGAAAACTGTCTACGTGGGTCCTCTGCCTATTTTTTTTTAAGACTTTATTTATTTATTTGTCAGAGAGAAGGAGAGAGAGAGAGATCACAAGCAGGCAGAGAGGCAGAGAGAGAAGCAGGCTCCCTGCCGAGCAAGGAGCCCAATGCGGGACTCGATCCCAGGACCCTGAGATCATGACCTGAGCCGAAGGCAGCGGCTTAACCCACTGAGCCACCCAGGTGTCCCTCTCTGCCCATTTTTTAATTGATTTGTTCGTGGAGCATTTTGGACCCACTTTGTCTCTGCTCCTCAAACTTCGGTGTTGTCCTGTTAGAAGAAAAAAAAAAAAAAAAGAAATCCGTTTTTATTACGTTTTCTAAAACCTGTTTATCACATCCAAGCCGAGCAGGAAAGGCTGGTAACTCCATTTAAGCCTCATTAATTGACTTTGAATCATGTCCCCAGCCCAGCTCTATTGTAACTCCCAATGAGGTTTGTCCAAGCCCTTCCCGTGGTGTGGCTTCGTGCAGCTTACACAGCCCGGGAGGGGCGTCTGCACCTTCCCCGAGGGACGCGCCACGGGGAGCAGGTGGATGGAAGTATGACAAGCGCCCGTCCCCACAGGAGGGTCACACACGACCACGGCTTTGTCTGTTCTGTTCCCTCTGCTCCTGATGCTGCCGCACCTACGACCTGTCCCCGGGGCGCACGTACCCAGACCCCAGGCTTGGTTTAAAGCTCTGCTAACCACCTCTTGAAGTTCTTAATATGTTTTGAACAAGTTAACACCGCAATTTTATTTGGTACCGGGCTCTGCAAAGTCCGCAGCCGGCCTCGCCTGCCGCCCCCTTCAGCCTGCCTCCTGCTGCATTAATTTTGTCATAAATTCTTCAAGGGTGAGGTGTGTCCAAAGGAAACAGCCTTGGAGAAGCTGAAGGAGGTAAGAGGGGAGCAATCGAGCAGGTAGAGGAACAGGTCTGGGGCACGTAGAGGGCGTCTCCCTTCATGCCTGCGTCCTGGCTTCCAAGCTCTGGGAAGGGGCGGGGAGTTGTATTCTATTCAGCGAAACCCAAAGGAGAAGCTGCTTTCCGCTCATCGGATCCATCCCCCGACGGGCAGTCGTATTTCTGAAAAGCAACAAGGGATAAACATGATGATTCTGTGTTGATTTCAAAATACTTTCCCACAACGTCAGGCTTTCTTCCCCTCTCCCTCTGTGAGCACTCCGGGGCTTGCGGCGGGGAAAGGGTGGAGCAGTCAGGGCTCGGGCTGGAGGGGGAGGCTCCCAGGACGCACAGACACTGTCCCTTTCTGGAGACTGAGGGTGTTGCAGGTGAGAGCTGCTCAGGGACGCGACCCGTTTCTTCAGCAGCTCCTTGAAAGTCACTTCCAGCTGTTCAAAGTGGAGAGACAGGGGCTGGCAAATGTCTTACTCATTTACAAACCAGAAATTCTAAAAGCAAAGAGAAATGGAATTTTCATAACATGTTCTCATTATTTTCCAGCAGACGCACAGAGCACAGACCTATAAATGGTTAAAGCCTTCAAGTACAATCCCATGGTCTTAGACCTCGAGCACTGCCAGTAACTTACGGTGAAGAAAGACGGGACAAACCAGAGAGGTGTGGTACCTGGCCTGAGGTCACACAGCCAGCAGCGGGAACCGGGGCTGGAATCCTGTCCTTCCAGTTCCCAGGCCTGATGCAGAGCTGTCCGTGGGATGGAGAGAGAAAGGTCAGGGCCAGGCCCTGTAGGAGAAGCAGCGGGGGGTCATTCCAAGGCCCGGGTTCCAGTCCGGGGGGATCCAGGCCCCCCATGGCAGCACAGAATCCAGAGGGGAACCGGTCAAGGAGCAAACACAATCCATGTACCATGCCGTACAGCGGACCCACGCAGCAGGCTTTTTGGCAGACTCGCAGTTTCAATATATTTAGTGTGTACACCAGGGCCACTTGAGAACGTTTCCATCACCTCTGAGAGAAATGTGCACTCTGGCTGACCCCTCCAGTCCCACCTGCCCTCCCTGCGGACCGAGGTGACCAGCAGCTGCTTTCTCCCCGCGTGGATTTGTACTTTCTGCACAGTCCGTACACATGGAATCATACAGAATGTGGCTCTTTTCTCCCCGGCTGCTTTGCAGAAGCACCATGTCCTCCGGGATCGTGGATGCCATGCCGTGGCAGGTGTCAGAACTTCGTGGTGGATGGCAGCCTGCGGGAGGGCTCTCCCATCTGCTGGCTGTGTCCTGTGGCCACGTCCCGTGGCCACGTCCTGACCCTCCCGAGGCCCCACAACACACCCATGCTTCCTGCCCCCCTGCTGCCCTTTGAACAGTGGGCAGCTCTCTGCGCCAACTGAAGTGGCCTGGCTCTGGGACTCTGGGGGTCTGCCCTGGACTCGCCTTCTGGGTCTTGCTGGAGGCTCGCCGGACATCTTCCGCTCCCTCAGTTACAGCTGCTGGAGTAACTAACGGGAATTGGCCAAGTCCCGGGACCCGAGGAGCAGGCGGACCATTGCGCCGCAGTCTAGCCCACTCTCACGCATTCTCTCCCCAGGCCTCACTCTGCCGTGGCAGCGTCCACCCCCGGCAGGTGGGTCGGAGTCATGTTCCAAGGCATCCAATACACTGTCTCCAAACCCCAGAGATGCCCACCGAGCCTGGAGCTTTGGACTTCCCGGAAAGGAGGGGCAGGTACAAGAGCTGGTCCTTTTCTTTGGGGGGAGGCAGGGTGGGGGGGGATGACGCTGGCAGGTCCCAGATCACTCGAAAAGATGCACCGGTGTGACGGGTTCCAGACTCTCTGTAAGGTTTGGCCCCCAAGAGGTCCGCGTCCTGCCGGGGCGTGCAGAGAACCCATCACTTCTTGTTCCCCAGGTCCACTCCACACGCTGTGCCTGTAGCCCCAGGTCCGGTGCCCTGGCCCCGGCGGCCGCGGGCTATGGGTGCTCTTGCGAGCAGTCGCTCTATGGGGCTGATGAGCAGATCTGAGACGGTCAGCTGTCCTCTTCGAAGTCGTTGTCACTCACGTGCGGTCCTTACGATGGCCACCCCCTACCCCCATCTCCTCTCTGGTCTCTGGCGTGGTGACCTTTCACCTACGCTGCAGCCCTCCTCCTCCCCCTCCCAGCTTGCTGGGCAAAGGCCCTCCACGAGCAAGGGCCACCATCCGTCTTCCGGGCTGCACGTGCGGGGGTCCTCACCACCATCTGTGGGGGCTTCTCTCTAGACTTGCATCGTCCGCTTCTCTGGACCACTGCCCCGGATGCAGAGCCGAGGCGGGGCCGGCGCCCATGGACGGGCGCCCCAGGAAACGGACATCCCACGAGAGGCGGAAGAGGGGGGCCAGACAACTGAGCTTTGTGGCTCCTCGGGGCGAGGGGCTGGTGGTTTTTGGGGAGGCAAATCCCTGGCTGTGCTCTGCTGAGAGTGAGGGTCACCTCTAGAGGCTCTGGAGAAGGGACATCTGGGAGCGATTGGCAGCTGGAGCATCAGGGACCTGGACAGGGAGCAAGGGACCACGGCGTGCCCTGCTCCCAGGTGACACAGCGTTGGTGACAGCTCCGAGGTTTCCCCATGTCCAGGAAGGCAGAGCTCCCCCGCTGCCTACCGCGGCTGCTGCAGGGCCAAAGGCCTCTCGGGACAGGCAGGCGTCTAAGGTGCCCTAGCCGTGGGGCGGGACTTGCGCTGGGCTGGGGTGGGAGTGTTCCCATTCTGACTGCCAGGGAGGACCACGCTGCCGGGACACAGGTCGGCCAGATCCAGCTCCCGGACCTCCTGTCTGTGAACCGGGCCAGACGCCCTCCCTCCGTCCTCCTGTCTGCCAGCCCCATGGCGTCCCCTAGGCCAGGTCCGAGCTCCGGGGTGTAGCGTGGTCATTTCTAAACCCGGTCCACCCACAGAGCTGCCGAGAGGCTCTTCATATACCTTGGGGATGCCTTTGTCTGTCTGTTTTGCAACTTAAAAAAAAAAATCGGAAGTGAGGCACGTTGGTTTTGAGAAGTTCAAGCAGCCCAGAAGCAGGGAAAACCACAGAACCCCAGTCCGTGCTCCCACTCGGCTCGGGAAGCCGTCTGCAGGCCCCCCGCCCCCAGAGGCACAGGCATGGGGGAGTGCGATGCCGAGGCCCTCCCGGGAGTCCTTCCCAGACGTCACTCACCCCTGCCTACCACTCTGCCGTTTGCTTTCCTGCTTTTCTTGCTCAAGGCACAGACGCTCTTCTGAGCCTGGTCCACGGAACGACTGCTTTCCCTCGAGCCCGGAGCGTCGGCCCCCACGAGGCCCCACGTCAGCGGCTGCGGTCTCCTGGAAGCACTGCCTTGCCCCCCCCCATGCTCTCTCAACCCCACCAGCATAAGACAAATGTCCTAACAGCTGGGACTTTTGCCCCGGGCCTGTGGAAGGGCCGGGCGGGCCTCCCACACGGAGTGAAGCAAACGCCCAGCCAGGCAGCCCTGGCCAGGAGCCGCCCGCAGGGGTGGGCACAGCGAGCACAGAGGTGGGCTGGCGCCTCCCCGCCACAGGCCGGGGCTTCGGCTGGGGGACGGGGCTCCCCGTGGGATGATGCTTGGTGTTCTCAGAAGGGAAGCCAGACCACAGGCAGGGAGCTGGGTCCCGGGTGTGAGCAGGGGACAGAAGGCACCCGCTCGGGTTCCCCCCAGCTTTCGAAAGAGCGGCTGCTCCGGAGAGGCGCACGGGGAACTCTACTTCGCTCCCCGCATCACGCGACTCGACGAAACCTCACCCCACACTTTGAGGCCCCTCAACGCCCAGTGTGCAGATCAGTGGGCGTCATTTAAACTCTCTCTCTCCTCACAAGGACAAAAACAAAGCACAAAGAGCGACCTGAAGTGTCTTCTTATCGGAAGCCTGATACGGGACTGGAATGTCGGCCAGAGCCAAGGAATTTGACAAAAGGAGCTTTATGTGGGACATGACATTGCCTTCGTGCTGTTCCAGGGCTGGGTCAGGTCTCGGGGGCTCTGCTCTGCAGAAACCCCTCTCCGGGCCAGCTCTGTGTGCCAGGTCCAGAGCTGGTGTGCCCCTCGGCCAGGTGCTTGGGGGCAGGGAGCGGAGTGTCGTGGTCAGGGAGGCAGGTCCCGGGGTCCCCTGGGCCTGTGGTCGAAGCCACCAATGCCAAGTTACACCGGCCACAGCCAGGGATTTCGTATCTCCAAAACTCTCCGTCACGAGGCATCATAATGGGAACTTTTAAAAAGGTAGCTTTGAGAATTAGGAGAGGGGATACAGGTAAGAGCAGTGAGTACAGCACCCAGAAAATGGGAGGACAGACAGAAGGAAGGAAGGAAGGAGGCGGGGAGGGACCCCATCTGAAGCAAGCTTACCCAAAGGAAGCAGCAGTTACCTGGCTGTTCTGTGGCTAAAATGTCCCCAGGCCTGTCCCCTGACATTCTGCGTCCCCCTCTGTCCAAAGTGGCCTGGATGCCTCACACATGTCACCTGGCTTCGAGGCGAGATTTGAGAGAGTTGTCTGAGTTCTCGAACTCTTCTCGCCGTGCTCCCTAGTGATGACCGCTGGCCGCCACCAGCGCATCGAAGGGAGCACTGGGACGTGGGCCTGTGGGGACGAGAGTGTCCAGAGACGGGTCTCAGGGAGAGAGCAGAAGGGGAGCGCAGCAGGCGCTGGGCGGGCTGCATGCGGGCACCTGGCGGTGCAGAGCGAAGGGCAGTGGCCTGGAGAGGACCGTGACATCGCCGCTTTAAAAAACCGAGGCTCCCAGAGTCCCACAGCAGTTCCGACCTCCCCGGGGCCTTTGCCGTGGTGCTCAGACCACCAGGAGGCAGTTTAGGAACGATTCCCCGAGGCAGCGGGCAGTCCCCCAAGTTCTTCGATTATGCAAGATGACGTCCCAGAGATGGACGCACAGCCGCGAGGACACTTCGCTCAACAGCCCCCTGGGAGCGGTGGAGACGACCCGTAACGGTGTCCGGTGAAGGCGCGGTTCTCCCCGCGTCCGCATGTGTGGGAAGGGGTGCCCTCTGGGATCTCCTCCAAGGGCAATAGTCCCATTCGTGGGGGTCCGCGCTCCTGACCTAATCATCTCCCACGGCCCCGCATCCTAATACCCTCGCATGGGGGTTAGGATTTCCACCGTGAATTTGGGGGGACGAAACATTCAGATGGTGTTATTTAGCTGTATCTTACCACAGTTCTTAAAAAGTCCCTTGAGGCAAGGGGCAGGGGTGTCCCCACCCCATCTCAGTAGTGGCCTCTCTTTCAGGCATCTCAATCCCAACCCATAAACCCAGACGGAGGGGAGGGTGGCCTGCGTGCTCGTGCTCCAGCCTGCAAAGCAGGACGGAGCGCCTAACATGGGGGTCCGGGGCTCCTACGAGAGGCCCCTGTCCCCAAGAGTTCCCCCTGCTCCCGTCCTCACAGGGCCGTTGGTGGCTGCTGGGGGACACCTCCAGCGACCGGTGTTTGTAGAAACGGTTTCAGCCCCGCCTGACAGAGCCCCACGCCCGCTGAGAGAGTGTGGATCTGCTTCCTCCCCGAGGCCTGGGGATTTAGTCTCTGGATTCAGTGGCCCTGCCTTCGAGGGGGCTCGTGGCAACGGAGGGGGCTAGCAGCGGCCGCAGCAAGAGGAGGAAAAGGTGGAACCGTGGAACGGTCTCCACGTCAGCAAAACGGCTGCGTGTCTGCGTTGAGTAGGGAAGAGTCTCCACTACTCATTATTCCTTTCTCCTGTCCTTCATCCCACAGATATTTCTGGAAGGCTCAGTCAGAGGGCAGTGAGAAGCATGGACTCATCTCCTGCAGAGGGTCCTGGGGTCCCCCCACCAGCAGTCCAGACCTGGACATACTGCATCAGAGGGCAGGTTCTGGGTCCAGGGTACGCACGGGGCCCACCAACTTCAGCAGCCTAAGAACCTGCCCAGACAAGAGGTTTTCTCAGAACTCTTGTATGTGCCCAGGGCCAAGGAGCGACCCACCCCCAGCCCCCAAACCAGCCACCGCTTTTCTGCTCATTTCTAGAACACTGTGGACAAGGAGGCATGGTTGAGCATGACTGGGTTCCAATAAAACTTTATGTATAAAGCAGGCAGCAGCCGGCCCCTGGGTGATGGAATTACAGGGACTCGTTTGGGATCTGTGCTCAGGTGCTTGGGATGAGAGAGAGGTCCTACCCCTAGTCAGGACCCCTGCGTCCTCGAGAGTCACTAAGACGGCTGGGAGGGGGCCCCCTCCGCCGACTTGGTGCCCCCAAGGATTCCGCTAAAGAAAGAGAGAGTTGAACCTGCTGAAAATGCCCCCATAGCCTCTGGCTTCGAAGCTCTTTGAAGGTCACCCAAGGACCCAAGGGTAAGGGCTGCTGTGAGCAGGACCTCAGCCATAGGGCGGGGCGGGACGCATCCCTGGGGGCAGCCTTTGCCCCAGCTGGTCCCCCCTCTTTTGAGTAAGAACCCCCAGAGTCCCTGCCAGCCCCCTGGGTGGTTCCTCCCCCGCCCTTCCTTGGAGCCGGGCCCGCAGGTGCCGGGAGGCCCTGTGTGGCTCTTTCTGGGGGTTAACATCTGAGAAGGAGCTGCTCAGGGGGCCTGTTGGAGCTTGACCTGAGGCCAGAAGTCCCAGGGTGACTGTTCCAGCAGCAAGCCTGACCTTGTCCATGAGTGGGGCCCCGAACTCCCTCTGGGGTAGGGGAGCCCCCTTAGTCCCGGAAGGCCCCCTATGGCAGGGAGGTGGCTTGTGTTTCTAAACAGCACGGAAGGTCTTAGGGACCAGTTACCAGGCAGGGCTCATTCCCAGGGGATAGAAGATTGATTGCCCCGAGTCCTGGGGGGCCTGGTGGCCGGCCTGGACCCTGCTGGCCAGTGATCACAGCACCCCTAGCCTCCCATGTGTCCCTGGCCAGGACTGCCCCGGCAGCCTCCCACGGCAGGCCAGTCCTCAGCACCCTTCCTGTAAGGTGGAGGGAAGTGTCCCCATGCTAACCACCACCTTGGGCTGGCCGCATGGGCTGGGGGCTTCCGTGTCATTGCATTTGTACCCCACCGGAAGGCTGTAGCCCCATCTTGCAAATGCAAGCACTAATGTTCAGTGAGGCCAAGGAATGGGGCGTCCCAGGGCTGGGGGGTAGAGAGCTACAGACCCAAAGCTTTGGTCCATGCCCAACCTCTTCTCCCTGAGCCGGAACCCCCGGGCACCCGTGCTCACCTCGGGCACAGCTGTCAGAAGGCCACATCCGCAGGAGACCCGGAGGCCCCCCTTGCGGCAGGGGCTGTCCCCGGGAGTTGGAGCGGATGACTGCTCTCAGCTGCCCCCCTCACCGATCCCCTGCGGGCAGTTGGGAGGAGGGTGGGGCCTGGTAGATCCCTTCCAGCAGCCCAACAGAAAGGATCTGATAAGGTTTAAATAGCACCTTCTCCCTCCTCAACTTGGGGAGCTCCAAGGATGACCTCACCCGCGCCACTACCTACGAGCCAAGAAAACAGGGCTGGGCCTCCCATTCTAGAAGGGGAAAGGGAATCCCTATGGGGGAGCGAATAGGACCAGCCTATCAGCCCCTCCCAGGCACGACTGCTCATCCTGGTTTCCTGGGTGTTGATGGCCAAGCACTCGTCAGACACCTTCTGGATGAAATATGCTTTGCTTAGGGATAGATACCCGATAGGTCAGACGGGGGTGCGTGTGGGAGCGGGGGGCAGCTTGCCGAGGACCTGGACATCCGGGATGGGGGTCTGAGCCATTGTTGGTAAAGAACAGTGTGCTCTGGGAAGTGTGTGGCCAGACCTGGGCCCGGGCAGACAGACGTGTCACCTGGAGCTGTGGGACAGGCCCACCAGGGGCGGGGAGGGCTGCCTCCCCCAGAAAGGGCTCTGCAGGGAGGAGGGAAGGGGGCAGACCGTTTTTAGGCCCCAGATGGTCCTCAGATTGTTCTGCTGAGATGACACGCAGGATGTCAGAAGGGCCCGAGGAGGTCACAGCGCAGTTATCGGAAAGGGGACAAGCCAATCAGAGGGCATCGCGCCTGCCTCAGCGGGCACGTGTGGTTGGAAGCCCAGGCCGCGGGGTCTGGTAGCACCGTCATTTCCATGCCTCGAGGCCCATCAAGGGTGTTTCGGGCAGGAAGGTCTCCCAAGATGCGATCTAACTCGCCCGAGGGCTGCTGGGCTGCTGGGGACGGCGGGGGGGGGGGGGGGTCAAAATTTCACACAGACGTTGGTAAAAATAGGATTTCATTATTTTCTCTTGACTTTTCCCTCTAAAACGAAGAGTGTCTGTAGAGAGGTGGGGCCAGTGGGCCTTACTGGAGGTCAGGGGCGTGAGAAGCACCGAGGCTATCCCACACCCCGAAGCCCGGCTGTCGGCGCGCAGGGTGGGAGTGGCCCTAACGGAATTAGAAGAGGCAGAATCCTACTGTCTGAGTGAAGACAGGGGCGGGGGCGGGGGGGGGGGGGACACCGGACACCGTTCAGCGCCTTCCCCTTGTCCCAACTAGGAACCCAAGGCCAGGAATGAAAAAGGGACGGTTTGCGCCCATAGCTTAGACTGGAACCCAGAACCCTTGACTCCTGAGTCCCTCCCATTCTTGTCCCAAGCGGGCCCACTGGAGTCAGCTCTCTGCGTGAATGTGTCCAGAGCGACGGGGAGGAGTACGTCAGCCCGGCAGGTGTTTGGGACAGAAATACCCATTATCAACCAGAGCCAAGTGGAGCCAGGCAGGGGCGGGGCCCACACTCAGGCGAGCAGGGGAGGGTATGGGGGGGCACTTGCAGGTGCTGAAGCTGGCTTCATCCCTGGGAGGCAGCCTCGGGCTTCAGAACGCCTTCTCCATGGGGGGCCAAGGTGTCTTCAAAGGCGTCAGGCTCTGTTTCAAAGGAAAATGCCTGGGGGAAGGTGTGGTTACACCCACCAGCGCCCCACTCCAAGACCCCAGGGTCTATCCCATTTCACCACGTCTTTGAACTCCACCAACCCTGATCAGTGCTGCCTATAGCCCCCCAGGCCCCCCAGGGCATCCCCTAAGCCCCCGGCCACATAGGGGGTCTGCAGGGCATGGGGTGAATGGAGCCGAGAGCCTGTTGGGGCCAGGGCTCGGACCCACGTCTGCTGTCCCCCAGTCTCCATCCCCGCCCCCCACCGGCTTGCCCCAGGCCGGCAGACTGCGGTCTGGTTTATGCCACCTTCCAGCCTGTCTTGTCTTGTTGACCCTGGAAACCCGGCATAATAGCACTTACCTCACAAGGAAGGTGTGGGGATCTGGGCTCAATGGGGTGTGTGCCCCTCCCCCAGCCCCACTTGAGGCCAATGAGGTTTGTTGCCCTGGGAGTTCGCTGGGTGCTGGTTCTGGCCTTGGGGGTTCTCAGCCAGGCCTTCCCCGCAGCCTCAACCAGAACATTCCCCATGTCCGGCAGCAGATGCTGAGAAGGGTGGCCCTGGGCCTGGGGAGCCCTGAGCTCAGCTGGACACCTGCCCACCCAGCACACCATGGGTCAGGATGTGGCGAGGTTCTGGGGAACAGGCTGGGCAGCCCCCCTTTCGGGGAACTACCTGCTGCACCCTCAGGCTTGCGGGGGGACAGGGCAGATCCAGCCCTCTCACCCAGACAGCCCTGTGTGGGGGATGCAACCATCTTCAGGGAAAGAGTTGGTCCCACTTCCACTTGGTCACCATAAGACCGCATGAGAGCAGGGGTCTCGGCAGCCCCTGGAGACTCTGTGAGGCTGCACGGTCCCTTCTGTCACACCAGGCACGTCTCAGATGGGAGGACAATGGGGTACTGTGCCAGAAGAGCAGGGCTTCCCAGAGCTGGAGGAACATCGCTTCCCCCCACCGCCATCCGTGGGACCCCCTAGCGCACCTCCAGACCAGCGCCCCCAGCCCCCCTCCAGAGGCAGCTTAGCTCCGCGTCTGGGCTGCCCCACAAAGGGGCAGGCTGGGCGGCTTTACCCCGGGAAGTCTGTTCCCTCCCAGGGCTGGAGCTTGGAGGTCCCAAGACCTGGGTGTGGGCAGGGCTGGCTCCTCTCAAGGCCCCCCTCCCGGGCCTGCAGCCGGTTGCGCTTGCCCTGTGTCCTCACCTGGTCCTCCCTCTGTGCCTGTCTGCGTCCCGATGTCCTTCTCTTCTTAGGACACCAGTCAGATTGTGTCAGGCCCACCCCCAAAGACCTCATTTTACCTTAATTACCTCTTTAAAGACCCTATGTCCAAAGACAGTCACATTCTGAGTCACATTCAACATAAGAATTTGGGGCAGAAGGACACAGTGCATCCCAAAACAGTCACCCAGCAGAGCACAACACAGCCTTCCCACGGAGATTTCCCACACTTCCTCCAGGAAGCCCTCCAGGCCTGCAGTCCACAGGAGAGCCTCTGTGTCAGCCTCAGCAAATGTCCATCAAGGCCTGCTGGGCAAGAAGAAGGTGGCCCTGGGACCTGAGGCCCTGGAGATGAATGGGGGGTGGGGCGGGACACCTGCCCTCGGGACCTCCACTCTGATCGCGTTCCTCACCCGGCACCCCTTCATTCCTGGCTCGCGTGTTGAGCAGCCTGCCCTGGGCACCGCAGATGTGCAGGGTCCGCGGCCCCCATGCTAGGCAACCCGTCCTCCCTCCTGAGCTCCTTCCCTGGGTGCCCCCCTGCCTCCCCGATTAGCCTGTTATTTTGGGGGGCATGGGTGGCCCCTCACAGCTCACAGAACCCCCAGCAAGAGCCAGCACCCCGTGTGGGCACGGCAGCTTTTGCCGACAGTCGGGCAAGCCCGAAGCTGGGGAATGCCCAGCACCGATGACAGGGGCCACCTGCCAGGTTGGGGGCGGCCACAAACAGGAGGTCCCTGTGCCCACATGGTGCTGTGGGCTCCGGCGCCTGGAAACACCGCCATCCAGCGGGGAGCGCTCCGTTTTCCCAGCATCAGTGCAGGGTCCCCCTGAACCCCACACCGCCACACCCCCTGCCCCATGAGGCCTGGGGGAGAGCTGTCTGTCCTCTCATTTTACTGAAGGGGAAACTGAGGCTCACACAAAGCCAGCGATTTGTGCGCCACAGCTGTTCTCAAGTGGGGGCGATTCCGGCCCCCAGGGGACACGGACGGTGACCCGTCCCCAAGCATCTCGGGTTGTCACACGTCGGTGGGGGGCTGCTCCCGGCCTCTAGTGGGTCGAGCCGGGGAAGTAAGGCACAAGGCAGCCCCAAACCAAGAATTAGCGGACCGGCCAGGGTCACGGTGTCGCACTGACAGCCTCTCGTCCAACACGTCTCGGTGGGGCTTGGGCTGGGAGCCAGCCGCCTTCACCCCACTCGTGATCCCCCCGCAGACGCTGGTAGTCACCGCAGCTAGCATTCTGGAGAGGACCGTGTTATAACACTCGTCGCATGAGTGGGCGACAACTCGGTCCCCTGGGGTGCTGGGAGCAGGGGGGCCGAGGATGCCTTACAGGTGCATCAACCCCCTTTTCTGTATTCAGGGAGACGGGCCTGGGGCTGAGCTCCTGCTCTGCCCTTTACTCCTCTGCCTTCAGCCTGCGTTTCTCGACCAGGTCCGCAGCCGCGAGCCTGAGACCGCTGGGGCCCCAGGGACACGCAGCCCCTCTTTCCTGCACATGAAGCTCCGGAGGAAGCTGGAGGACGTGCAAATGTGTCACCGGGTACTGGTGTCAGTGTGGCCAGCCCCCTAAGGCAGCAGGGGATGGGGAGCAGCGAGGAAGAGCCTTTCTCCTGGGGAGTGAGGACACGGGGGCCGTGCAGGACCCCTCTGCACTGGGACCAAGGCGGGCTGCGGAGGAAAGTGGGACGTTAGAGACAGTGGGGGGCAGCAGTGCCGCTGGCATCCCAGGAAGACTCTGGTTGGGAGCTGGGAGTCAGCTGTGTGATTCTCCTTGGCTCTCTTTCCTTTCTTTCTTTTTTCTCATCTTTTTTGAGAAACATGGTTGAAATTGCCCCGAAACGAGAACTGATCACTCCCAGAAGGTTCAGTACCTTTTGAGATATTTTTCTTTCGGGCAAAAGGACCACATTTACCCTGGGCGCAAGTCCTGTTGGAGCGTCTCGGTACCACCACTACAGTGAGCCTCGGGACCCCCTGGGCTGGGCCATGAGTCAGGGACACCTGGGCAGCCGGACAGAGGGCAGCTCTAACCCCACTCCGAGGAGGGAACTATCCCCCCACCCCCTCCTCAAGACCATATTGGGGGATGGGAAGGCCGCAAATCAATCCCCACCCTGAACTGGGGAGGCACCAGGATGGCAGGCCCAGTCTGAGGGCCATCGGGGCCTGGATTCACGAGCAGAAAGACTGACTATGTGCCCAGAGAGGCCACGGCAAGGCGGGAATGGCCTCGAAATCACCCCAGGCCACCAAGCCAGGCAAGAGGGACGCTGGTCCCGCCAGTGGTGGCCAGCAGCCTTTCCGAGGTACAACCCCGCCTGTCTGCCGGGAGGCCGGCTCTCAACGCCATCTTCTAATTAGGCCCTGCCGGGGAGGCCGGGGCTTTATTATAATGATAACTTGGCTTTACAGAGCATCCGTGTGCAAAAGCCACGCCAGGCACCGGGCACACTGTCCCTTTGTTCTGGTGCCAGATCCTTCTGAGGTCGGGAGGGGGCGGGGAGGGATTAATTGGCCATTAGCGTTGAGGAAACTGAGGCACGGGTGGGTTATAAGACTTGCCCAGGGCAGGAAGGGGTTAAAGGCAAAAAGCGGAGCTCAGATGTGGGGTTTGCAGCAGGCTTTCCTTTGGGAACAGCCCGGAGGAGGAGGGGCTGGGGGCAGGCTCCAGACACCCAGGGACATGGCACAGCAGGTGAACCCCATGGCCAAGGCCGCCCGGGGGCTCCTGGGCCAGCCCGCCTGCCGGGAGGACCATCCCTCGGCCATCCTCCTGGTCTCTCCCAGCCCGGCCCGGTCTGCAGGGTCGCCAGCTGCAGGGATGTCCACTGTCCATGCACACCACAGCACCCCTGCACACTATGCCCCCCGACTCTCTTACACACACACCCCACATGCTCACACAACAGGGGTAGGCAAGCCCGGTTTCTGGTTGCGTTTCCCTTTCCTTTTCAAGGAGGGGCTGTGACCACCAGGCTTGTGTCCTCCAAGCCTGGGCTGACCCCCTCCTAAGCACGAGCTACAGACATCTCGCCTCACCAGCGCCACCGGCGCCGGGCTGCCAGAGGCCACCTCAGGGCAGAGGCCCACGGATCTGGAAGAGGACCGGCCCCGTGGACCACCGGGTGCTTCCTGTAACTAGAACCTCTTCTTCAGGGAAAGCGGGAAGAGCTTCCTGATAAAGCAAAGTGGACTCAGGTTACGTGGGTCGCCCCTTCCAGCCTCGGGGGTGGGGTGGGTGGCCCCATTTATTCATCCCAGCCGGTCCCTGAGGCTTTCACGTGGGCAGTGTGGGGTCACGTGGGCCTCTGCCCCGAGGTGGCCCCTGGCAGCCTGGCACTGGCGAGGTGAGACGTCCGTAGCTCGTGCTGGCGACCAGACGAGACTCCGCATGTGCAGCTGGTCTGGCGGCCGTCTGGGAGGCGTGGCGTGTGTTCAGGGCCAGCGACAAATCTAACAATTTCATCCGTTTTCCGGGTTTCTTGTGCACTCAGAGCGGGTGACCGCCCTCATGGCATCGTCTCCGTGAGCAGAATTTCTCAGTAACGTGATGACAGCTTAATATAACGTGTGTTATCAGATGCCTCAAATAGAAAAGCCAATTAAGCCCATTTGAAATAATTGCTTAATTTTTATTCAAATCATTAAATAAAAGTAAAGCCGCAAACATCTGTTCTGCTGAAGATGTGTCACTCGATGTTTTTCGAGGAAGACGTAAATGTAAATTCAGTTAACTCTTCACCACGGATGACACCATTTGTTTGTGTGGCCCCAGTGTAGACACAAACGCCGGTGCCACGCAGCATTATGGAAACAGGCGCTATTATTAAATTAAGAAAGCGTCAAGCAGAAATGCAGCTGGAATTATTTGTAGCGAACACATAATTCAGAAATGAGTCTTAGCAAGCCGCAATTTAACTTTAATTGCCACAAAACCAGCAGATATCAACGCTTACCAGTCTTCACCCATCTACAGAGTTGTAGGGACTGAACTCTAAATTTGCAGTGACAGCTCCTACGAGCAGGAGGTCCTTCCTCCAGCGCTGCGTGCTTTCGCCTGAAGCCCATCGTCCGCCAGATGTTAGAAATAGTGCCTTCGAGGAGCTGTTCTCAATTCACCATGAACGGCTTACAGTGACCCTAGGTTCGCATGTGCACACAACTGGGTCTTCCAGGCTCTGGTTGCATTTTGTGCAAAATCGGTTAGAAACCTTTAATCAACCTATCCAACACACAGGTAATCAGACGTCTTTGAAGAAGATTCCACACAGTTTTTTTAGAAGCTGAAAGTAATGAGGCGAGGGATGCCTGGGGGTTCAGTCGGTGAAGCGTCTGCCTTTGGCTCAGGTCATGATCTTGGGGTCCTGGCATCGAGCCCTGCATCGGGCTCCCCGCTCAGTGGGGAGCCTGCTTCCCCTTCTGACACTCCCTCTGCTTGTGCTCTCTCTCTGTCAAATAAATAAATAAAATCTTTTTAAAAAGTAATGAGGCAATTTAAAAACTAATAGATCTCTCTGAAAAATACCACTAATGTGGCGTTAAATTACATAAAGTTAAAAACCGAAGAATGCAATATTTATGGGGAATAATTATCCGCCAGGAATTGCTTTCTAATATCCAGACAATCAGTGCAAAGAAGGTATTTGTTTTCAGCTTTAATATAATACAGCAAATGTTATCTTTATTTTTCAGAAAGTATTTTTTTCTCCGTAAATGCAATTTTCACTTTATTAGAAATGACAATTCCATAACATCATTGTATTTTTTTTTGTCTTTATAAGCTAAGAATTTTGGCAGAGCAAATAGGTTTTTCCCCAGGTTTATCAAGGGATAATTTATAGCCAATAAAACCCACCCATTTTAAGCGTGCAAATTTGCTGAATTTGGCAATTGTTAGCAGTCGAGTAACCATTACCACAATAGAGGTACAGAACATTTCCATCGCTCCAAAAAGTTTCCTTGTGCCTCTCCGCAGAGCCCTGCCCCTAAAGACTGCTGATCTTGTATGCATTTTTTTTTAATTTTAAGCAACACTATCAAGATATAATTGTCACATAATAACTGTATATATTGAAACTGTACAGTCCGATTGGTTTTCACATATATACACACCAGTGACACTGTCACGGCAATCAGAAGAACAATCATTTCACATCTGTCCTTCCACGGAGTGGACGGACCACAATTTGCCCATCTCACCTGGTCCACATTCGAGTTGTTCCCGTTGGGGGTGAACTACAAGTAAAACCGCTGTGAATTTTGGTGCGACGGTCTTCACACAGTACAAGTCCTTTCCCAGACATGTGACCTGTGAGTATTTTCTCTCGTCTGTGACTTTCCTTTTTTGTGTATCTCACCGTGCCTTTCAAAGAGCAGACGCCCTAATCTTGATGACGTCCAGCTGGCCGGCTCGCCTCGCGCAGGCTGTATCTGAGGACCCTTTGCCTAATCCCGGGTCGCTAAGATGTTCTCATGTCTTCTCGCTTTTCAAGAGTTCTAGGTGTGGCGTCCAGAAGCATGATCCATCTGCGTTAAACTGGTGGGTAATTCGAGACAGGATCTTGCAGTCGGACCTTACAAAGTTCCTCCATTTCTGGATTCTCTCCTCAGTTCCATGTTTGTCTTGATGCCGGCACCACGTGGCTCTGGCTCGTGCAGCTACAAACCGATCGTTGAAGCCAGACACTGGAAACCAGGCAGGTGTTCCTCCTTTCCAAAGCTGGGTCCACCACTCTCCATCCCCTGGGTTGTACATGGACTTTAGCCGGCTTGTCAATTTCCATCCGAAAACCCTGCTGAGATTTGGGAAATGCATTGAATGTGTAGATCAGTTTGAATAAAATTATCTTGATTCACAAACGTAAGATGAACATTTCAGTCTCCGCATAAGAATTTGAAAATATACCGTTTCAATTGTTTTAACCCCGCCTTTGGTTCCTGGGTGGGGGCGGAGTCCTGATCTGGAAACAACGCATTTGGAGATTTGGA
Organism: Eira barbara; assembly: GCA_020311275.1. NCBI lineage: Eukaryota > Metazoa > Chordata > Mammalia > Carnivora > Mustelidae > Eira > Eira barbara. The sequence continues at coordinate 3,966,958 of JAHRIG010000369.1, read as the reverse complement.
AACAATAAATTTTATGGCTACTGGCCCTGAGTTGGAGATGACCATGGAGGGATCGGGCTGTCACTTCTCGAATCCAGTGGTCAGGCTTAATAGTGCGAAAACCGGGACAGGACAGTCTATGCTTTTCATGTGACACGGGATGAAGAGATTGCCAAAACTGGAACTCAGATTGAATTCAGTTTGTAGGAAAAGCGAGGGCAAGAGGAAGAACTTAAATGGCATAACAAGGAAGGCGAGAGAAAACTCCAGAATGCAGGACATTCTGCAGGACAAACCGCTCAGCTTCTTCAAGTCGATGGGATTTTTTTTTTTTTAAGCAAAAGGAGATTCTCTATGTTAAAAGAGACCTAAGAGACCTTACAAACAAACGTAGTAAGCATGACCCCGTAGGATCTCCACTCCAGCCAACCAACTGGAAAAAGACATACTTTGAGTCAACTGAGGAAATGTGGGTATGAACTCATCTTTCAGTACTACCCGGGGGTTAGCGTGGACTTGTTAGACGTGGAAATGGCATTGTGGTTATACAAGAAATGTTGGTAATTCGTTTGTATCTCTGTGGATACTGAATTACGTGGGGGTCGAGTGGCACGATGTCTGGGTTTGCCTCAAAGTACTTTATCAAAGAAGAGAGCGGAGAAAAAAGACGACCGAAAGCACGGAGCAGCGTCTTGGTAAGCCTTGAACCTCGAGGTCAGGGTCAGGGCTGCTGGATTCACTTTTGAATGGGTATGAAATTTCTCCCAAAAGAAAAACAAAAGGAGGGAAGAACAGGGGATTTTAGGGCCGCGAAGCTAGTCCGTGACAGTGTAGTGACAGGTGTGCGGCATTACACACTCACCCAGACCCACAAAGGGAGCGACATGCGGTGAACCCCACCGTCAGCTGTGGACTTCGCGTGCCGAAGGCGGGTCAACGCAGGTTCTCGCCCTGTAACAGGTGCATGGCTCCGGGGGGGAAGTGGGGGATGCTGACAGCGGAGGAGGCTGCGCGCGTGCAGGGGACGGGGTGGGGGTATGGGAGCTCTCGGAACATTCCCCTCAGTCTTGCTGTGATCCTTAAACTGCCTGAAAAGTTTATTTTTAAAAGAACTAAAACAAAATTAATAAATAGAGGCACAAGCACGTAATCGGTTCTGGCTAAGGAGACATAAGGAGAGACCTGCTGGGGGCCTCTGGGAGAATATTTTTCCTCATTTTTTTAAAAGATTTTATTTATTTATTTATTTGACAGAGAGAGTGAGAGAGCACAGGCAGGGGGAGCAAAGGGAGAGGCAGAAGCAGACTCCCCGATGAGCAGGGAGCCCGACGCGGGGCTCGATCGGGGAATTCCTCTTCTACTCGGAATATCACAGTCTACATCTGACGCTCAGAACAGCGGCCGCTGTCTCGGCTGCAGTTGCGGGGTCCCGACAAAAAGGACACGCCACCACGGGGCTGGGAGCAGCACTGGAGTGAACCTGGTCCTGTGGACGCTGCTGAGCCGCCGAGGGGACCACAGTCCCTGCACGACCGAGCTGTGGCCGACGGCAGTTTTTCTCGCTCGTGGGAGGCAGCATGTTTCCCTATGAAGCTAGTTCTGCCTGGGCTTTTCTTACGGACAAATCCCCTCTTTGGGCACTAGATAAAGCCAGTGTATACGCAGGTCTCTGGAGGGGTCTTCGTCCAATGACTGTGGATGGCCAAGCGGCTTCTTTTTCTCATCCTTCCGGCCCCTTCGAGATGCCACACTTACGTTCATCCCACCAGCCCCCATGTAAACTTGTTTCTTCATGTCTGCATCCAAAGGCCTACGGGAGGGGACGAGATGAGCAAGTGACAGTCCAGCTGCTCCCGGCATTCACTCTAGGAGTGGGGGTCGCATGCACACATGTGACCACCGAGAACACTGGAGGGAGCTGTCTCTCGCTGGAAACGGAGCCTCGCGGAAGCCTTCCTGGAGGAAGCGGTAGCGCTTCAGTGGGTGGAGATAAGAATGAAGGTGCGCGTTGCGAAGTCCTGAGTAAGCAAGCAAAACACGGGCTTAAAGGAGAGAAACGCAGTTCCCTTCAGGGCGTCTCAGCCCCGGTACAAGAGTTTATCAACAGAGAAGTCTGGAAATACAGACCTATATCACATAAGGGGTCTGGGGCGTGTGTGCGGAGGTACGAGGTCCTCGTGAGATGGAGGAGGAGAAGCTAAGCAGAGATTAAGGATTTCAAGTGCTTCATTTTAGGACTAACACAACTGTACTCCAGGTCACGGGCGGGGCTCCCGGCTGCCCACGCAGGGCTCCCGGTCCTCAGCTCAGGAACTAGGTGGCCGTGGAGGTGACACTTGCCCCAACCCAGAGCAGAGAAGGGGAAGGGGATGCTGTCCAGACCATGTTCTGGTGACAAACAACCAAGGTCCCTTTACCTTCTATCGAGTGGAGAGAACCTCCAGCCGAAATGGGGACTTAAAAGACAGAGCGATAAAAATTTTCAAAAAAGTAATTAACTCCAGTCATAGCTCCATAAATGGTCCGTATTCTTCCCGCACGGATCGAGGCAAACTGAAAAGACACCTCTTTCTGGGAAAAGGACTAATTGCGCACTTATTAAATACCATAAAAAAATCACCTCTGCTCCCATGCCCCCAACAGGTGAGCGGCCAGACACATTCCCTCGCCCACTGGGTAACCAAGTGGGTAACCCATTTGAAGGCTATTTTTAGGGACGCCTGGGTGGCTCAGTGGGTTGAGCGTCTGACTCTTGATTTCCGCTCAGGTCACCATCTTGGGGTCCTGGGATCGGGCTCCAAATCAGGCTCCACGCTCAGCTGGGAATCTGCTTGAGATTCTCTCTCTCCCTCTCCCTGTGCCCCTCCCCCTCTCAAATAAATAAATAAATCTGAAAAAAGTTTAAAAAATAAAATAAAGGCTGTTTTATACTTTACCGTAACTAACTCGCTGTGCCAATGGCAAGCATTCACCGTGACCCGAAGGAGCAAAGGTCATTGGCAAGGCTGCAAGGCGTGAGAGCAACCAAGCCCCGGATCCCGGCTGGGGCAGGGGAGGCCACTGGGTCCGAGATGGAGTGGCAGGACCAGAACTGGTCTGGGGGGCAAGCGGGAGGCACCACCCCATGTGGAGAATCTGGTCCCCAAGGCTGTGAGTGTCCCAAGAACAGAGTGAGGACTGCGGGTCACAGCCACGCTGACTGTCGTCATGGTGTGCAGGACACCTTCTTGGGGCAACCCTGTGGGACCTCTGCCACTGCTTAGAAACAAAGTGAGTTCAAAGCGATGGTGTCCTGTCTGCGGGGATGTGTGGTTGTGTCTGACGGTCGTCTGGAAGAAGCTGCACGTGTCGTGTGTCATAGGACCGCACGGATCAAAGTCCGCCCGTCCTTCAGAGGATGGTGCAGGACACACACGGAGTCCTGGTGTCCTGCAGTCTGGGGGTGGTGACGGGGAGCGGCGGGTCAATTGCGGGTGGCCCGGGGGGGACCTTTGACCTGCAGGGGCCAGATTCTGAGCCGGGGACATGAACGGTTCAAAGGCGAGCTCAACCTTCTCATCTCTGTTCCTGCTGGTGAGTCTCGGTGGTTTGGCACAGATTAAAGTGACCCTTCCTGATGCACTATGGGGACAGGAGTCATTCAGGATCAAAGGCAGTGGATTTCCTAGCACAGAGAGTGTCCAGCAAACACCACGTAGGCGCTTTCAGCTGCAGAAATGAATGAACGCGTGAGCAGGAGACGGAAGTGAGGGGCAGGAGGGAGGACGAGGTCCCGCCACCGGCAGCGTCCACGCCCCCAAGCGCCTCTCTCTTCTGGCCGCTCACCAGTGCAAGTGCTCTGTTCTTCGTCAAGTGCCCAACACGAGATGAGAAGAAGAAATGGTCTGCGTAGATACAATCAGGAAAAGGGTCGTGGCTGTCCCTGGGGAAGGTGGACACGGGCTGTGACAGCTAAAAAGGAAAGCGTAAAGTGTTTAGTAACGGCTGACAGTCCTGGTGCCCAGGACACACCTCCCGACGCCCTTATCGGGTAAGCACCTGTGCTAAAGACGCGGGAGCTGGTGAGCGAGGCCGGCGGATGCACCCAGAGTCGCCGCGCACCTGCGTGTGGCCGCCTGCGCCCGCCCCCAGCCTGCTTCCCCCACCGCACCCTGAGCCCCCAGCGACCAGGAGGGTGCCCGGCGGGCAGGCACACACTGGGCGGGAGAAGCCATCACCTCCGCCAGGGAGGCCTTGGCCAGCGGAAGAAGGAGACTGTGAACGGGGCTTGAGGATGAGAAGGACTCGCCAGAGCTTCCCGCCACGTGCCCAAAGCCTTAGGGACAGGAAAGTCCACACAATGCTGCCCGCGGTGCCCGGCTTGCCCGTGTGCCCCACGTGAGACCTGGCTCTTATGCAGACTTCCCTTCTTTTTTCTTCTTTCCCCATTTTTCTTAAAGCTGCCAGTGGCCGATGGGAGGGGGCCATTCTAGATGGGACGGAGACAAGCCACGATGGAGATGGGAGCCGAGGCAGTCGAAGGGGACGGGCCACGGCCCAGGGCTCGGCCCCCATGGCCTGAGCAGGAAGGGACCGGTCAGATCTCTGTCAGTCACGCCCACTGCTGGGTAGGTGACCCCGGCTGGCAGGGACAGAGTAAGCCGTCCCCCACAGGGACCGTCCTTTCCCCAGCACAGGAAGACCGGGGGTGTCCCTGCCGGGAGCTCTCAGGCCCCCCTTGCCAGTGTCTCGCCAGTTCTCGGCTCTTTCTCTGAGTCACAGGTGGCTGCCACAGACGTGTGACCAGGTTACCTGTGGCCACAGGAGGCTGACATGTGGAGGGGTAGTTTGCCATCCTTGGGAGTGAAAGGGGAGCTGCGGGGAGAGCACCAGGACAAAGGGCCCAGGCCCGCAGGGTCTGCGAGCAGAGCGCCCGCCGCGGGCACCGGCGGCGCAGACCTGTTTCCGCGACTTCCCGCAGGCCCGCCTCTCCATCCGCACCTTGACGCACCCGCTTCTTGTTGTCACCTGCCCTCGCCAGGAGTGCTGGCTGTTTGCTTTCTCCCCGCATAATTGCCGGCCTGAAGAATTTACAAGCCCAGCATCCAGATAGATGGGCTTCTGGTGAGGGCCGAGGGCACAGCCCGCCCGCAGCCCCACAGCTGAGCACGGCCCGGGAAGGCCTTGGCGGGGGTGGGGGTGGGGGGCGGAAGGCCACCGGCTTCCTCGGCAGGCAGCGGGAGACAAGGGAGGAGGAGGGCCCCACCCACTCCTGCCTCCCGCCATGTTCCAGGGGGCCCGAGGAGGACTGTGGTACCTGGAAGGTGAGGCTGGGGGCCCCGGCACACAGCCCAGACCCATCACGTAGGGAGTGAGAGCCCGGGCTCTGGGCTTACGTCCGAGCTCTGCCAGTTCCTGGTGGGAACAAGGAACTTAACCGCTCCGTGCCTCAGTTTCCCCGTCTGACCCGCGGGGCTGCTTTGAGAATGAAACGCAACAATCCCTGTCTGCAAAAGGAGCCGCAGTCACTCCTCTCTCTGGATCCACGCCCGTTTGCCAGGTGCCTCTGTTGCTCCGCAGCCCTGGGCCCCGTCGGGTCGGCAAGCCTTGAACCCGGCTGGGTCGGTGAGTCGCAGCAGCCAGTGAACGCCCACAAGGGACGCTGTGCGGCCTGAGCCCCGTGGCTTCTGCTGGTGGCCGTGCCCAGAGGGTGAGCCGTGGACGGCAGGCAAGGATATGATAGGGACCAGAGGGCATGCCCCAAAGGACCTTCCGAGGCCAAAGTTCGGACGTCTCTTCCCAGTAGGAATGTTGCCTGCAAGGGAGCGGGCTCTCGGAAGATGCTAGGGATGACGGCAGAAGGTTCCTTGGGGGATGGAATCTTAGGGGGCGGTCCCGCCAGCCCACAAGTGTCCTTGGGTTACTAGGTGGGGTCTCCAGGGACAGCCCCTTTGTCAGGCTAGGCAGAACCTAAAGAACGCCATAAGGACCCCCTTCCCTCCATGGAAAGTGAGCAGTGGGGTCTGAGAGGCGTTTGGGGGCAGGGCTAGGCTTGGACCTAACTCCTCACGGGCTGTCTTCATGACAAGGACGGTTCGAGAGTTTAGGGTTGTTTGCTGGGTTCTCTTCAGTTCATCCCTGCTTTGTGTGCAAAAAGATGATGTTCTGGGCAGCTCATCCGCCTTTGGCTCAAGTCATGATTCTGGGGTCCCGGGATCGAGTCCCACATCAGGATCCCAGCCCAGCGGGGAGCCTGCTTCTCCCTCTCTCTCTGCCTGCCACTCCCCCTGCTTGTGTTCTGTCTCAGTCAAATAAATAAATAAAATCTAAATAAATAAAGTCTGTTTAAAAAAAGTGATTGTTTTTATAGCTGGGGGTCTGCATTTCTGGGTCTCCAGTGACCATGTGGAAGTATCGGGGGGTGGGGGTGGCCTGCGGCAGGAGATGCTCACCGGAGCCTGTCCCCGAACAAGCAACCAGCCTGTAGCTTGTGCCTCGGGGCTTCTAGGAACAGTTCTGTTTTGTTCTTAAAATCATGCAGTAGCCAAAGCGCAGAAGCAAAGACACGGGGTCGGCCAAGCACCTTGGCTAATCTCCCCAATCTCCTCTTCGCCTTTAAGTTTTAGAAATAAGTCCCCAGGTGGTACCTAACAAGGATTTCCAGGCATGCTCAACCAGCCCCGGGATCCCAACCTGAAACGCCCTCACCTGTCCCATGGATTCAGCCCCCTTTAACTGGTGGCTCCCGGCCTGGCTCCCCGCCCCGTGGTCGGCAGTCTGCAGGGCTCCCACCGCTTCTGCAGCATACGGAGAACGTTCCGAAACTGCCCTTGACCACAGACACTTTTGCTGGAAGGCCAGAGCTTTTCCTCACAGGCTCTGAGAAGACAGGGGAGCTCTGCGGGTCCCCTCAGGGTGGCAGCTGTCTTTACCACCATCCTGTGGTGGGTGGGCACTCGGCAATTAATGGAACAAATCCCCCGATGGGCCCCCAAGTCCCCAGGAGGGATCATTCAAATCCAGAATGCCGAGCACCCCCCCAGATTCTAGATTCATAGGTTGGTGTGGGACCCGGGAATTTGCATTCATCCCAAGCATCCAGATGTGGCTGCTGCTGCCTGGGGAACCCAGCCTGAGAACCCCTGGCCTAATGGAGACGAGTGTGTTTCTGGTGCCAGACGGCCTGGCTTGGCCGTGCGGCTCTGGGCTGCCCACGTCCACGAACGGGGACAAGTGGCTGAGCCCTTCCCTGCCTCGTGTCCACGTCTGAAACGGAGGGAGTGGCCACACCCAGCTCATGCCGCAAATGTCAGGTCAGTGTTGTTTAAAACAGAAGCACATTCGCGGGGAAGAGACAGAGGCTACGAAGCTCCCACCTCCCCTGTTTCCCTCCTTACTTTCTGTCCGTGTCCTCCCCCTGCCCCCGCATCCCCCCCTTCCCCGCAGGGGGATTGAGCAGCCCAGGGCCCTCCTGGCCCACCCCCTCCACTGTGGGTCAGAGCTCAAGGTCAAATTTAGACTCTTCTGCTTCAATCCCATGAACTCACGGAACCAGAAGAGCCAGTTTCCTGGAGCTTCTTTCTTGGATGCTCAGTGCAGGAAGGATGGAAGGAGGAGGCAAGCCCAGCGAGGGTATTTGTGGACCCCCAGGGTGGCAGCGAGGAGGGGCTCGGTGTGGAAGGACCCACACCCGGGCACTCCCCAGGCCACCTCAGGGCTCCGGAGGGAGGCAGGACACCCCCCAGACGCCTCTGCTCTCAGGATCAGGGCCCAACCCTAGGCTCTATAGCCAACACGCTCCAAGGGACGCCCGCACCCGCTGCTCTTACGTGTGACCGCCCCAGGAAATGAAGTCCTTCCGTCCTGTGCCCTTACCGCTTCTCTGCATTTGTGACAGCACGAGCCCGAGACCGAGAACTTTCCTGCCAGTCTATTATCCTTCACCATCTCTTCTCAAAGCCCCCCACCAGAGCAGCTGGAGAACATTCCGGAATACGATCAGATCCCATAGCCACCCCGACCATTGTGTAACACTCATGAGAAGGCGCACAGGTTCCTCACAAGCCAGCCCCTGGCCACCACCCCCATCCCACACCTCCCTGTCCCCGCCTCCCAGCAGGGACCATCACCCGTCCAAGCCTCTGTACCAGCTGTTAGCCGCCAAGAAAACCCCCGTGCACCCGTCCATCCTGTAAACTCCCAAGGCTGGCTTCCCCTTGGGCTGCTTCTGGGAACAGTCACCCTCATCTGTTGGCTGCTCCCTGCAACCAGGCCCTGACCCCAGTGTGGGAAAGGACCTGCTCACGTGTCTGGATCCTTCACCGGCCTCTGAGCTCCTAAGAATGGAAAGCTCCACGGTGGTCTTATGCTCACGCCGCAGGTGAGCTCGGACATGTAAGCCTCGTTGGATGGAGACCGCTGACCCGTCGTGCCTCTCCAGAGCAGGACTCAGGGCTCTGCCTACCTGGTCCCCAGCTCCAGCTTCACTAACGAGCTGGGGCACGTCAGTTCACTTAGAGCCCCTAATTCCTTATCTGCAAAATGGGCCTAATTCTGACTCAGAAGATTGAGAAGATCCTGGCACAGTCTCACCCACGGAGACTGAGGGAAAACCAGAAATCTGCCTCTTGGGATGAGAAAAACAAACGTTGGGCAGCTCAGGTGGTCCCCCACATTGTCTTTGCAGACAGCTGGGCAAGTTGTGGAAAGGCAGGAGGTGAGCCCACACGCAGGGAGGGGAGAGCACAGGAGCAGAGCACCAGGCATGCCCACAACCGAGCAGCTGTGGCTGCTCATGGGCCCCTACCTGGCTGGTGCTTCCTGCACCTGTTCTGGGACATTTCTTTCCCTTGCCGGTGAGCAGGCGAGCCCAGAGCGAGCCCACAGCACCCCTGGGGGTGGGGAGGCAAACACGAGGGCCACCCTGGGGGGTCACTAGCCCAGATCAAAGCTAGTCTCCAGTCCACACAGCCGTTGTTTCCTCGTCTTTAAACCTGGGGTAATACCAGACACTTTGTGAAATGGTCGTGAAGATAGGAAAAATATTTTAAAGCCCTGAACACATGGCATGGTCCAAAATAAGTGTGCAACAAACGCCTGAAGGTGAAAACATGCCAAGGGACCTGGAGGCAGGCATTGTGCTAGGAAAAGGAATCATCTTTGTTTGGGAAATGCACCTTTAGAAAAGGCATCTGAGGGCCCGGTGCCCATAGATAGGGAGGTTGTTCTCCAGGCACTGAGAAGCAGGTGATTTCTAAGAGTGACGGATGGGAGGAGGGAGAGGGAGGAGCCAGAAGTGGGGAAGGGGGGATGCAAAATTCTCCAGGAGAGAATAACCCACCCACAAACATAACATTCACTGGGTGGTGGGAGTCCCAGGTACCCTTTAGAGACAAGTACAAATAAGGAAACACAAAATCTCCCCTGAAGAATTACTCCTAATGACACTTGTAGAAATAAAAACTTTGAGGGGCACCTGCGTGGCTCAGTTCAAGAGCATCTAACTCTTGGTTTCAGCTCAGGTCATGTTCCCAGGGTCGTGAGATCAATCCCTGCATAGGACTCTGCACTCATCGAGGAGTCTGTTTGGGATTCTCTCTCCTTCTCCCTTTGCCTCTACCCCACCCCTTTCATGTGTGCTCTCCTTATCGCTCTCTAAAGTAAGTAAACCTTTTTAAAAAATAAATAAATGAAAAATAAAAACACTGGTAGAAGACCCAAGCACTACAGGACGGTATAAATTGAAGGAGAAAGACTCGCTCCATCCTACCACCTCTGCAACGTTTCTCACACTTTCTGTGCCTGAGACAGTGGGGGAGGGTCTTCTGGCTGATAGCACCCCAGTTCCCTCTAAAGGCCACCTGGGGCTCCCAAGTCCCACCAGGAGCTCAGCCAGGCCCCCACCCTTGGACTATAAGTTTCCCATGGCTGCTGTAACAAATACCACAAAACATTGGCTTAAAACAACAGAAATGTCACTATATTGATAACAGCATTATTTACAATAGCCAAGATACGGAAGCAACCCAAGTGTCCATCAACAGACAAACAGATAAAGAAGATGTGCCCCCCCCACGCACTCACTGGAATATTACCTAGCCATAAAGAATGATGAGCACAGGTCATTTGCAATATGGATGGACCTAGAGAGTATTTATTATACTAAGTGAAATAAGTCAGATTGAGAAAGACAAATACCATATGATTTCAGTCATATGTAGAATCTAAAAAACAATGCAAAGGAATAAACAAAAAGAATCAGATCTAATCAGAATGGATTAAAAAATAAGACCCATCGATACGCTGCCTACAAGAAACTCATTTTAGACCCAAAGACACCTCCAGATTTAAAGTGAGGGGGTGGAAAACAAATTACCATATTAATGGACATCAAAAGAAAGCTGGGGTGGCAATCCTTATATCAGATCAATTAGATTTTAAGCCAAAGACTATAATAAGAGATGAGGAAGGACACTATATCATCCTTAAAGTGTTTGTCCAACAAGAAGATCTAATCATTTTAAATATCTATGCCCCTAACATGGGAGCAGCCAATTATATAAACCAACTAATAACAAAATCAAAGAAACACATCAGCAATAATACAATAATAGTAGGGACATTAACACCCCCCTCACTGAAATGGACAGATCTTCCAAGCATGATCAACAAGGAAATAAAGGCCTTAAATGACACACTGGACCAGATGGACATCACAGATATATACAGAACATTCCATCCCAAAGCAACAGAATATACAATCTTCTCTAGTGCACATGGAACATTCTCCAGAATAAATCACATCCTGAGTCATGAATCAGGTCTCAACCAGTACCAGAAGACTGGGATCATTCCCTGCATATTTTCAGATCACAATGCTCTGAAGCTAGAACTCAATTACAAGAAGAAAGCAGGAAAGAACTCAAATACATGGAGGCTAAAGGGCATCCTACTAAAGAATGAACGGGCCAACCAGAAAATTAAAGAAGAATTGAAAAAAACTCATGGAAACAAATGGAAATGAAAACACAATGGTTCAAAATCTTTGGGACACAAAAAAGGCAGTCATGAGTGGAAAGTATATAGCAATACAAGCCTTTCCCAAGAAACAAGAAAGGTCTCAAGTATACAACCTAACCCTACTCCTAAAGATGCTGGAGAAAGAACAGCAAAGAAAGTCTAAACCCAGCAGGAGAAGAGAAGTCATAAAGATCAGAGCAAAAATCAGTGAAATAGAATCCCAAAGAACAGTAGAACAAATCAATAAAACTAGGAGCTGGTTCTTTGAAAGAATTAGTAAGATTGACAAACCCCTGGCCAGACTTATCAAAAAGAAAAGAGAAAGGACCCAAATTAATAAAATCATGAATGAAAGAGGAGAGATCACAACCAACACCCAAGAAATACAAACAATTATAAGAACATATTATGAGCAAATATACGCCAGCAAATTTGACAAATTTGACAAATTTGACAATCTGGAAGAAATGGATGCATTCCTAGAGACATATAAACTACCAAAACTAAACCAGGAAGAAATAGAAAACCTGAACAGATCCATAACCAGTAAGGAGACTGAAGCATCAAAAATCAAAAATCATCAAAAATCTCCCAACAAACAAGAGCCCAGGACCAGATGGCTTCCCAGGGGAATTCTACCAAACATTTAAAGAAGAATTAATACCTATTTTCCTGAAACTGTTCCAAAAAATAGAAATGGAAAGAAAACCTCCAAACTCATTTTATGAGGACAGCATTACCTTGATCCCAAAACCAGACAAAAACCCCATCAAAAAGGAGAATTACAGACCAATAACCTTGATGAACACAGATGCAAAAATTCTCACCAAAAATACTAGCCAGTGCTCGCTTCGGCAGCACATATACTAAAAAATACTAGCCAGTAGGATCCAACAGTACATTAAAAGGATTATTCACCACGACCAAGTGGGATTTATTCCTGGGCTGCAAGGTTGGTTCAACATCCACAAATCAATCAACATGATACAATACATTAATAAAAGAAAGAACAAGAGCCATATGATACTCTCAATAGATGTTGAAAAAGCATTTGACAAAGTACAGTAATCTTTTTTGATCAAAATTCTTCACAGTGTAGGGATAGAGGGTACATACCTCAATATCATCAAAGCCATCTATGAAAAACCCACAGTGAATATCATTTTCAATGGAGAAAAACTAAAAGCTTTTTACCTAAGGTCAGGAACATGTCAGGGATGTCCACTACCACCACTGCTATTCAACACAGTACTAGAAGTCCTAGCCTCAGCAATCAGACAACAAAAAGAAATAAAAGGCATCCGAATCGGCAAAGAAGAAGTCAAACTATCACTCTTTGCAGATGATACGATACTTTATTTGGAAAACCCAAAAGATCACTCCAAAACTGCTAGAACTCATACAGGAATTCAGAAAAGTGTCAGGACATAAAATCAATGCGCAGAAATCAGTTGCATTTCTATACACCAACAGCAAGACAGAAGGAAGAGAAATTAAGGAGTCGATAACATTTACAATTGCACCCAAAACCATAAGATACCTAGGAATAAACCTAACCAAAGAGGTAAAGAATCTGTACCCAGAAAGCTATAAAGTACTCATGAAAGAAATTGAGGAAGACACAAAGAAATGGAAAAATGTTCCATGCTCATGGATTGGAAGAACAAATATTGTGAAAATATCTATACTACCTAAAGCAATCTACACATTTAGTGCAATCCCTATCAAAATCCCATCCATTTTTTTTTTCAAAGAAATGGAACAAATAATCCTAAAATTTATGTAGAACCAGAAAAGACCCTGAATAGCCAGAGGAATGTTGAAAAAGAAAGCCAAAGTTGGTGTCATCACAATTCCAGGCTTCAAGCTCTATTACAAAGCTGTCATCATCAAGACAGTATGGTATGGGCACAAAAACAGACACAATGATCAGTGGAACAGAATAAAGAGCCCAGAAATAGACCCTCAACTCTATGGTCAACTAATCTTCAACTAAGTAGGAAAGAATGTCCAATGGCAAAAAGACAGCCTCTTCAACAAATGGTGTTGGGAAAATTGGACAGCCACATGCAGAAGAATGAAACGGGACTATTTCCTTACACTACACACAAAAATAGACTCCAATGAATGAAAGACCTCAATGTGAGACAGGAATCCATCAAAATCCTTGAGAAGAACACAGGCAGCAACCTCTTCGACCTCAGCCACAGCAACGTCTTCCTAGAAACATCACCAAAGGCAACAGAAGCAAGGGCAAAAATGAACTTTTGGGACTTCATCAACATCAAAACTTTCACACAGCAAAGGAAACAGTCAACAAAACCAAAAGACAACTGACAGAATTGTAGAAGATATTCACAAACGACATATCAGATAAAGGTCTAGTATCCAAAATCTATAAAGAACTTATCAAACTCAACACACAAAGAACAAATAATCCAGTCAAGAAATGAACAGAAGACATGAACAGACATTTCTGCAAAGAAGACATCTCCAGAGGCCCAACAGACACATGAAAAAGTGCTCCACATCACTCGGCATCAGGGATATACAAATCAAAACCACAATGAGACACCACCTCACACCAGTCAGAATGGCTAAAATGGACAAGTCAGGAAATGACGGATGCTGGCGAGGACGCGGAGAGAGGGGAACCCTCCTACACTGTTGGTGGGAATGCAAGCTGGTGCAACCACTCTGGAAAACAGCACGGAGGTTCCTCAAAAAGTTGAAAACAGAGCTACCCTATGACCCAGCAATCACACTACTAGATATTTACTCCAAAGGTACAAATGTAGTGATTGAAAGGGGCACGTGCACCTGAATGTTTATAGCAGCAATGTCCACAATAGCCAAACTGTGGAAAGAATCTAGGTGTCCATCCACAGATGAATGGATAAAGAAGATGTGGTATATATACACGATGGAATACTATGCAGCCATCCAAAGACATGAAATCTTGCCATTTGCAATGACGTGGGTGGAACTAGAGGGTATTATGCTGAGCGAAATAAGTCCATCAGCCAAAGACAATTATCATATGATCTCACTGATATGAGGAATTTGAGAGGCAGGGCAGGAAGTTGTGGGGAGTAGGGAGGGAAAAAATGAAACAAGATGGGATAGGGAAGGAGACAAAGCATAAGAGACCCTTAATCTCATGAAACAAACTGAGGGTTGCTGAGTGGTAGGGGGGTAAGGATAGGGCGTCTGGGTGATGAACAGTGGGGAGGGTATGTGCTATGGTGAGTGCTGTGAAGTGTGTATGACTGATGATTCACAGACTTGTATCCATGGGGCAAATAATACATTATATGTTAATAATAATAATAATAATAAAGAATTAGACCTATAAACAGAGAACAAAGTGGTAGTTGTTGGAGGGGAGAGGCATGCAGGGGTGGGGGGCATGGGGGGGACAAATGGGTCGGGGGAGCGGAAGTCAGAGGCTTCCAGGTAGGGAGTGAGTGAGTCAGGGCGTGACAGGCACAGCACCGGGAATAGAGCTAATGGTACTGACATGGTGTGGTGCGGGGAAGGACGGTGGCTGTCCTCGTGCTGAGCGCATCCTGACATACAGAGATGCTGAATCACTGGGTTGTACGGGAGGGTCCTTCCTTACCTGGTCCAGTGTCTGGGCCACCTGCACTCCCCAGGCCTGTGGCCACGTCCCTCCAGGCTCTGCCTCCCCGATCATGGGGCCACCGCCTCCCCTGTAGTCAGGTCTTCCTCTGTTTCTTTCTTATATGGACGCACGCCTTGGCCTCTAGGGGTCCACCCATAAGATGCAGGATCATCTGCCCGTCTCAAGACTTTTAACTGAATCGTCCTTGCACAGAGTCCTTTTCTGGCCACATAAAGTCCCACTCCAGGGGTTAGGATGAAGCTGTCTCTGATCGCCGTCCTGTAGCCGGCCACCAGGACCGAGCCTGAGTCTGGGGGATGGGACCGAGGGCCCTTGGACTAGCCCAGTGGCACCATATCAACCTGCGCGTTCAGTTCCTTAAGAAACACAGCATGTACGTGATCTAGCGTCCGTCCCCACCATGTTCCCAGTGTCTAGGTCCCTCTCAAGGTTCCTTGCTTCTCCAGAGCTAGAATATCTAGGCCCCAGTACTCACCAGATACTCCCGGACACTCCAGGCTTTTCTAGGTGTTGGAGCCCACCCCGAGCCCCAGGCCCGTGGCACTTCCCCACTTGCCAGCACACCTCCCAAACGGCAACTCCTTCCTCCATGCCCTGCCCCCAGACTTCCTACACCCTCGACCCGCTGACCCTTCCTCCTGCTTTGCTCACTTCCAGGATGACCTCAACACCTCCCTAGGACCCTGCCCCGCCAACCGCCGGGCTGCTTCCGCCTCTTCCTGTCTCCTGTGCCTGGACAGCTCTCCCATCCACACACCTGGCCTCTGGGTACCCCCTGGGACCCACCCACAGTCTGATGCACATGATCCGGGCTGAGCTGGTGTCAGGACCCGGACAGGAGGCCATGAGCCAGACAAGGGCACCTGTGAGGATGGTTCATTGGCCACGGAGGCTGCAGAATGTCCAGCGTCAGCCTCAGGACAGGTCCCATGCCCGAGGACATGGCCATCAGCTGGTAGCCGGGGATGCCCACGACAGACCTTCAGAGCCCGGAGCGCGTGTAACGGGGGTAACTGGCTCTTTGGTTCTCTAATCAGCCGGTAGGCGGTGGAGGGTGGGGTGGTCTGGTCTTGGCTTCCCGGGTGCACAGCCGCTGTTCCCTGAACTTAACCCACACCTTGCTGGCGAGCAACCATGACTGTTTCCCTGAAGGGGGAGCCAGATGTGTACCTGATGCTGTCAATAGTGAAAGGGCTTGCGTGTCCGTGGGTAATTCTGCCTGCACAGCGTCTCAAGTGCCCAGCCTCATACCCGACCCTGGGAGCACATTAGGACTTTTCCATCCCAAAGGCTCTGTGTGTTATATTTTCCGTTTGCAAGCTCCTGAATGCCTGTGACAAAGACTCTCTCCTTGTCCAAAGTAGCCAGGCTCCTCTGAGCCCTCTTCCCCACCAGGACTCAACCTTGGACTTGAACAAACGCTAACAGTGCACCCCAGACCTAAAGGCCACGGAGGGAACACCCTGGCCCCTCACCGTGCCTGCCTGAGAAAAGCTAAGACTGCCAAAAGAATTCACGGTCTCTTCCAGCCGGCACCTCAAGTTGGGGGCCCCTGCATACGCTGGTGAGCAAACCGGGCGGGGTTCACCGGTGCAGCCCTAGATGAGCCCTTCCCTGGCCCTGCGGAGCCCGCTTGCCTCCCCCTCCCTCCTCCTCCCTTGCAGATGCCGGGTGCCCTTGGGACCCTCCTCCCTGCTGTAGGCCGTATTCCCGATTAAACCTGTCCTTCCCGCTTTGACTGGGGACCAGCACTATTTTGCTTTTTCCAACACCTACTACAGGCAAATGGCCCTGGGGCGGGGCGGTGAACTTCTTGAGGGCAGGGAGCACAGCTCTCTGCTGAATTCCCTGGAATTCCAACACAGCGCCTCCTCTACCAGGGAAGGGAATGGGGGAGGCGAAAGTGGGGGTGGGGAGGAGAGAGGAAGGAGTGGGAGGGGAAGGAGGAGCCAAAGCGGAACTTACAGCTTATGAAGAACATTATATATTAAAAAAAAAAAAGAAGAAGAATGAAAACTGGCATGTGATTTAATGCTGACGTTTCTGACTAGTCTTCCTGGCTCCTGGAACCAGAGCGATAACCAGGACTTTCAAGCAGGGCAGCTCCATTCGCTCGCGGAGCTGAAGGCCCAGGGAGCTCCAGCTTGAGCGCATTCAAGCCTTCAGCCTGGGGACCAGGCTCCAGAGCCACTGGGCATGCACTGTGTGTGGCCGGGCCACACCGTCATGGCTGGTCGTCACGGACCTTCTGGAACACATTGCCACGAGGGTTGACCATGCGAGGCAGAGCCCACGACGGATGCTTTTACCTCTCACTTCAGGGGCTGCTGGAACATGTGGATTAGACTTTTGGAAATGGCCAAAATGTGTCCAGACACACTGACGAATCAGACAGACAGATGACCAAGCGGTAGGGGCCATCGGTAGCCCTGGGCTTGCGTGTGGCTCGTAAGCTGACTTCGAAGTTGTTTTACAAAGACGGGCTTCAGGAACTGTTTGGAACATGAAACCCAGAAATCGGTGGGGTGGGGGCATTCAAAATAGCCCTCGCACTCGCAGGGATGGTCATTATGATAAAAAGAGAAAACACTGTGCTGGTGAGGCTGCAGAGAAATTGGAGGCCTCGTGCCTTGCTGGTGGGAATGCGAAATGGTGCAGGCACTGGGGAAAACCCTAGGTCAGTGCTTCAAAAGATGGAATGTTTACCAGTGACCCAGCAAGTCCGTTTCTGGGTATATACTTAGAAGCAAAAGCAGGGACTCACCATGCTCATAGCAGCGGGGTTCACAAGAGCCAAAACGCAGAAGCAAACTTGGGTCCGTGGACGGATGAGTGGGTGCATAAAATGTGGTCTCTTCAGACACCTGCTACAATGTGAATGATCTTGGAGGATACTATGTTGCATGGAATCAGGAGTCACAGAAGGACAAATACTGTGGGATCCCACTTCCACCAGGCCCCTAGCAGAGTCAAGTGCAGAGAGACAGAAAGGAGGGCAGTGGAGCCTGGGGCTGGGGGAAAGGGCTGGGGAGTCAGTGTTTCATGGGGACAGAGGGTCTGTTTTGCAGGATGAACAGAGTCCCAGAGTGGATGACGGGGATGGCTACACAGCAGTGTGAGTGTACGTAACACCACTGACCCGTACTTAAAAAATGTTAAATAAAATTTTGTGTTATGTGTATTTTACTACAATAAACAAATTGTTTGTAATTCAACAGGCGAGAAATCCCCTTCCCACCTCCAGCCTCCCAGCCCCCCACCGACCAGGTCACCAGTGTTCAAGGTTTGTGTGTCTGTCCCAAACTTATGGGCGGGGGAGTGGAGGAAGGGAAAGGGGATGGAGGAACTGTGGGAGAGGTGGGAACATGCGTGTGATCCCATTGGGAGAGGTGGGAACATGCGTGTGATCCCATTTTCCAGACCAGGAAGCACAAAGGGAGCCGACAGGGCCCCTCGCAGGAGCTGTGGGCACGAGTGCATCCACCCACTGCCTCCGGGGAAGGTCAGATCTGTCCCCTGATAGAGACCCAGGTCGTCAGTTCCTCAGCCTCTCCAGTCCTCAGTCCTCAGACTCGGGGCCACCTCCCAGAGTGTGGAGGGTTCAGGTCCTGCCAAGGGCACCCCTGAGCACCCCCTCCTCACTGGCCCTGCAGGAGGGACTTCTGGTGGAGCCCCTGCCCCAGGGAAGGGGACCCACACGGCTGCACCTCTGGGTGCCACAGTCCTGCCAACATGGCTCTGAACATCACGGAACTTACCGTCTTCAGTGACATGGTCACTGCCTCAAAGCCTGAATCCTTTTAGATCTGGAGCGGGCACCACGGGCTCCCTCTCTGAGCCCACCTGAACCAGCAGACTTCAGCCGTCGGGGCCCCAGCCCCATCAAAGCCATGGATTGATACTATTTTCAGAAGCAGGAAGACAGAGGGGGCCTGCGGGTTGCAGCCACAGTGCCAACAGCCGTGTGGGGACGGAGGACACCACCCGGTCTAGGCAAAGGCAAGGGGAAACTGGTAGATGAAAGCGGTGGAAAGCCCTGTATTTAATGCTTTGGAGGCAAATTTGCCAAGGAGACCCAAGACGAGCTGTCAGCTGCCTTGGCTAACCAGCCTTCTTGGAAGAGACCCGCGAGCCCGGGGATGCCAGAGAAACAGCAGTAGTAAGAGGAGGGCTGGCCGGACACAGGTGTGTCTCCCGAGCAGCCAGAGAAGGGGAGAGCAGAGCCGTCTGCTCTTTCTGCTGTCAAGGTTCTGCACTGGTTCAGTCCTCGGAAGCATGAGGGTGTCATGATGGCCATCGGTGGGAGGGCACGGCGGCTCAGTGGGCCTGGGTGAAGCTGCCTGGGACGCGTGGCTTGAGTGACCCACCTGGACTCACACCTTCCTCCGGCTCAATGAAGCAACCGCGAGCCTTCCGTCATCCTGTTCTGGGCGAACCAACAAACGCCCTTCCTCGGGTCTTCTCACCGGCGACCGCTTGAGTTGAATTTTTGCACGCACCTCTGAGTGTCTTGGGGATTTACCCGGCAGGTGATCTAGCCAGAGCCTCTGTGAGTCTTTGGGAATCAGACGGCTGGACGGTTAGAGCTGGGCACGTTTTCCTAGCCTGGCAGGAATCTCTGGGAAAGCTTACTCTACACGTGCCTTTAGGGAGCCGCGGCCCCAGCGTGAATTTGGAAAGTGTGTATTTTGCTACTTGAGGTCAGGCACCGGAAGGTATCGTGCACGGCATGTTGGTTCAGAGCAGAGATCTTGGAAGCAGAATGCCTGAGTTCAAATTCTGGCTATGCCACGGGTCCTTGGGCAGCTTACCTCTGCGTATCTCAGTGTCCTTGTCTGTAAAATGGGGATGATCTAAGCCACTCATCCAACGGCTATCCTGAAGATTGCTGAGACTGACCATGAGCACTGGGTGGGAGAGGTTCTTGGTTGGAAGCCCACCAGCCTCTCCTATTATACCTGCCCTGCTCCCCCGACACACTTAGGGGCAGAGGTGTTCGGGATCTTTGGATTTCAAGAAGGAAAAGTGGTGTAGGTATTGGGTAACCCCCCACCCCCAGTGGGTCTGGTGCGGTCCTCTAGTAGTATTTCTGCAAGACAGTCTAGAACCTTCACCCCGAAAGGGATCAGTAAGTGGCACAAATGATATTTTTATAGTCATTTCAGGTCAGAAAGTCCTACCAAAGGAGCCATTTCAGGTCAGATTTTGCCATCAAATGAGGTACAGAGAAAACTTTTCTGTTCATTTTGGATTTCAGATTTAAAGACAAGGGGTTTTCATCTTGCCTTGAAGACTGAAATGCATTCACGGTCCCCGTGATAGGGCCAACCAGTGAGTGGGGGGTGCTGGAGGGAGTGGGGGGACGTTGGAGAGCCCTATGGAAAAGGTAGGTGGTATTTGACTCTAGCAAGGTAGAGACGTGTGGGCAAGAGTGCCCTGTTGTTAAATGATTTTTTTCAAATCTTGAGGGGCCCTGGGTGGCTCTGTCAGATGGGCATCTGGCTCTTGATTTCACCTCAGGTCATGATCTCAGGGTTGTGGGATCGAGCTCTGCATCGGGCTCCGTGCTAGGCATGGAGCCTGCTTGGGATTCTCTCTCCCTTTCCCTCTGCTCCTCCCCACTCCCACGTGTGCGCTCTCAAAAAAAAGCGGGGGGGGGGGGGCGGGGGAGTAAAGCCAAGAAAGACGTCTGGTGACATCGGCTAGACCCCCAGGAACTCCACTTGGGCAAAGCAAACATGGCGGCCATGTGCGCGAGGCTGATGGTGCCTGCTGACACCTGCCTGGCCCTCCCGGAAAGTCCCTGCCCTTTCCCTGGTGCGGCCTCACTCGCACTGCCTTCTCCCAGGGCTGACTAAGCATCTGCGGTGTGTGGCCACGCCCAGAGCCCAGAGGATCCCGGGGGCAGAAGACAGCCGGGCCATCCTGGCAAGCCAACTGTCCCTCTTATGGCAGATGTGTCACATTCCTGCAGCAAAGCTAGAGACTGGGATGTCTACTCCCAGAGTCACCCGCTTGACTGCCTGACTCTGACATATGTACCTGGTGTCTTAAAAAATAACGAACATGCTTCCATTGGATGGTCCCACCACTCCCATTGCTACTGCGTATTGGATGCCTGGGTTCTCACCGCGCTTCTGAGCACCTGGTGAACAGCTGTTGCTGAGGAGTCCTGCAGAGGCAGCTTTGGTCAAGGCTCTACCATTTCTGCTTTCCTCTTTTATTCCTTTTCACTACTTACAGTGAACTCTCTCTGGTATAGTAATGAGAGGGTAGGCTCCTAACGGACAGGTGGCGACTGTTGCCACAGCCCAGATATTTTAAATGCAAGAGAGCCATCAGATTGTCCTGGGGACCAGGTCATTCCACACAGCTCCCACCAACCCGTTTCCTTTCCCCTCTGTGTTCTTCCGTGCTGCCTCACGCTGCACCCCATGGAGGACATGGGGGGGGTCCTGTCTCCACTCGATTTCCTGGCCAGAGATGTGCTCCAACCCAGGTTGGAAGGCCGTGTCCCCTTACTTTTATGTTAGAGTGTGAACAGACAGATGCTGAACCATGGCATCATCTGTGTTCACCAAGAACACATATTTCGTAAAAAGCTTGAAGCAATTGCTCTCCGTGGCCCACAAGGATGCTTCTTAGAGACATACCTCCAGCCTGCAGCAATCTCAGGACAGCCCTCTCCCAGGTGTATGTAGGATGGCAGGTCCCAGGAGAAGACACCACCACCAGGTGCCAGCAAACATCCTCCAAATTCTGCTCTGGAGCCAGGTTGGATGTGCAGAAAGCCAGAGACCTGGAGGACGCTGCTTCACCCCCACAGAGGTGCCCACACTTCATGGGTTCTGACCCATACGGGGCCCTTGGCCACTGCAGGTGGAAAACAGAGAGAGACGTGTGCTTTCTGATGCCCGGGGGTGACACATGTGTGCTTGGATTCGGTTCTAGGAAGAAGTTTCTTCCAGCAACCTGACTCGGGTGCTATCTTTCATTAGATGATGTAGGCATGAAATCTGCTGGCTGAAGTTCCCACTTCTGAAGAGCTACTCCTGAGACCCACAGGGCGAGCAAATGCTGTGGCCCATGGGTGGTCCTTTCATCCCTCAGTTACACCCCAAAGGCAGTCCTGTTACTTTCCCCTGTGGGTGTAGTAGAGAAAATAATGACCCCCCCCAAATGTCCATGTCCTTATCCTCAGACCCTGAATATGTTTCCTTACATGGCAACAGGGACATTACAGACCGGATTAAATTAAAGACTTTGGATGGGGAGTTTTTCCTGGATTATCCAGGTGGACCCAGTGTCATCCCCAGGCTCCTTATAGGAGGGAGGGAAGCAGAAGGGTCAAGTTAGGGGAAGAGGCAAGTTAGAAACATTCACAATGGTCAGAGAGATGCAGCCAGGAGCTTCTGGAAGCTGGGAGAGGCGAGACTTCTCCCAGAGCCTCTGGAAGGAGCCAGCCCTGTCAGCACCTTGATGTGGCCCCTTTCCCACTCATTTCAGACCTCTGGGACTGTAAGAGAATATTCCTGTGCTGTTTTAAGCTACTAGATGTGTAGTATTTGTTACAGTCGCCACAGGAAACAAATACAGTGGTCACGCCCTGCTGGAGGTCACATTTTCATCCGAAGGCAAGACCGTAGATCCTCTCCACTTGGGTTTGAAACCATCTTTCCCCTTGGCTATGAAGTTGTAGACAACTTAACCTGACCCCTCACACCTGGGGAACCCCCTGTACTGGGTGTGATCATCACAGTATCTGCTCCATGGCTTCTGGCAGGTTAAAAATTCAGATAACTGTGGGGTGCCCCCTCATCTCTCCAAGTGGGAGTTTGTTAAAGCAAGGGAGATGGGGCCCATGGGAGCCCCTCAAACCCGGCATAGGACCTTCTGAACCCCTTATTCTCTGAGACACCTTGCCCCCATCTCTAGAGAGCAAAGGTAACCAGTCTGGACATCAACAAGAACTTCAGACCCAGGGGCATCTGGGTGGCTCAGTCGGGAAAGCATCCGACTCTTGGATTTGGCTCAGGTTGTGGTCTTACAGCTCGCGGGATCGAGCCCCATGTTGGGCTCCACACTCAGATTGGAGTCTGCTTGGATCGTCTCCCTCTGCCACTCTTTCTCTAAAATAAATAAATAAATCTTGAGAAAGAAAAAAGAATTTCACGCCCATATGTCATTTCACACGGTGATTTTCCATCACTCTACACACACCAGCTCGCTGCAGGGCAGGAAGGCAAAGATCATTCCTGCTCTCCTAGAAGGCGAGGCTGAGATCCAGAAAAGTTCTGCTTCCAGCCAGACCAGGAGCCCAGGCCTGAGGTCTAAGCCAACAGGAGGCTCCCTTGTCCCCAGAGACCTTCCCCCTTGAGCCCTCCTGGCACATGCAGTGCAGAGGTGAGGCTCTACTCAGGGGTCCTCACTTTTCAAGAACCATATCCTGCTTCCTACCTCATCTGTCCGTCCAGCAAGAGCTGGCAGCCTCTCTCCTTCTGCCGATGTGGGCGGATAAGCACACTTCCCGCGCCCACCAGGCCTTCGGATGCTGCTTTGGAAATGCCTTTCCCAGGCTCAGCCCTAGCCTGGAGCCATGGGCTGGCCCAGGTAGAATGGCAGGTGAGGGGCTCCCCTGGACCCAGGACAGTGCGTATGCGCGGCCCTCCTGATGCTGGGCCAAGCCTTCGCCTGCCCTCTCCTTTAAGTCCGCACAGATCGGGAGGCAGGCATTCATCCCAGACCTGTTTCAGCAAGAAGGGTAGTATCTGGCAAAGGTTATTGACTGGCACAGCTAGGATTTGAATCCAGCTCTGAATCCAGAGTCCAAGTGTGTAAAAGCTACCCTGTACCTTCCTGCCAATTGCTAGCATCTTTCAACACCCAGATGTAGCGTTTTCTTGACCTCACTCTTCACTCTGTCTCTGTTGATCAGTTGCTGGTGGAAAGAGCATTTCCAAGAATATGCACACCTGCCAACCTTCTCCAGCTTGTCCAACGTCTCCAGGGGGTGGACAGGTGCTTTGGGAAGGCTCTTTGCCTAGCAGTTACTGTCAGAGCCCGACATGTGTGAAGCGATTATTATCCCCATCGTGGGAATGATGAAGACACCCGAATGAGAACACAAAAAGCCTGCATATTTAGGTCTTGCGCTATGAGGGGAGTCAGTCACCATCATGTGCATTCATCAGAGACTCAAAGGCAGGCAGGGGACTGGGAACGCTTTATGGGAGAAAGCAAGGAGATCTTTATTGTGCCCTGGGTGGAGGCTGTCACCAAGGGAAGCGGGTGCAGGCTCCCAGAAGTGGGGCATCCTATGTGTTTTGTTAGGGGAACATATTTGACTTTCTCTGGTTGGTCCTAAACTAGAAGCAAGGACCCAAGTTAGGGAAGCTGGCACTCACTGACCAAGTCCTGACCATTCTGGGCTGATGGTACAGAAGTTGTAGTTCATTCTCTTGCCATGTATGTTCTGGCCATCGCCAGAAGGAAGCGAAGGAAAAACTTTTTCCCTACCCTCTTAGGTTCTTTTACTGGGGCCTGCATATTAAAGTGACTAAAGCCATCAATGGGAGGGATTTTCCTATGTGTGTGGGATCCAGCACAACAGTAGCTGACTCCTGAAATTCTTATGGTCAAAAATGGACACCGCTAACTTTGGAGGGGTAAGAGAAGGGAAGAAACAGCTTCTATGGGCTTCTTTTTCCGTGGGGAAAACAAATAGGTTTCTTTAGGAACGACAAAGGAGTTTTCAGGAGAACAGGCAGGAGAGAATTTGTGATAATGTTTGCTTTAACAGGTATAAATGGTCTTTCTGTCTTCTTCAGGGCTGTAAGTCCCCAGGGAGGGGATATATGACAGCCTCATTTCTCAGAAGTTGCTGCTTTTAATCAGCTAAGGGAAGCTTCAAAGAGGCTTTGTTCCGCCTCTGTTGAACCTCAAGTGTCTTAACTTAGAATAATCGTTATGCCAACTTGGGGGTGGTTCCTGAATGGGTCCCCACATCTGTTTGTCATGCAGGCTCTCACCATTTCCAGGATAAAGAAATTGAGGCCTTTTGCAAGCACTCCTTAGTGGGAGGCAGGGCTGTTCAAGGTGGGGAGAAGTTGGGGGGGGTTGTAAATATGATGTCACAGAAGAAAGTCCTACCCACCCACCCACAGGAATCATCCCCAATGCTTGGAAAGCATGACACGGTTCCTGATTTTGAGTTGTTCACACTCTGGTGAGGGGAGGCAGAATCGTAAAGAATTTTTTTTTTAAAGATTTTATTTATTTATTTGACAGACAGAGACCACGAGTAGGCAGAGAGAGGGGCAGAGAGAGAGGGGGAAGCAGGCTCCGCGCTGAGCAGAGAGCCCGATGCGGGGCTCAATCCCAGGACGCTGGGATCCTGATCTGAGCGGAAGGCAGAGGCTTAACCCACTGAACCACCCAGACACCCCCAGAATCATAAAGAATTATTGATGTTACCTTTAAAACTCTAGTTACTCCTTTTGTAAGATATCCGCCCATCCATCTATGCTTAGAACAGAATGTTGCGGTGATAAACACTTTCACCACGTGCGAGGTGAGAGCAACATTGTTTCCTCCCGTTTATTGTGCGAGATGAGAGCAACATTGTTTCCTCCCGTTTATTATCTGCTGGAGTTTCCAGATTGTCTACCTGCAGAATTTATTGGAGGGGGGGTTGTGGCAGATTTTCAAAACCCCCTGTTTCCTTATTGCTGAAAAGGCTGGTTGGTTCCCGAGCCCTTCCACAGGTGTCCTAAGTGATTCTTCCCTGCCCACCGCCCGCCACTGCCCTGGGCAGCTGGCCTCCTGAAGGGCCACTTCACAAACCCAGGACGCCAGGCTCTCTCAGACCTCTGGTCCTCGCTCTCCTTGAATTCTGTCTGGAGCATTTTCCACCTTTGCTTGGGAATTTCCCCCCTTACTCCCCTAAACCCAGTTTAAATGTCTTCACTTCTGAATCTCACAGCACCATCCGTCCACTCCCACGATTCTGCGAGCTCTTCCCAGGTCCCTCGGGAAAAAAAAAAAATGTGCTTTTTGAAGGATGTGTAATATTCCGCCCCCAGAGGCACCATGATTTGTTCTCTCAGGTCGTGGTTAGGTAGTTGGGTTGTTTCCAACTTTTGTATGTAAGTGATGCTGTGATAAGCCTTCTGGATTCGTAATCTTTGATCCTGTCTCTGCTTTTTTACAATAGATTTCTAGAGTCCCCAGGTCGTAGAGGAAGAACATTTTTTAAAGGATTTATTTAGGGGTGCATGGGTGGCTCAGTGGGTTAAGCCTCCGCCTTCGGCTCAGGTCATGATCTCAGGGTCCTGGGATCGAGCCCCTCATCGGGCTCTCTGCTCAGCGGGGAGCCTGCTCCCCCCTCTCTCTCTGCCTGCCTCTCTGCCCACTTGTGATCTCTGCTTGTCAAATAAATAAATAAAATCTTTAAAATAAATAAATAAATTATTTATTCATTTAGAGAGACTGCAAATGCACAAGTGGGGGGGGTGCTGGGCAGAGGGAGCAGGAGAACGAGACCCTCAAGTCAGCTCCACTCCTGGGGCAGAGCTGGGTGCCGGGCTTTATCTCATGGTTCTGAGATCATGACCTGAGCCGAAACCACGCGTCCGCCACTTAACCAACTGCGCCAGGCAGGCGTCCCCTAGGAAGAACACTTGTCAAGGCTCTTCCTAAATATCTCAGATTTGCTTTCTGAACAGATCGTGCGACTTCTTCTCAGGCACTGGTGTGTAGGTGTACATGTCCCATCCCGAGTGGATGCCGTCATTTCAAAACCATACGTTGGTCCCATCGCTGAAGATGCTACTTCAGTGTTTTGATTTGCTTTTGACTCTTCGTGAGATTATACTTTAAAAATTGGCTTACTTTAAAAATTCGATTATATAGCATAGTGGTTCCACGCTTCAGAGTCCAAGAGGGGCTCAGGCCTTGGCTGTGCTGATTAGAACCTGGGGACCTGGGGGAAACTCTGGCCTCCTTGTGCATTAACAAACCAGGGGTCGGACGGGCCCACTTCATGGAGCCCTTGTGAGGACCGAATCAACACGTACGTGCAAAACACTCGGCTTGGTATCTGGGGCCATGGTCCTCCAGAACCGTGACCTGTGTGATCAGCATTTTCAGAGTTCTGAGACTTTAATGTTTTATGTGCAAATTGCATGCTTTTTGACTGTGGGTTTTTGTGTGTTTGTTTGTTTGTTTGTTTGTTTTTGGGGGAGTGTGTTTTTCATACTCATTGGTAAGAGTTCTGCTGTATATCAAGGAGTTCAACCCTTTTCTTGTCATATTTATGCTGATATATTTGCAAAATTTTCCACTTATTTTGGCCTTGTATCATTTCTATCCCCACGACATTTTCCTTCTATGTAGACAAACGTACTCATGTCTCTGTTGACGATTCCTTCCGTGAATTCTATGCCAACAATTCCTTCCCGGAACCACGAGCCGTGAAATAGTTTCTCTCCCTTTTTGGAGGGAAATCACTGTGATTCTTCGTGTTCTCTCTTACATCCCCAGGCAGACTATTTTGGTCTCAGTTACTGGAGAGGATCGCACCGGACCCTTTCACAGAACCTTTTGGGGAATAATCCTTTATGGACTTAAAAGCAGAAGGCGACGTGATTAGCTATGTTTTCAACAGCTCGCTGGCTCCAGTGCGGCAGGAGAGACAACAGCGATCTTAAACATAGCCAACAGGTACTCAGTCCTTCCTGTGGGCCGGGCTCTGCTCAGGGCCTTTGCACACCCTAAATCCCTCGAGCTCATGACCACCCAGGGAGGCATGAGCTGGAGTTTAAGGAACTTACCCACAGTCAGAGCCAGGAATGGAGTCCAGAGGAAGGAGTGATAGAAGCAAGGACATGCATTTTTCCAAAGTGATGGTCTCGACGAGAATCAGTGGGGTCAACCTAGACAGTAGCATAAGGAGGAGAGGTCAGGGCAGACGAGCAGATCTGGGACCTGACGACCCACTGCCTGTTGGGGCACCGTTAGGAGGAGGGAAGTTGAGAATCCCATCCAAGTGTGCAAGACCCTTGAAGACGGCACGCACCACAAGTGCCCCCTTCCTCCGTCCCCACAGTTCTGGCACACTCAGCTGCCCAGGGCTGAGAGCCCAGCAGTCTTTACCTTCCCCAATGGCCCCAACGCAACAGGCACTGGCGGGAGCGGGAAGGCTCTTCTTTCTCTCTCACCCAGACCCCTCACACCTTTGTCCCCCACCCCCTGTCACCCTCTGCTTGCACAATTCCTGGCTCTGGACTTGGGCTCCGGCACAGGGAGTATCTGTGTGGCACAGCTGGTCGTGCCTGACCTTCTGGTCACTTCCACATTAGCTCGTGTTCCCCACACTAGAGGGTGCCTCTTCCGAGGATGGCCTGGGTCCCTGTGGTTGACCAACTGCCCAAGCCAGACTGGCCGCGACCATGTCCATCATGAATGGGTGTGACATGCCTGCCGTCAGTGCCCCTTGACCCTCTGAGCAGAATAATGAGGCCCTTGCTCTGCAATGTGCAAAGGCTGGGCTGAGGGCAGAGCTCCAGGACGTGGCCCGCGGTGAGCACGGCCACATCACCCTTTAGAGTCACAAGAGCAGGAGCTCAGAATCCAAAAGCAAATTAGAAATCACCCATATTTCACCTTCTCCCAACAGCTCGCGTAGTGACTTTGGCATCAGACGCAGTGAATTTGGGGAGCCCCTCTCTGCTCAAATGAACAAGCTTCTCCATCCCGTTTCTCCTCCTCTCTGTGTTGGGCCGTAAAAGCTCGCGGCTCAGGGGATGGGGGAAGGGCCACTGAGGCCGTGCACCTGCAAGGCTAGGTGGGCGCCGGGCCTCTAGCACACACTCGAGAAACACTCGCTTCCTAGAGCAGTTTGCCGCCTCCTCCAGGGACAGCCTGGAGCCCGTGCAGATTGGGGTCAGCAAGGAGCCCCACCAGCCAGCCCCGATCTCTGCTGGCAGCTCATTGTTGCATGTTCAGGTCTCGTCTGCACCAAAGATCTTAACCCAAGTTGACTTGCTACAGCAGGGGCCTGAGCAGAAAGTCTGGGGTCACAGTACGTTCGCACCGCCTAAGCGTGGCCGTGCTGTGACATGAAGATCGTGCTCTCGGCCCTGGGCAGCGGTTCCTTTTCTGGCTCCTCATCCCGGCAACCTCACCGCGTCCCCGAGCCGGCAGAGAAGCTGCCGGAAGGTTCCTCGCCCCAGACAGTGGGCCTCCCTGACCTGCCTCCTCTGCCGCCCTGGAGCCCGGGGCCTGTCCTGTTAGCCTGTCTTAGCGGATTGTGCACCGACGATCGCTCTCAAACCTCAGGCATGCCGCTCCTCTTGCATTTCCTGTTGAGGGAGACACTGTGTTCTGTGACATCAGTTTACTTATCTGTCAACAAAGCCGTGTGTCTCTGCTCCTCCGCCCTCCTCCCTCCCTGCCCTGTGCGCCGCCCGGCCTGGCTGCCTGGGTGCTGGGAGCGTGGCCTGCCCTGGGGAGAACCGCAGGAAATGAACCGGGGCCGTGCAACAAAAACCAGGTCAGCACACTTGTGAGCTTGCGTCAGTCTCCGCGCAGCCAAGATGGAAAGCCGTGGAGATTCGTGGAGGGCTCCTCGCCGGTGGGGTCTGACGTCGAAAGCCCTGTGTCCCTGGGAGGCCGTCTCTAGGGACAGAGTCGGGGGGTCCCCCACAAATCATAGCGTCTTTCTCCAGATTTTCAGCTGCCAGTCATCAGAGCAGAGCCCCCTCCCCACCCCCACCCCCGCCCTGTTCCAGTCCCCAGCTCTGCCCTCGGCTCCGGAAGCACCATGGCTAGACAGCCGTGGCAGGAGAGATGCTCTGCCTTCCCTCCTTCTCCAGAAAGTCAGAGATGCAGTGACTCTCCTGCCCTCTTCTCGGGTGCGTCTTCAATGCACCCGTGCGAAGCGTCAGAGCAGCCCCGACGGCGTACCCTCTTGGGACCCAGTCCCGGCAACGTCCCATGGCAGCAGCGAGCCTCAGTGAGGGCCTCCGAGCCTCCATCAGTGAGCTGGGGTCGGTGCGCGCCCAGGGCCATGTGACAGAGTGGAGGGACGCTTTGCCAACTCAGCAGACATGGGCTGCGGCATGGGGAAGCTCCAGGTCCCCAAGCACGTTGTAGCAACAGGACCTGCCCTTTCACCACCTTTGGCCGGCTCCTGGGCGATGCCCAGGAAGGTGTGGGGACTCGTTGGGCAGGTCCCCAGGAAGCTGACCGTGTTTGCCTTGGATCGCTGGGCTGGTCCGCAGCCTGCTGGCGCCACACCCCATGTGTCAGCCTCCGGGAGGCTCGCCGGACTTTTCTACCATGCTTCCTGTTTTCGCTACCAAGTGGTGCTGGGCCACGGCGGTGCCCAGAGAAGACCCCCCAGAACCTGCCTTGTGGGAAGGTACCTTCAATGCGCCCCAGGGGTCTTATGCCATCCCTCTAGCACCGTCTTCCCCGGCTCTGTGTGTTAATTCATTTCCTTCTCCCAAAACCCCACTGACGGGGTCAGAACTCATTCAGCAAATATTTGCTGAGTACCCGCTCCCTGCGAAGGGCTGCTGGACGCACCGGCGGCACATCAGGGAGCAGAGCACACGGAAGTCCCGTCCCTGTGAACCTCACAGCCTAGCTGGGAAGACAGACTGCCCAGAAAACAGGAGACATGCACAGAGAATGGGCTAGAAGGAACTCAGTGTGGCTGTGTTGAGCAGAGACGTGGTGACAGCAAACCCAGGGGAGGGGGCGTTATCCCCACTTTACAGATGAGGAAATCGAGGCACAGGTGGATGGAATAGCTCGGTCAAGGTCTTGGGGCTCACGATGCAGCAGAGGCTGACCTTGAGCTCTGAAACCGGAGACCATTCTCTAAATGGGGCATCTCAAGCCTTTCCTATAAAGGGCTAGGGCGTAAATATTTTAGGGTTTGCAGGGCGCATATGGACTCTGCTGCCTAGTCTTCCTTTCTTTCTTTTTTTTTTTGTTACAATCCTCAAAATGCGTAAAAATCGTTCTTACCTCTCTGTGGCACAAACACAGGGGCCTGGGGACGGCTCTTTGACCCCGGCTCTGAGCCACGAGCCTTGGGCACTTTCCCAATAAAGCTCAATGCTCTCAAAATCCCACATGACCCTGGTGGATGGTAGTGCTCTCATTTCACAGACGAGAAAATCAAGGCTAGGAAAAGTGAGATCGTTTGGCCGTGACCGAAGAGCCAGAATCACGCCCTTCTGCAGGGCTGATGAGATTCAGACACGTTTTTCCTTCTGCCCTGAGCATCTCACTTTGGACACTGGTTTAAACCTCCACTCTAAAAGGCAACATTCACGACTCCAGAAACAATTAAACGTAGATTGCCTTATGGTCGGCAATCCAATCTGGGCATAAAGCCGGAAGAATTGGAAGCAGGGTCTCAAAGAGCTGTCCGCACACCCATGTTCAGAGCGGCGTCGTTCACCAGACCCAGAGAAAGGAAGGAATCGAGTGTCCCTCGAGGGACGCAGGGATCAGCAAAATGTAGAACCTACGGGCAAGGGAGTAGTCCTCAGCCTTAGAAACGAAGGACATTCTGACACCTGCTGCAGCAAGGGCAAACCTTGAGGAGTTCGTGCTCGGTGACACCAGCCAGACACAAAGGGACAAATACTGTGCGATTCCCCTAACATGAGGTAACTAAAGGAGCCAGATCTGCAGAGACAGAAGGTAGGACGGGGGTGACAGGCGTGGTGGGAGGGGGTGGGAATTTAGTGTTTAAGGGGGCCACGATGACTGGAGCAGCTGGAAGATAAAGGGAATTGGGACCCAGATACACAGGGAGGAGGACAATGTAAGAGACACAGAAGAGAAGGCCACGTGAAGGCAAGGAGGGTGGTGAGCCATCTACAAGCCAAGGATCGCCAAGGATGGCCAGCAACCACCAAAAGCTAGTAGAGAAGCACAAAAGAGTCCTCCCCCAGAGACCTAAAAAGGAGTAGGGCCCCGCCAGCACCCTGATTGCAGACTCCCAGCCTCCAGAACAGTGAAATATTACATTTATGTTGTTTAAGCCACTAAATTTATATAGTTTGTTAGGACAGCCCCGTGAACTCCTGCAGAGGGTAAATGGCTCAGCTCGGATTTCTCATCATGAGACCCACAATCAGACGTGGTCTTGTAGTCTGAGCAGAGGGATGTCCCTTCTGCATTCTCCCCTAGAGCAGCAGGAACCCCAGGGACCCTCTAGGGACCCTGCTGCAGGAGACTTCCCCATCCAGTGTCCAAAGGAGGCACATTGGTGTGTCTGAGCAGGACAAGAAATGACAAGCAGGAAACCCATTGTCTGGCTGGAGAAAGCTTCCAAGCTCCTTTGGGGCTTTAACCACCAGTGTTTGGGTTCCACCCAGAGAAAAAACAAAGCCTCTGAAGAAGACAGTGAGGAAAAGAAGATAGTGTTGGATGGACAGTTTCCATTTCCGCCACTGCCTGCGCTGCGAGTAGGACATGTCGGGACCCCACCTTTGTTAACTGATGGCTGGCGGCATAACCATAAATCCACTTGTACTGGTCTATAAATGTGCCAAAAGCCAGAGATGATTCCAACTTGGTACGTGTGCCCGTGCTCGCGGCCACCGTCATTGGTGCCGCTGGACACAGCAAAGAGGAGACTCTCAGACCACCTACAGTGCCTACCTCAAGGTCCACACCACTGGGCTTGGGCTCCTAAAACCAACTTAGAGGGCACACCCAGGTGTGCTTACACTGATTTTCTCCAGAGGGGAGAGTACACAACTTTTACCAGATTATTATTCCTTCCTTTTAAATTTTAATTGTCTGAAAATTCAAATCGTGTTGCAAAGCTTGTGATAAACAGTCGTTGTCACGACGCACCTTCCCGCCTCCCATTCCCTCCCCGTTTGAGTCTCGCTTTTCAAGTCCTTTAACAGTTGTTTTTTAAATCTTTACCTCTACATTTTTTTTGCTTTTTTTTTTTTTAAAGATTTTATTTGTTTATTTGACAGAGATCACAAGTAGGCAGAGAGGCAGGCAGAGGGAAAGGGAGAAGTGGACTCCCCGCTGAGCAGAGAGCCCGATATGGGGCTCAATCCCAGGACCCTGGGATCATGACCTGAGTGGAAGACAGAGGCTTTAACCCACTGAGCCACCCAGGCGTCCCTTTACCTCTGCATTTTTAACTAACATACGTAGCTTATGATTTGGTTTTTCAGTTTGGCCACCACTCCACACACGCTCTTAACCTCTTTCACTCCGCCCACCATCTCCATACTTTATTTATATCACAATCTTTAGCCAAATCAACAATTAACACTGACATTTCTATGACTCCATAAATACTGTTGCAGGTCAGCCAGTTCGGACACTGAAAAGGCCTCCTCTTTCTAAAGCAACTTTTTGGTTTTTCCTGGACTTTGTTATTGCTTCACATTTTTTATATACAACTTCCCAACTATCCCCTAAAATTATTTGACAAAGCTGAAAAGCTCCTCTCAGCGAAGCCACACGGATCAGATCATCATTCATTTTTACTTTGTTTTGTTGTTGTTGTTTTTTTCATGGCGATATCGCTTCTGGAGATCTCTGCCCTCCTGTATGTATCTGGACTGGTTGGTCTCTTGGCTTGCGACACAGCTCTGCCCTCCTGAGGACTCCCTTCAGCTTCAGTGAGAACCTCTTTTTAGTTTTCCATGGTAGCTATAGTGTGTCCCGTAACCTTTGTCTTTCTTTTTCTGGATTTACTTTCTTGCTCAAGTAGAACATCTTCCAGGACCCTCCTAAAAAAAAAAAAAAGGATGCCTGCAAGGTACAACTTGTAAATCTCATCTATCTCCAAACATCTTTCTTTGATTGCTTGTATTAATAAAGAATTCCAGGTGAAACGTTTCTTATTTAGAACTTAGCAGACATTGCTCCATTATCTTCTGCTTTCCAGCATCGCTATGGAGATATTCTGATCTTTTGAATTTATTCTATTATTTCTGTCCTGTAAGTATTTATGGTCCTTCTTCCTAAATCCCCAGCATTTTGAACTTTCAAAATGATGTGGGGTTTTTTGCATTTATTGTTTAGAAACTTAGCTCTTTCGATCAGGAAACTTGATGTCTTACAGTTCTGGGAAATGTTCTCGTATTGTTCCCTTGATGACTTTCTTTTCTTTTTGCTCTTTCTCGAGGCGCCAGATTTAGAGAATGTCTGGTTTAATTTCCCTGAGCTCTCTGCAGTGGCAATTGGGTTGTTATCTGGCTCTGTGCAGCAAGGGAGGAAATCTTAGGGTCTAAATGTTTCTTACAGCATATTCTCAGCGCTTTAATTCACCCAACTCCTCACTTCCACTTTCAAAGACGCCTGGTATCTCCAATTTCATAGCCATTCCGGAGATCTGCAATGCAGATCTCACTGACCTCGGACAGGTCAGTGAGCATCAGTTCTGCTTCAGTTTTCACGGGTCTGCTGTGCTAGTTCATCATTTATGGATTACATTTGGCTGCGCGTAACAGAACTCCACCCAATGGCTCAAACAGCATTTTAATTCTCTTACCAGAAATAAGCAATCCGTGGCTATGACAGCAGCCTCCTGATGTTAGAACAGTCCTGAGTTCTTTTATCTTTCTGCTCTACCATGCTTCTCAGGTGACTCCCAACCTCGGGGTTGTTTCATGGCCACAAGATAGCCCCTTCCCCCCCGCCTTATGTCCACTTTCCAAGTCAGGAGAAAGAGAAAAGTAACAAAGTAAGGAAGAGCGAGTGGTCCCAATGTCAGGAACGGGATTTTCCTGGGATCCCCAGCAGACTTCTGTTTATATGGAGTCACACGACCATCCTTAGGCACAACGAATGCTGAGAAAGAAGTTAATTGGAACACTACTGCCCGCACTGAAATTGGGATTCTGTCCGCAAGGAGGAAGAGAGAAAGGGTTTGAGGAGGTCGCTAGCATTGTCCGCCACAGGCAGGGAGTCCTGACTATGGGAATTTTCACGAACAGCCCGCCCTGGTGCCTCCTCTCCCCCGACCCCGTGCCTCCTCTCCCTCCCCCTTGTTCTGGTGAGTTGACCTCTTACTTTTCCAGTGCCAGTGTCTTAGAGGATTTCTTCTGCAGGATCAAAAAATCAAAGTACATATTCTGTCTACGATGTTTAACCTGATGCCCCGGGAAAGATCAAGGCCCGTGGAGCGAATTTGTTTCCTTGTAAGTGGGGAAACTTCTTCTTTTGTGTTGAGTAGAAAGAACAATCTCACTCTGATACTTTGTTTTATAACATTTTTTTAAAAGATTTTATTTATTTGAGAGAGAGAGAGAGAGCGCGCGCACAAGCAGGGGGAGGGGCAGAGGCAGAGGGAGAAGCAGGCTCCTCGCTGAGCAGGGAGCCCGACGTAGGGCTCCATCCCGGGACCCCGAGATCATGACCTGAGGCGAAGGCGGGTGCCCCCTGGCCTCCCCCTCCTCTTCATTTTTAAAGTGAAGACACTGAGAGAGGAAAGCATTTCCATAGGCTACTCCGGCAAGAAAACAAAAAGCAAAGCAAACATGGCAGAAAAAGATGAACGGACAGCAAAGAAGCCCGTGAAAAGATACTTGATCGTTAATCATTAGAGAAATTCAAATTAAAACCACAGTGAGATACGACTACACACCCACTAGAGTGGCTAGAATGATAATAATAATAGGAATAATAATCTCACAAAACCAAGTGCTGGTGAGTCGTCAGAGCAGAGGAATAAATTGCTGGTAACGATGCGGAACGGCACAGCCCCTTGGGAAATCGGGTGGGCAGTTTCTTATGAAGTTAAACATATATTTGACTGACTGACCCAGAAATTCGAATCCTGGGTATCTACCAGAGAAATACAAACTAATGTTTACCCCGAAACCTGTAGACACGTGCTTACAGCAGCTCTACTCACAAACACCCCCAAACTGGAGACGACCCTTATCCCCATCAACTGACTGCTGAGCAGACTGTGGGGATCCGATGACGGGTGACGCTCAGCAGAAAGGAAGGAGCTACGGATACAGCCACGGCATGGATAACGCTCGGACCCATGGCTGAATGAAAGAGGCCAGACACTACCGGCT
This sequence comes from Eira barbara, assembly GCA_020311275.1. NCBI lineage: Eukaryota > Metazoa > Chordata > Mammalia > Carnivora > Mustelidae > Eira > Eira barbara. Next base: position 3,931,249 of record JAHRIG010000369.1, on the reverse strand, counting down.
TCGCTGAGATGCCGTTCTGGAAAGGGCAACACGGTAGAGCCTGGGAACCAATCCGTGGTTGCCGGGGGCTGGGGTGAGAGGAGGAGACTGACAGCAAACTGGACGTGGGGGCCTCTGTGTCTCGATTATGAGAGGGGTTCTACAGCACGAGCCTCCGTCAAAACTCAGAACCGGGCACTGAAGCAGAATCTTCTCTCTTTTTTTTTTTGTTTTTAAAGATTTTATTTATTATTTTGACAGACAGAGATCACAAGTAGGCAGAGAGGGAGGCAGAGAGAGAGGAGGAAGCAGGCTCCCTGCTGAGCAGAGAGCCCGACGCGGGGCTCCATCCCAGGACCCTGAGATCATGAGCCAAAAGCAGAGGCTTAACCCACTGAGCCACCCAGGCACCCCAAGCGGAGTCTTCTTGTATGTGAATTATGTCTCCGTAAACCTGACTTGTAAACATCAGTCGAAGTCAGAAACACCTGGGAAATGCTGCCCCTGGACCCCAGCTCACTGAGTCCATGAGCACCTGAGCACAGCCAGGGCGCTGAGAAGTCCTGCCAACCATTTAACCAAGAGGATTTGTTCTCCAAATCCTTTTCCACGTGACAGGCTTTGACGAGCCTCGGGATGATGTGGAGCCCCTCGGTGAGCTCGTCGGTGACCTTGGGGCGGTGTGGGCTCACGGCCTCCCTGCAGGGGACTCGGGCTTGGCATTTAGGTTTCTTTGAGGAGGGCCGACTCCTCCAGGCTTCTGCGCACGCCCTTCCCTCCAGCCCCACAGACCAGGAAGCAGGGCGGGCCACTGGGGGAGGGAGGCTCCCACAAGGGGAGGAATGCTGGGGCCAGGCCTGGGGCCAGCACATGCCCCTCCCTCGGGCCTGCTGCCACCCAGGGGACTGTGGCCACCATCACAAAGGTGAACGCTGCTTGGCCACTCGTGCCCGGGCTCAGCACTGGGCGTCCGTTGCACAAGACCCGTTGAAGGAGGCGTCATCTCCGAGGGCGGTGAGATGTTGGCGAAGCCTGGACTCCCGGGTGCTCCCGGCCTTCAGACCCCCTCGGAGGTCAAAGCCCAGCACCAGACAGGCCAGAACCATCTCTCCTCAGGTTTGGGCCATCTTCCCTGTGCGATCAGAGCAGGACCGGGTCCAAACCGCTGTGTCCTCTCTCATTTCCAACAGCCGTCCAGGTGCTTCCCAAGCACACTGATGGAGATGACTCAGCGCACGGCAGGGAGCGCTCACACGGAATTCCCGCTGCAGAGGACGGCGGCGCCGGGGGCCCGGTGTGGGCGCTCCTTCCTCACTGGAGGGCTTCCAGGAGGAGGCCCTGCCCCTCCCCCCACAGCCCTACACAGAGCCTGCCCCACTCCCGGCCTCCTGCTGGCCAGTCCAACTGCTAAAAATAGTCCCGCCCCGCAGCCAGAATCGATACCGTCATATTTTCCGCAGCAGGCATCAGCCTGGCGGACAATGGAGACAATTGTGCTGTTCTCGCTCTCCCCCACGCAGCTTCCCAGGGGCAGAGGGAAACTTTCAAAACGGGATGGTGGGCACTGGAACTCACACGGTGGCTCCCAGAGCAAGGCTGGGCAAGACTGTGGTTGCAACCAAGTCCTGGGAGAGGAGGTAACCTGCTTTTTTTTTTTCTTTTTTTTTTTTTTAATGCTCTAACATTTAAATGCACAGGTTTGTTGTTTCAGAACAAAGCAAGCCAGTCGGCGACCATACAGATAAAATAAGGGTCTAAATTTGATCTCCAAAGATGTTCTTTATTTTGTAAGACAGGCTCTTAGCAAGCAAACCTTTTGCGTTGTGAAAATATTCTCAGAATGTCGATGGACACAGAACTATTTAACAAACTGGGCCAGATCGTTGGGGGCACGTGACTCCTCGTTCAAGGTGGCATTTGAAGGGATACTTCCTTTCCCCGCACTTGGCGGATTCATCCCCTGTGTTAGTGCGCTGGGCTGCTCAGTGAGGCATCAGCAAACTGCAGACACTGATTCTCTCACAGCTCTGGAGATGGCAATTTATGATCTGGGCATCTGCAGGTCCTGGCCTCTCTGAAGGCTTCTGGGAGAGGAACCTTCCTTGCCTCCTCCAGCCTCTGCGGGTTCTGGCAATCCTTGGCACTTGGGACTGGGAGACGCATGACTTGGGCCACGTGGTGGTCTCTGCCCAGCGTCCGTACAGGGCAGCGCAGGGCCAGTTCTGCACGCAGGGTGGTCCTTGCCCACAAAGCACCAGACCGAGCTTTGACCTGGTTCTGTGTGTCCTGTCAACACCCTGCCAGGGCCCGCAGAGGGGATGCTCCAGACAAATGCCTGCATTTGTGTGTGCACATGTGCATGTGTGTGCTCTGCATGAGGGCATGCATGTGTGTATGCTCTGTGTGATCACATGTGTGCACGTGTGTGCACTCTACATGTATGCATGTGTCATGTGCTGTGTATGTGCAATGTACGTGCGTGTTCCCTGTGTGTGCACATATGCATATGTGCTGTCTGTGTGTGGACACCTGCATGTGTGTAATCACTTGTATGTGCTCTAGCTGTGTGCGTGCATGCGTGCACTGTACTCTGTGTGTGCACACGTGTGTGGTCTCTGTGCATGCACACATGTGCGGATGTGCTCTGTGTGCGCAGACATGTGTGTGCTCACATGTCTGTGTTCTGCGCGTTTGCACACACGCGTGTGTTTTGTGTGTGCCCGTGTGTGCTCACACTGTGCGCGTATGCATGTGTCGTGTTCTCTGTGTGTGCACACGTGTGTGTGTGTGTGCTCTACATGTGCACGAGTGTGTCTCCCTAGGGATGCTGATCCCTGGGCTGCCTCTCCATCTCAGGCAGCCAGATTTACGTGGGGAAGAGGATTGAACTTGAGTTTAAAGATAAACAAATATTGAACGGGATATACTTATACTAAAATATTATTTGCTGTTTATCAAGAATTCACATACATCTGGAAGTCCTAAATTTTATCTCGCAGTCTTAAAGCCGCTGCTTGCCCTCCTGGCTCTTGGGTGGCCGGGCAGCCGAGCCCTCCCCCGTGAAACACAGCAGATGCCGAACGTGTAGATGGCCTTCGGATTCCCCGGTGGGGACCCTGGACAGAAACACGCGGAAGGTTAACAGCCCTTCCCTCCAGTCAGGGGCTCGCAGGTCATTTTCATGTCCTTGCTTATACTCTCCTATGGTGTCTAACTTTTTCCAACCAAAGTCCGCCTCATAGAAAATATGTCAGTGATTACAGTGACAACTGCTCCCTCCTCCTTGGCTCCGGAGTCCCAAAGGGCAGCTTGTGTGGGCTTGGGGGCAGGGAGGGGTGGACTTTGGACGCCGTGGGTCCCAGGGCCCCATGAATGATTAACCCTCATGTTAGGGGGAGGGAGTCATAGCACCCCTCACCCCCACCCCCACCCTGGTTCTGTCGGCTCACACCTTTCCAAGGGTTAAGGCGCTGGTAGTCGCACGGCCGTCAAGGTCACCCAGGACAGACGCAAACCTGGCACCTGTGTGCGTGGCCAGAAGCCACCCGGCCACTCTGGGGTCCCCTCCAGGACTCTCCACAGGAAGGGTCCGGCCCAGCTTCTCCAGGCCCTGCACCCCTCGCGGTGACACGTGTGATTTCCTAATGGGACACTGACTGAGCGACACTCAAGGGAAAAAAACTAGACAGAAATACACGAAACCATCAACAGCCCATCTTTCTGGCTCCTGGGCTTGGAGGCCTCTTTCAGTTTCTTATTTATACTTTCCAAATTTTCTCCAGCCAAAGTCTGTGCTTCCTGCGCCCTCCCCTTCCTGCCTTGCGGTGACCACCCCCCTCGGAGCAGACGGGTCATTCCGTCTCCTAGAGAGAGAGTGAATACGTGGGTGTGTGCACACGAGTGTACGTGGTGGGGTGGGGGGGACAAGGGACGTTCGCTGCAGAGACTGGAGGCTTCAGGAAGCCCCCAACGTGCATCTGTTGCTTTAAAGTTCTTGAATGTCCAGCAGAGGCTCTGCGACTGGCTGGCGAGTGAGCCAGAAGGCAAAGGCGCTGAGGGCTGCTAGAAAAGGTAACAAAGAGCTATGGGAAGAGAAGCCCGTTGGCCGCCAACTCCTCCTTCCTGCAGTGGGTGTCGTCCTGCAAGGTGTGATGCCTGGAGCCCCTGCAGCCATCTTGCCACTGGGGGGAAAGCCAAGAAAATCTCGGACTCAATACCCTCCTTCTGCACTATCTGAGACAATGAATACTACGGCTTCAGCCTCTGAGAGGAATTCTGTTATTCACAGCCCAAAGCAACCTAACCACGACACTGACCAGAGCCATCCTGCTGATGGGCAAAGCTGGGAGGCCCGCTCTCTGCACTTGGTCATTCTGGGCAGAATCGGGCTGAGACCTGGACTGACACCTTCCTACCATGGTGGTGGAAATGAAAACTTTGCTCCTGGAGATTTCCTTAAGGTCCTGGTTCTGCCAGCCACAACCTGTTGCTGGGGAGGGGCTAGCTGGTTGCCGTGGAGACCAGGACACCTGCGGTGGAGACAGAGCTTTCAGTGGGGTTCAAGGTTCAGTCCCAGGGGCCAGGAGTGGGGAGGCAGATTCCTAGGACCTCTGTTTACCAGCCTAATTGTTATCATTCACCCTTTGTAGTCCAGCCACCTTCCTCGTCCACACCGGGTCTTTTTCTCTGGCTCTTGAGTGCACCAGGCAAAGTGGCTGGGCGCCCCTGAGGGCAGAGTCAGAGTGCTGGCTCAGCACCCCAAGACGTGCAGGGTGGGGCTCAGGGAGAAGCCTGCACCCGATCTCAGCCCCCAGCCCCCCGCAATAGGACCAAGGCAGCAGGGTCCACGGAGCACAGGTTCTGTTCCAGGCCCCTCCCCCTGCCGACCTCCGGGCAGCAGGTGCGGCAGGCAGGCGGCCGAGCAGAGATGCTCACGAATACTTGGTCTATCCCCACCCAGTACCCCGCTGCTCCTGGTAGCACAGACCTGGCCTCACGCAATCTCTTCTTTCATTCAACACACATTTCTCCAGGCTCCTGCAAGTGCTGTGTCTCCGCTCTCTGACGGTGGGCAGAGCAACATCCCCCCACTCCCATCCCCAACCCCCGATGGGGGATGATGACTTCCAGATCCCGGAGCCTGTGTGGGTTATTCTATATGGCAACAGGGGCCTTGCAGATGAGGGTCCGTTGAGAACGGTGAGCTGGGGAGATGGTCCTGGGTTACCCAGGAGGGGCTGGTGTTGTCGTGGGGTCCTCACGAGAGGGATGCGACAGAGACGGAACCGGCTCCAGTGATGGGATCGCTGGGAGAGCACAGGAGGAGCTCGGAGAGGCCAGAAAAGGCAGGGAAGGGATCCTGCCTGGAGTCTCCAGGAGGAACCCGCCCCCACTGACGCCTTGATCTTAACCCAGTGAGACCCAGTCCAGACCGACCCCAAGACGTCTAAGAGAACTTGTTCCTGCAGCCGGCGCTCTTCCCTCTGGCTCTCCCTCCTCCCCACTGATCGCCCTGCCGTCCCTCCTGCTGGCTCCCGCCTTTCCTCCTTGCCCCTTCAGCCTCCCGGACTCACTGTCCTGGCTCTGAGTATGGACACCCCAGGTCTGACCTGCGAGCCCCTGCTCTAACCGGCTGGGTTTCTAGCGGGGACTTCCATCCCCGCACCTGCATACCAGTAAGTTCCCTAAGGTCTGCCTTCAAGGTCTAGGGCAGGAAACCAGGCTCCACCCGCGTGTGGAGAGGAGACCTGCGTCCCTTGGGGTGCACTTCCCCTCTGGCCGAGACTCACGGGTATAGACGAGGCTGTTCAAGCCTTCCGGACCCTAAAAGTTACCTGTTCTCTGCAAACACCCCACCCCAGCTGGGGGACCACGCAGCAGACGTTACTTCTCCCCCCGTCTGTAGGCTGAGAGTCCAAAGTCGAGGTATCCTAGGATCGCTTCTTCCCCTCCACATGATGTTTGCAAAGTTCATCCACGCTGCAGCGGCTGTCAGGGCTCCGATTCCTTTTTACGGCCAAATAATATTCCCGGGTAGGGAGAGACCCCAATGCGTGTATCTGCTTGTTGATGACACTCGGGCTGTTCCCACTTCCTGCCTGTTATGCATAAAGCTGTGGCTGCAGACGTGTTCCCCGGCCGGTGTTGTGTGGACCTTTCATTTGTCTTGGGTGCGCGTCCAGGGGCAGATCTTCTGAGTGACACGGTGCGGTAGTAGTTACCACTCTGCCCTGCGGTTTTCCAAGGCAGTGACCCCATCACCCGCCCCTGCTGGTATCCAAGCCCCCTTCCTCATCCCTGCCAGTGTTCTCTCCCTCCGACAGGTGCACAGTCATACCTCCTGTGATTTTGACTTGCGTTTCCCCTTACGATGAATGAGGCTGAGCATTCCCTCGTGGGCTTATGGGCCATCTTTATAACTTCTTTGGAGAAAGCAGCAACGATTTTGAAAAGGATCAGGTGGTCCTGGAGACAGCAGGGTGCGGGAGAATCTTTGGGGCTTTGGAAGCCGGACTCCTGGGTTTGAACAGGTCCGCCGAGCTGGCTGTGTGGTTGGGAGTCAAACATGTCCCCCTCCGAGCTTCCTGGTGCGTAAACCAGAACAGCACTAAACTCCCGGGAGGTAGACAGGTTAGAGGTAATGTAGATCTAGAATCTGGTGCTAAATAAATCGGTATTTATAATTATGAAGCAGATGGGCGCCAAGGAGCAGATGAGGAAGGTGTTTGTGTCCTAAGTTGTCAGCCACGGTTCGATTGCTTCCAAAAGATGGCAAGATCAGAGACCTTCACTGCTGTGTGACAGACCAGCACAGACCAGCAGCTCAGAATGGCACCTGCTTACTTGCACCCAGCTCTGCAGCCCAGCGTGGCTCCTCTCCCCTCCCCCCACCAAGTGGGGCACAGTTTGACAACAGCCCGGCCCAGAGAGGAACCCATCTCCAAGTTCACCCAGGCCCTGGGGCTGCAGGACTGAGGTCCCCGTGTCCTTGCTGGCCACCCTCAGGGCCACTCTCGGCTCCCGGCGGCCGCCCACATTCCATTATGCCTGGGCCCTCCATCTTCACGGCCAGCAGTGGGAACGCCCCCTCGTACTGATCGTTCTCACGCTTCAAATCTCTGACTTCTCCTCTCCTGACCCCTGGACCCAGACCCAGAGCGCTCACGTGATTCCATCCGACCACTGGGTAATCTCCTGGTAGGGCCCACGGATCCAGGACCTTAATTACACCTGCAAAGCCCCTCATGGCAGCACCGAGGTCAGTCCGCTGTCGGCACAGCTGGAGAAGGTGTGTGCGTCCCAGGGACCAGAAGCCACAGGGGCCACTTCAGAATTCTGCCCCGCACGTCTTCCACCCAGCCCACGTCCCGCAGATCCGTCCCGAGAGTGTGCAGTGGGCTGGGCTCCCTCCTGCACCAGGCACATCACAAGAAGGTAGAAAGGTAGCTGCCACTCCTGTTTACACTCCACATCCGGTGTAGACCAGACACCATGCGGGGTCAAAAGTCGATTCCCAAGAGGTTGGGTGTGCGCTTCGAGTTCCGGAGGGTTGGAATTTCAGGAAGCCCCCACGCCCACGCGTGCACATGCACACACACCACCTTCCCTCCCCCTTCTCGCTGCATGTGAAAGTTCATTATCCGAACGCCTACTCAGAGCAACCTGCATGAAAGTCCCTTGCCCCAGCACACGCCCTGAGCCGCCACCCTCTCCTTCTCTGCCTGGCCACCCACGAGCCCTGCCACTGAGTACATCCAGCTGCCTGGCACCTGCCAGGAGGGAGAACACTCGTCTCCCGGTGGGAGGTGCCCCCTTTATGGGGTTCTCAGGTGCTTTGGGGGAGAGATGTCCCAGAAGACATCTCTGGATCCTTCGATGCAGACACGTGGGAAAGCATGATCAGGGGACGAAGGGCATCCTCCTACGGGGTCCAAGACGGGGACATGACACGCCTGGGTGTGGGCCGGGGAGGCTTCCTGCGGAAAGTGGCCATGCTGGTCCAGAAGGAAGGCGGGTGGGGCTGCGGGCCAGGCCAGATGTACTGGGAGCAGGGGACAAGCACGAGGCTGCTGGACCCCCAGGGGCAGGGCTGGAGGTCTGGGATGGTGACCAGCGGTGGGGATGGTGACAGGTTAGAGGGGAGGGGGCCCTTCATGGGGCAAAGAGGCTGCTGAAGGATTCGCGGGGGCCTCAGGCCTGGCGGTGAGTCTATTTCCCTCACTTAGTTCCCTGCGGGGGGGCAGGCCTGGGGGATGAGACGGATGGACGCCAGGAGCCCCTGAGCCTCTCAGAGAGATTGTCCCGGCCTTGTCCTCACTTAACCCCAGGAGCCGGTCGTGCTCACCGGAAGGGAGAGACCGAAGTTCCCGCAGGCCTGAAGCAGACGCCCCTGACCAGCGGCTGACGGGAGGCGAGCGCTCACTGTGGGCCTGTGGCCTTTGCACTTGGCGCCCAGAGCCCGTGGAGTCCTGCCGGCCCCCTCATGTGTTCGGCCCCCTCCTAACCCTTCCTGGCCCCTCTCAGCCCGTCGGCATGTGGCCGGGCTTGGCCCTGGTGCCTGTCCCTGTGCTCCATGTGCTCCCAGGGCTCCCCGCAGGGCCAGCGGCCTCCGCCCCCTGGGGCTGCGTCTTCCTGGACCCCATCACATGGGCAGCGCCCCAAAGTCCTTGGCCTGTGGTGGCCAACACAAGGACTAGCCATTAAGGGACTTCGGTTTTTTGGGGTTTTTTTTAAGATTTATTTATTTATTTGACAGAGAGACAGAGAGAGAGGAGGGGCAGAGGCAGAGGGAAAAGCAGATGCCCTGCTGAGCAGAGAGCCCGACGTGGGGCTCGAACCCAGGATCCTGAAATCATGACCTGAGCCGAAGGCAGAGGCTTTAACCACTGAGCCACCCAGGCAACCCAGGACTTAACATTGTGAAGAGACCCAATCCGTCCGTTTTATTTCCGCTTTTGCAAATAACAACGAATGTATTCTACAAAAATGAGGTAATATAACTAACGTCTTCAGTAACAGTTACGGAATGTGCCGGTTATGGCGAAGCCTGTAGAATGAACTTACTTGGGAGAAATCCAAATTCTGGAGCATTTAAAAACAAAGGTTTACACTTTTCAAATAACCAAGCATTGTTAGGAACATGTTATAAAAGCAAGATTGCCAGATACAATACAAGGCACCCAGTTAAACGTGAACTTTGGATGAAAAAAAAATTTAGCATAAGCATTTATAAATAATAAAGTACAAGTATAAATTATAAATATTCAGACTTTTATAAATATTCATAAACTATTTATCGACTTTTATAAGTCCCATGCAATATTTGAGATAGCCTTACATTTAAAATTATGCATCATTTTTTTTTAAAGATCTTATTTATTTATTTGACAGAGATCACAAGTAGGCAGAGAGGCAGGCAGAGAGAGAGGAGGAAGCAGGCTCCCTGCTGAGCAGAGAGCTTGATGTGAGGCTCGATCCCAGGACCCTGGGATCATGACCTGAGCTGAAGGCAGACGCTTAACCCACGGAGCCACCCAGGCGCCCCTTATGCATCATTTTTAGAACCAATTTCAAACACAATGTTAGTAAAAAGGAATTTGAAGTTTTAATAAAAATTAATAAACTGTATTATGCATAACTTTTTCCTATTGCCTTATGCAATATTTGGGACATACTTTAAAAAAATGATTCATTGTTTGTGGGAAATTCAGGCGGAACCGGGCACCCTGTCTTCCTTCTCGTCTGGTGTTTTTATTTGCTAAGCCTGCGAGGAGTTTTAACGAGCCCGTGATGCCTGGGGACGGGCCTGCCCTTTGTAAGGACCGGGCGTGTCTGGCCACCACCAGCAGCTCACACATTCCTGGGGGCTGCCCGGGACAAGCCAACATCCACACGCTGGACGAGGCCATCTGAGAGGGGTGGGGCGCGTGGCAGGTGCCCTGAGCCCCGCCCTGCTCTGGACCTTGGCTTCAGCCCTAGCCCGCTCTGGTCTTAATCTTTCCACCTGTGAAGCCGGGGCACCAGGTCCCTCCCAGGCTCGCTCCCCACACTCTCATCCACGTTTCTCACATGCAGATCAGTCAGGTGCGATTCCAGTGGGAGAAGGTGAAGCCGTGCCCCCCAACGGGACACAGTCCAGGACATGCCAAGCCTCGATGCTGGGGAGACACCGGCGATCCTGTCCCTTGGGGGCACTTCCCTCTGTGAACGAGTGTCTAGCATCACAACAATCTGGATGTTTTCCACCCAAGCCCCCTTCTCGTGGTGCATGCCGGTCTCCTTTCTGGGGGGTTCTGGAGCTTTTCGCAGTTTCCCTAAAAGCCCACGTTGAACTGGCCAAGTCAGAGGCATCGTGAAGGATGGTGTGGGGTGGGGGTGGGGGTCTCACAGCCCAGGGCCTCTGGGCCAGCGCTGGGTCTCGGGCCTCTATGGGCCTCCCTCCCACTTCCCCGTCTCCCTGCCACCCTGAGCCAGGCTGCTCCCGGGGGGCTGGCTGGACCCTCCCCGGGGAAATCGCTCCCTTCCCCGGGTGCTGAGGGGCCGCCGCCTGAGACCAGAGCTGGGAGCCAGGCCGACCTGCTGTGATGGCGGAATAACATTCAATCCCCTAAAATGTGTGGAGTGCAATGGCCTCGTAGGTGGTCTGGGACCCTTACTTTCCCCTCTTTCCCCCCACTTCCCGCTCCCTGCCCCGCTTCCGCCGCTTCTGTGATTCTCTTCCTTCCTTTCTTCCTGCTTCCTTCCTTTCTAAGGTAACCACAACCAGAATGAAGCAGAAGCAAATCCCATGCCATAGAGAAGTGCTGCTAATCGAGGACGACGAGGACGTCCTCTGCCGGGACAGAGGGGCTGGGGCCATTTCTTGGGGGACATGGCAGGTGGCCTGAGGGGCAGGCAGCGTGTCCCAAGAGGGAAATGCAAGAGCCAAGGCAGGGCAGGGAGGAAGATACTTCCTGGGAGCAGATGCGCCCCCTCCCCGGGGACTGGAGGCTGCAAGGCCAGCTGGGCTGGGGCACGGTGCCCTGAGCCTGCTGAGGTCTCCCTCACCCACTGGAGGACGTGACAGTCCCTGGTGGTGTCCCAGAAACCGCTCTAGACCTTGGGCTAAGGCCGGGCAGAAAGCAGAGGGCTAGTTCTAAACGCTAAGCATCAGAGAGGCAGGAGGGTGAGGCTGAGGGATACTGCAGAAGTCCTAGCCCAGATGGCTGCAGGACACTGGTGCCCGCAGTAGAGACAGGGAAAGAAAAGGCAGGTGCGGGGGGAAAGGGAGGTGGGAGAGACTAACCCTTACAGGTGACGGCCCTCCGGGGTCCCATGTGCCAGGCACTGCAGTCACCGGGGAGTCAGCCCCAGGTCTCCCCGACACCCAGACCTCATGCCCTTGACCACAATTCTCACTGTATGTGAGCACCCAAGGCCGAGGCTCCCCCTGCTGTCCCCGGGCCCTGACACACACTCAGGGTCCTCGGTCGGGACAGACAGGAAGCCCACCCCCTCCTTATCCCCCGGAAGTGGCGGCATCGGCTTCAGTTTTAGGGAACAAAGCCAGGGCAAGCTGGCCTCCGGCTGTGATGCCCAGACTCCAGCAGGCCCCCAGAAGCTTCCCTCCAAGACGAGGTGGGACCCAGGGGAGCCCTTCCCGTGGGTGGACAATGCAAGGAGGCTGGCTATGAGGACAGTGGGGAGGCTGCCAGGAGGTAGAGGCCGGCCTGCCCCAGGAAGGCCTTGCTGGGACAGGTCCCGACAGGCCACCGCCAGCTTTGATTAACAAGAGAAAAATGTGCCCAGATAAGTAGAGGCGGTTCTGGTGACTTTCCTCCCCGGCAGCCGTGTGGTTATTGGCTCACCCCACCCACCCAATGCTCTTCTCTAGAGGGGAAGCATGGCTCAGCACCAAGTGGGGCCCCAGGCCACACCATATCCCTAGGGAAGCTGGTCCCCTCGGTCCCCTGAGCTCACCTGGATGCCAAGCAAGGACAGGGATACCCATCCAGTGGCAGGGGGGCCAGGAGGAGCCTGGGTTGAATATTTAGCAATCTCAGGTCACCCTTAGTGCCCAGGGCTGCTCGTAAGGGTCTGGGGAATGTGACCATTCGTTTTATGTGTCAGTTTGGCTGGGCCAGAGTCCCCAAACATTTGGTCAAACATTATTTCTGGATGTTACTATGAGGTGTTTTAAGGGTAAGGTTAACATTTAAATCTACGGACTTGGAATCAAGCAGATTGCCCTCCGTAACGTGAGTGGGCCTCATCCAATCAGTTAAAGGACCTAACAGAACAAAAAACCGACTTCCCCCGAAGCAGAGGGCATGCTGCCAGCAGGTGACCTTCAGACTCAAACTGTGACACCGGCTCTTCCTTGGGTCTCCAGCCTGCTGGCTCACCCTGCAGCTTTGGGCCATGCCAGCCACCGTAATTGGGCGAGCTGATTCCTTAAAATAAACCCCTTAATATTTACACATCCATCCCCTCTTGCCGTGTTTCTCTGGAAAGCCCTGACGAACAGGGTGTAGCAGGCCCGCTGAGCTGCTCCTTGCCCCACAACCAGGAAGAAGGTCAAGCCGTTGGAAGTGTTGGTGACAGGCCTCAGACACCCAGCTCCCCAGGCTCGGCCAGGGATGACCTTTCAGCCTTCTGAATGGGTCAGATTTGAACCAAATCACCTGGAAGACCCCTCCCCCACTGCCTATGCCAGCCCCCCCTCCACCCTCAACATCCCCACGGCCAGAGTGGAGACCGTCATCTCCATGACTGTCACTGCTAATAAACACCAAGCCTTTGTGGCTACACAGCGCTTCACACCCCACGAGATCTGCGTCCACCTCCTCTGCCTTCTTGAGAGTCTTTCTGTTTTGCTGTTTTAGAAGCACTCCCACCAAAGCTGTGGCTTGGCCCGGAACGCAGGGTTTGCCTGGGGAGGAATGCTTGCAGGCGGGGAGGAGGGTGGGGACGGGGAGAGCCAAACAGCCACCTTGGTGGGAGCCCACCCTCCAGCCCAGAGGAGCGGGGCCCCAAGAGTTTATCGACCTGCTGGGGAAAGACCAGAAGGGGCTGGGAGGCTCACCCCTCAGTAGCGGCTCGCTCCGGAAAGGTCCAGAATTCACTCTGGGGGTGACCCCAGGATGCTCCCTGTCTTTACAATGCCCATTTCCCACCAGCATCCAGGTGAGTCCCAGCGGCCCAACCCTGACAACCCCCAGCATGCTGGCCTCTAGGCCCGTCGCCCAGCGGCCACACGGAGGCTCACTCCTCAGATTGGGGATCTCTGGGCTTCTTCCTTTCGCTCTCCCCGAGGCCAGCTCTCTCCATCACCCACCGTCCTTCAGGAGGTGAACAGAGTCACAGGGAAGGCGGTGGGGTCTTTATACACGAGAGGAGAGGAAATGACCCACAGTGCTTGGCGGGAACGTGGTCCTGGGAGATAAACACAGATCCAAGGACAGAGGAAATGGACGAATGAGTGAACGCTTAGTCTGGCTTCTTCATCTTGCACAGCTGGGTTCCATGACTTTAATGCACCTGTAAAAGCAACTGGGCAAATCATAAAACAATCGTAGAGTCGATGCAAGGTATGGGAGCACCCGGGCTCAGTTCCCGGAGCGCCGCTCTGACACCCACCTTGTTCGCAAGAGGGACTCGAGCCATGGCCACCGGCTCGTGCTCTTCAGGTTCCGGCTTGTCCTCCGACTTGCTTCTGTTGAGGAGTCAAGATACACTTGTTTAGTGTATTGACATGAAGTGCACATGACATACAGGAAGCCATTTCCAAGTGAAAATCGGGGGCGGCACGTTCGCAACGTTGTGCAACCACGGCTCTGTCTAGCTTCTGCATCTCCATCCTCCAACATGACCCCCTTGACCCATCCCGCCATTTCTCCTCCTTCCCCATCCTCTGGCACCCACTGACCACCCACCTGTCTTGCGGATCTACCCGTTCTGGACATCTCGCGTACGTCGAATCATACGATATGTGAACTTCCATCGGGACTCCGCTCTTTTTATAGCTGACAACATGCCGGCGACTGGATAGAGCACACCTGTCTATCCATGCATCCACTCGTGGGCATTTGGTTGTTTCCCTGTTTGGTGCCATGAGCAAGTGAACGTGAACATATTTGCATCCTTACTTGCAATTCTTTGGAGGTGCATACCGCCTGTGGTGTTCCGCTGGGCATAAAACTTTCGATCTGCTCTGTTTTCAGGCATCAAGGCTTGACCGAGGACACCAGGTCAGGACAGGCAGGGCCAGGACTGGGACTGAGGTGTCCTGACCCAGTACTGTGTTCTCTCTCCACGGCAGCCGCCATCATGATAAAGGTCCCCATGCAAGGCAATGGGAGGTGTGTTTTACTCACTAACACCCACGAGGCGGGCCACAGGCGGTGTTGGCAAAGGTGGGGCCCCATGGCCTTCCAGCACCCACCGAGGCCACGTGAAGTAGATGGGTTTGCCCTGGTTGGGGCCCGAGAACAGGATCCCACGGTCTGAGGCAAAGGCTTTTGCTTCCTTGGGAAGCTAATCTGGAGTCTGGGTGGAGGGAGGAGAGCAGGAGGAACGAGCTCGGAAGGGAAGCCCCACCCAGTTACTCAGAGCCAAGTAAACATCTGTGATTCCCCCCCGGGGCAAAGGGATGAGAAGAAAAGTTCCCTGGTCATGCCGCCTTCCCAAGAAGCCACCGCAAGCCTTTGAGGTATCCCTGCAGGGAGGGGAAAGCTGCTGTGGACTAATCACAAAGCCAGGCAACCAGGTCTAAATCAGTGGGGCAGGTCTTGGGGTCAGCTGGGATGTACAAAGGGGACATCACTGCTACGCACCCTCCCTCTTCCCGCGTGAGAGTCCGAAACTCTCCACACCTGCCCCGGTCGCCAGCCACGGGAGATGCTGAAGAAAGTTTGTTGTGTGGATGGTGAAAGTCACGGCAGCTGCCCTAAAAACTGAAAGCAGATCCCCTTGACCTGGGCACTTCAGCACCCCACAGGGAGAAGGTGTCCCCTTCTCACGGCTGGCCCACCCCGGGCTCACTCTCCCATGCAGATGGCCCGTGTTCAAATCTTGTCACCCTCTCTTCTTGCGCTGGCCCATCACACGCTTAACCGCCATTGGTTTGCCTCTTCTGTTTGGTATTTTAGGTATTAATTTCCAGCTATGGAAGATGAAGATTTAGCTTGTTCACAACAATCTGCCCACACCCATAGCCACTCAGTGAGTCACACCACCACTTACACTGTTTCTACACCCCTGTGATGGTCAATAGGATGAGACCCGCCCCTTGCCTGTACGGGATCAGATGAGAACTTCCCTACCGCACAACCAGGCAGGTCGGATAAAATGTGGGACTCCTCTTAAACGACCAGCTAAAGTAAAGGGGTGAAACATCCAGTAGCCAAAAGAGACAAGAGACGTGAAGGCCAGCGCCGTCTCTGCACTCGGAAGCTTTTGTGATACCCTTGAAGGGCCCCCAAGGGACCATGCCCGCCTACCAGCAAAGGGAAAACACCCGAAAGCATGCGGATCTCAGCCTCTGCTGCGAATGGGAAAAAACAGGCCCTTGGGAAGTGGCAGTGTTGGCCCCTTCCTGCCCCTGGAATCCGCACAGGGGTGATCACAGGCTGGCAGGGCAACCCCAAGTCTGAGCACCATGAATCCTCAGCCCGGGCATGGCAGAGGCCCACGGGCACGGCCCCACTGAACATGAGCTCGCAATCCAAAATTATGACGCGCAAGGAAGACAATTCAGCGGCAGACCCGACAAAGACAGAATGAGATTCCGGAGAATCTCAGGTAGTAAGATGCTCGGATAACGACTTCAAGCAAACACACTGACAGTTACTACAGATGCAAACCACAGAGCTGAACACAAGACCCTGCTGAGGAAAGCAAGGCATTTTGGAAGGAATGAAGTAGAACTTTTGGAAATGAAATGCACAGCGACTGAGGGAAACACGCCCATGGACAGGCTGAGTTCAGATGGGACGCAGGCTCCTCGCGGCCGAGTCAGCTCCACGCAGCAGCAGCAAGAAGCTCTGACTCCTGCGTGGCAGCCGGTGGTGCAGAGAGTAGCACAGGGAGATGGGAGCGTGGGCAGGATGCGGAGACTGAAGGAGAACATCAGAGCACTTTGCTCAGCATGTCCACGGCGCTGTTGTCTGTCCTCCAGCTTCTCCTTTGCTGTCTCGAAGTCCGAGACTGTGGATGGCTGCCCCAACCCTGGGAGCTCTCAAGACAGCCTCTGAGCCCCATCCTGCTGTTCCAGGGCACTGTCTGTGCGCGCACTGCCGCTGCCACCACAGGCCCTTGTCCTTCAGCTTGGAATGCCTCCTTCTCCCTCCGTTGCCAGGACTCCTGCCATGGGGTGTCTGCGCCACCCGGAATGTTCTTACCGTCCTTCTCTTAAGACTTTTATTTCTCGGGGCGCCCGGGTGGCCCGGTCGGTGAAGCCTCTGCCTTCGGCTCAGGTCATGATCCCTGGGCCCCGGGCTCAAGTCCCGCATCGGGCTCTTTGCTCGTGGGGAGCCTGCTTCTACCTCTCCCTCAGCCTGCTGCTCTGCCTACTTGTGCCTCTCTCTCTCTCTTTCATATAAGTAAATAAATAATCTTTTTTTAAAAAAGAGGTTTATTTCATTACACTTACAAATTTTTCAATTTCTATTCTCTAAATGTTCACGCACACGTGCACGTGCACACGCTCCCGTTCTGCTTGCCATTTATTTAAAATGTCCTGTTTCTCTCTGAAAGAATTGTAGATTATAAAAACTTTTCTCGGGACCCTTTGTCCCCACTTTCTCTTTGTTCCCTGCTTGCTGGTGGGTTGGGGTGCTGTCTCTGCCCCCTCACAGGGAGTCTAGTGGGATCCCTGATGACTTTCCAGACACGAGTTAGTAACTGATGTTTGCAGACCCCATGTGCCCGGGGTGCTGATTGGCAGGGGAGGGTCTCCCTGGGATGATGGGGGTGGGTGAGGCTCTGCCTGTCAGGGCGGTAGATCTCCTCCCCTGAGAGGAGCTGGGTGCTGAGACAGGCGTGAGGGCTGGAGAGCGGGGCTGGCCCGGTCCTCACCCTCAAAGACGTGGACTCGACTGGATCTCCTCCACGGAGCCCCTTCCCCGGCCCCACTCCCCCCATGCCAGAGTCACGGGGCCCAGGGACACCCAAGTCAAGCTGGTCCTGTCTTTGGAGCGGGGCAGGGAGAGAGCCTGCGGCGGTGCAGGGCCAGGTGGGGAGAGCCGTGGGCTAACTGCTCCGGGAAACCCCGTCAGAGGTCCCCACCTCCGCCCCATGCTTCTCCTCACCCTCCGGAGGCTGCGGCTTCACCCCTGACGGCTGACAGTGTTCTCGCCGGGTTCAGCGGTCATGACATGACTGTCCGAGGGTGCTACGTTTTCTAAATGCCCGTTCTCAGGCTCTGGGCTCCTCTCTCCGTGGAGCGGGAAGGAGGAGTTCGCAGACCACGCAGCCGGCAAGCAGCCTGACTTACGCCATCTCCGGGGTCCCCCAGCCCGTGGCCGTCCAGACAAGGCTGGGACTCGCTTCCCCAGGTGGACCAGGTGGGCTCCCTGAGACACACAGGTGTCTGTTTGGTCTTGAGGACGCATCCGGTGTTTGCACGCTCCTCCCTTGAGATGCGTCTGTGGATGCCTGCCGGATCCTTCCGTCGGAAGGGAGGGCTCCGCTCCTCTGCCCGCCCCGTCCTCCACCCTGGAAAGACCCGCTCAGCTGGCTCCGTCTCCCCACTCTGGGCTCACAGAGCCAGAGTCTGGGGGCCACACTGCCCTCCACGGCTCTGCATCAGCCCCCCTCCCTCACCTCTCCCTCCCACACTGCCACTACCCTGCGGGCAGGGAGGGGGAGGGCGTCTCCTGCTGCTCGGAGCCCTCCCAAGGACAGAGCCTGGCTTTGTCCCTGGGAGGCAATGGAGAGACAGAGGCAGGGGAAATTCTCTCCTGGCGCGAAAGCCTGGGCTTTCACCGTTCACCAGCCTCTTCCCCCCGCCACCCAGGAAAGACAGAAAATCGAGGTCCCGTGGCCACAGCCACCCCTGTGATCCACTCTCTGCCCCAGGGCCACCCCCACCCTCCGCCGACCCCACTCAGTTTCCTCCACCTGCCACCTCCCCTGGTCTCGTTTTTCCAGTAGCACAGCTGGTCCAGGAGGAAGAAAGTCACCTGCGGGGAGACCTCATTCTTGTTAGTTGCCAGAGGGACTGAGGTGCAACCTCTGGGCTCCGTTCCAAGCAGCAGGGTCCGACCCAGATGCTGTCATATAAAAGGGGGGGCCCACACCCCGGGTCCCCAGTCTCTGGGGCGGCACCACTCACCCCTGGGGAAGGACGACACAAGCTCTGCACGTACTGTTTTAACTGCGCCTTGCCCTGCGTGGGGAGCGGTGAGCAGCAGCCCCGACCACAGCCTGCTTGCCCCCGTCCCCAGGGCATTCCCTCTTCCTTGCCAGCATCGAAACACACTCCTCAAATCTGAGTGCCCTTCTTTTAGCGCACGCATTTTTCATCTCGGTCTTGGCACTTTGGATCGGCCAGAAAGACAACTTCCTCTATGTTAGGCTCTTCAGCATCATGGCCCACAGCAGCTACCCACCTGGGAGGTTCCAGAACGTTCTTTCCCTCCTGCACGCAACAGAGCAGCTACCCCGAGCGAGGGGGCTGTTCCTACAGCCTCTCCCCCTTAGTCTGTACCTTCACCCCCTCACTTAGGTGGGTGGTCTCTCAGGGGCCGCTGGGGTTAGGAACGCGGCCCCCGACCCATCCCCTGAGCAGAGATGCCTGGCCTGTGCCTTCCCGTCCGGGCGGAGCTCCGTGGCTAAAGATAACTCTCTTCCTCATTCTAGACGTCGTTCGGGGGCTCCACTGAGCACTGGTGTCTGGGTCTCCTCTCTGATGCTTCTAGGAGGTAGTCCCCAGATTGTCTCCCTGCCCTACCTGCTTCACTTTCAAAGCCACTGGGCAGTGTCTCTGTTGTTGGGCTTCTAGCAACAGCTTTCCAGAACATGTGATGCCTTTCTCCCAGGGTCCCGAGAGGGGGCCCTCTGGATCAGGGAGCCTACTGTTTTCCTGAGAAAATGCAAAGACACACCGTCCACCCAACTCCAAGTCACTCACAGGGGGCTCCAAGTGCTCTGTGGGCTCTCCACAGAGGGTCCCCCATGTGAGGATACCTGTGGCCGTCACCACCCAGCCCCTGGTCCACCTTTTCCAGTAAGAACATTCAGATTTTCCTTTAGCAAACTACCAGCCCCACCTTCAGAGGTGAGATCAATCAGCCTGACCCAGCCTGGTTGACCAGAACATTCTCTTCCCCTGGCTGTCATGATGGGTTTCAGGGACGGGCACAGCCAGGCAGAGGGGCCACCATATTGCAAAACTCCTGAGAAACCACGAACTATAAAAATGTACCATTATCTTAAGCACTGCCAAAGGAGAAAATATGCTGCGAATTTTACTTGTAAGATGCCATCAACTCTCTCATAGCTGTTAAAATGTGAAGGTGGCAGGGGAAGGGGGTCTAAGAATCTATGAATTATGTTTAACTTGGGGTTTGGGGAAATGGCTGGATCCAGCCATTCCTGACACTGGCCTTTCATGAGGTAGTACACCATCTTCGTCAATGCGCCTAAATCAGTGACTAGCATCATTTCATGGAAGAGAATCCCTATCCAGTGCCTCTCCCCATGTAATAATTGCTGTGGATGCCTGAGTCCACCTGATCTCAGATGTTAGGGCACG
This sequence comes from Eira barbara, assembly GCA_020311275.1. Taxonomy (NCBI): domain Eukaryota; kingdom Metazoa; phylum Chordata; class Mammalia; order Carnivora; family Mustelidae; genus Eira; species Eira barbara. Next base: position 3,911,535 of record JAHRIG010000369.1, on the reverse strand, counting down.
GGCATGGCAGGAGGCCTAGAGCTCTCCCCCCAGGAGTGTCTAGTACAGGGCCCATGTGTCCAGTGCAGAGCCACTTCACAGGATAATTAATAATAAAGGGATGTAGAGAGGTAGGGAGGGAAGGAAAGAAGGAGGGGGAGGGGAGGAAAACTCATCCAGGGTTAAGAGTCTCTTTTTCCAAGAAAGGACCACCAAAGTGTGACCTTAGGGGCAGTACTTCTCTCTCCGAACGTCAGCTTCTACAAATGCCTGCTCCCTTTCGGCTGCAGGGTCAACAGGAGGCCTTAAATCCATGGCCTGCCACACCCACGCTTTCGAAATAAGCAGTTAGAGGACTCAGCACCGTGAACTGCCTCCAGCAGAGTCCAAAAGAACTGGATTGAGGTTTGATGACCTGGATAAAGACGGTGACTCTTGGCTCATCAGATCTTGGATGGGGCAGTCAGGTGGTGAACCAGTTGTCTGCTAAGGAAGCCAGGTGGCCAGGCTCTCTCTGGCTTCAGGTGTACATCTAGGAAGGAGACGTGCTTGCCTGTAGAGTCACGACGCACCTGAGCCCAGGGCCCGCATCTCTCACTGCAATGGAGGTGAGCCGAGATGAGCATCGGAAGAAAGCAGTGCTCAGATTTGGGTCCTCCGTGCCTGGCTCTGTGGAGCGTGAACCGTGGCAGATCTGAACCAGAGGCTGGGGTTGAGACCTTGGCCACTTTCCAGGTGGTCCCCAAACTGGACATCGTGGTCATTAACAAGAAAATGTTTGGTACCATGTCCCCTCCTGGTTCTGACGTCATCCTAGGCTGTTGTGGGTGGCAGTCCGTGAACCTAAATGCCGGAGCAGGAGGGTGTTGCTCTTTACCTGCTCCAGCCAGGGCTGAACCACTTCTTTTCTAGAATCTACCACCTCCACATCTCAGAGCTGCTGAAGAAGGGCTGGTATGCCTCTCTGCTGCTGCTCAGGGCTAAGGCCCAGGAGGGACGAGCTGGGGATGTCCTAAGGGACCCTCAGCCCTAGAGCAACAGCCCGACCCATGAAATATAAGACTCACTTTTGTTTCCTCCCAGGAAAAAAGGGTCAAAGAGCAGAGGGTCTAAGAGAAAAGCTCATGCAGTCCTCAAATCAAAAGATGCTTCTAAAACACAAAAGCATGGAATGGGGATCAGGGGGAAAAGAGGGGGAAACGCCCAAGTTTTCTGAGAAGTGAAGAAGGAGAAACATAATGTTAAACTATCGCTACCTCAAGACAGGAAGTGAAATGAGGTGGGTACCTAGTGCAAAAAAAAAAAAAAAGAAGAAGAAGAAGAAGAAAGTTAAGCCAAGCAGCAGAGTCTTAGTAAGAAAAGTTTCACACATCTTTATCCTGGTGTAAAATGCTTTTAAAAGGAATCCTCATTCCGCAGGGCTGGGGGACTTGGCTGGTGCACAAAGGAGCACAAGGCTAAGCAAACCCTGGCTGGCTCAGCTCATGTGAAGGGACACAGGCTGAGCCAGCAGCCAGCAAGGCAGGGAGGTCTGTCACACACGCAGGGGCTGAGCAAAGGTACACTTATGTTCGGGACGATGGGGACTAACCTCACTGCCAGAGGAAGTAGACACAAATATGAACACGCCAGATGAAGCCCCAGGGTGTTGGACTGAAATGGACGGCACTGGTGTGAAACTATGCTTCCTGATAAGATACAGAGATCCGCATGTGTATTACATGTCAACTACATGGATCTCTTGCAGGTCTGTCAGCTGAAGACTGGAGGAAATGACACCCCGGGACAGTGAGCACATCTAAGCCACAGATCTTGGTGTCTAAATACCATTCCTCACAAAAAGAAACCACTTTCCTTAGAGAACTCGGGGTATCTGAGGCTGGGGTGAAGGAAGGACAAGACGAGTCTGGACTCCCCTTGTGTCAGGAAGCGAGACAGGGACACATCAAAGGGACATGAGCGCTGGCATGAAGACACTGGAATTGGTCAAATTGGGGATAATTTAAACATGAAAATCAATGACAATAATGGAGTAGAGCCCACTGACTAAACGGGAATCCACAACTGCAGACCGATATAAATAAAGTATTGAAAAGGGAGAAGGGAAAGCTATGCTTTATGACCATATCACATCGGTGGTGTTTGTGCTAAAAATACTGAAGGAAAGCAAATGGTGAAAATTAAGATAAGTCTATATTGAGGACAGTCTACAAAATAACTGACTGTAATCCCCACAAGAGGCAAAGTTGTAAAAGTTAAGGGAAGACTGGGGAGCAGAGGACTGAATACTCGGGGTGGGTGGAGGGGGTCAGGACAACAAAGTATGGTAGGGTCCTGAGCCAGAAAGGGGGAAGGAAGATTTGCTGGTCGTTCCCATTGGTTGTTTTTCCTACGGAGAACTTTTTTGAGACTGTCAACAAAATCTGAAAGGGATCTATAGATGAGATGGTATCGTATCAATGTTGATTTCCTGCTTTTGATGGGTACACTGTGGCTATGTAGTAGAAAGTCCTTTTTTTTTGGAAAATACATATTAAAGTATTTAGGGGTGATGGGACACACTCTTTGCAACCTTAGACAGACGGATGGATGGTTGGGCGGACGGACGGATGGTTGGTTGGATGGGCAGGTGGATGGATGGATGCATGCATGGACGGGCAAGTCAATGGGTGCATGTATGGGTAAACGGGCAGGTGAATGGATGGGAGCAGGTGGGCAGGTGGATGGATGGATGGATGGGTAGACGGGAGGATGGACGGACGGATGGAGAAACGGGTGCACGGGTGGGTGAGCAGGAGATGAGAAAGCAAAGAGAATGATGGGGTTAATGAGGGAAATCTAAATGGATGGGACTCCAGGTGTCAGGTACCACCAGAGTTCTATGTATATAACTTTCCTGTAACTTGAAACTATTTCAAAATATAAGTTTGACAAACAAAAATAAGAATCATAAAGACTTATAAAGACATCAAAACACTGGTGTGAGGAGCTTCCTCTGCTAAGGTCAGAGCATCTCTCTGCCGGGTCACACGTGAGGCTGGACCTCGCTAAGGAGGCAGGAAGCCTAGGGCCACCCTCCCCTCCCATCACAGGTTGATTCAGTGCACCCAGACTACCCTTCTAGAACGTCATCTCCAACCACAGGACTGCCTGAGACGTCTGGCTTTCAGAGATCAGACGATTCGCACTCTTTTATAAGCAGAAGAAGTCTCATGGACGCTGGAACAATTAGAAGACTGTTTTGTTTTATTGCCAAATGGTTTGTCGTCCACACTTCCTACATCCCACTGTTGCGCACCGTCGTGAAAGCGTGAGGCGTACTAAAACACAGCCCGCTCTGGGCAGAGCAGATGTTTCCTGTCACAGAAAAGCATCCCGCGCACAGGTTCACATTAACACACACGGTACATTAACATCCATCCGTACTGTCTCCCAGGCCACAGGGCACGTCGGCGCACAGGGCCACGCCCCGCAGCCAACCTCTGGGCTTCCAACCAGAAAGCCAAGGCTCCAGCACGGCGTAGGCATTCGTCCGGCAGCTCCCACGCCCCACGAGGCCCCAAGACGGTAGCAGTCCACACAAACCGCCACCGCACCAGACATCAGCAAGCCGGTGGCCCATCTAGCTGGTCACCCCGACGGTGGTCACAAACCAAAACAGCAGCGCTCTAGGTGACCCGCAACAAGCAAGAGCAAATCGCACCATCAGGGCACGTGTGTGGCCGCCCACGAGGACCGACATGTTTGGATAGAAAGGAGCAGGTCACGTGACCGTTGGCTTGCATTTAAAAACCAACCTTATTACTTTACATCCTTCACGGACCAGACAACCCAAGGACAGGAGCGTTTTTAACAAATTTAAGGCAACAGTTAATACCATGTCCGTTTCTTGAACACAGTCTGTAAGACAAGGATTCCACCAAAACTTCCTGAAACAGGTTTTTTGCCTGCTGCAGGGTCTGGGGATCCAAGACACAGCTCCTCCCGCACCTGCTCCCTGCCACGGCTTGGCCACCCTGGGGCCCCCACGGGGAGCGAGGAGCACAGAGAAATGATTCCGACCCATCATCTGGCTGACGGCGGGCGTGCGATCAGGGGAGGGGTCGACAGCCCAGCGCGCTTCAGCCGACAGCCCTCAGAGGGGGACACGCCCGAGTGGATGTCCCTCGCGAACCCGGAGTCGGCAGCTGCCTGCCTCTTGCTGGCCCTCCCGGTCAGGGTTCCGCCGGGCCGCAGACGTGGCGAGCGGCGCCGACCGGCACAGCGTCCTTCCATCCCCATGGTGAACACGGCAATGGGACAGGAAGCCCACGGGGGCCCCGGCGTCCAGGGCGGCAGGCTAGGTCTTGCTCCGCCGGAGGAGCGTGGCAGCGGGGCTGCGGCCGCCCTGGAACTTGAGGCTCTGCAGGTTGACCAGCGCGCCGTGCTTCAGCAGCGTCTCCACCGTCTTGGCGTGCCTGCCCTGGGCGGCCAGGTGCAGTGCGCTCAGCCCCTGAGCGTCGGCCAGGTTGAGCACGTCGGCACTGACCAGCTCTTCCACCACCTCCGCGTGCCCGGCAGCGGCTGCCAGGTGCAGCGCCGTCTGGTGGTGGGGCCCCCGGGCCAGCACGTCCGCCTTCTCCTCCATGAGCAGCTTGACAGTGGCCAGGTGCCCATGCCGGGAGGCCAGGTGCAGGGCCGTGCAGCCCTCCGCCGTGGCCGCCTCCTTGTTGGCCCCCCGGTGCAGGAGCAGCCGGGCGGTGCTGGTGTGGCCTGTCTCCGCGGCGACGTGCAAGGGCGTCTGCGATAGCACGCTGCAGACGTTGACGTCGGAGTGCAGGTCGATGAGGACGCGGGCCACGCGGTAGTGGCCTCGCTGGGCAGCCAGGTGCAGCGGCGTCCTCCCGTCCAGCGTCTGCGCGTTCACGCTCACGCCCGGCTGCCTGGCCAGCAGCTTGACGATGGGCAGGTGGCCCTGCCAGGCGGCGTAATGCAGCGGCACCCAGGCGTCCTTCCCCGGCAGACTCACATCGACGCCTCGGCGCAGCAGGATACGCACGATGCTCTCCTGGCCGTGCTGGCAGGCCACGTGCATGGGCGTCCGGCCCTCGCAGTCCACCTCGTGGACGGACGCGTTCTTCTCCAGCAGCAGCCGAGTGCTGCACTCGTCCCCGTTCTGGGCCGCGAAGTGCAGCGCCGTCCACTGGTCCTCGTCCGCGGCGTTGACGCTGATCTTACGCGCCAGCAGGAGCTCCACGACCCCGCGCACCCTCTTCTCCACGGCCACGTGCAGTGGGGTGGAGCCCTTCCTGTTGGTCAAGTTGGGGTTGGCGTTACTGAGCAGAAGCCACTTGACGCACTCCTCCTGTCCGGCCTCCACGGCCAGGTGCAGCAGGCTGGCGCCACCGTCCAGCACCAGGTCCACGTCCTGGGGCTGCAGGATCTTCATCAGTCTGCTGGTGTCCCCGTTCACAATGGCATCCACCAGCTTCCTCTTCTGGACGTCGGTCGTGCCGAGATCTGCGGGGAAAGAGAGGCGAGGCTCAGGCTGCCAGCCACTCCCAGGGCCCGGCTGGCACCCGGACGTGGCCCCCGGGTCGCCGTGCGGCTGGAATCACTCAAGAGCCCGTGGGGCCGTGTTACTAGGTTTCAGACGCAGCGGGGAGACACATTTGCAAAGTGAAGTCATGCTACCGACCTACGGGGTCGTCGTGAGATAAGGATGCCTCGGCCTCTGTGTATTCAGAAGCGGCTGTGATCGCTCTGCTTCCTTCATTAGGAAGAGAAAAGGGAAAGAAAGGACGTGTGCCCCGAGTCTACTGGAGCTCCGAGGCCGGGGGCACCTTCCCAGGCCGCCCGCGGCTCCCCGACCCGGCCTCCAAATGCAGCATCTCACCCAGGAGATGTCGGAAGGTTTCCTAAAATAATCCTCCAAGGACTGAGTCCTCCCATTCCGGAAGGACCATTATTCACGATGAAAAGGTTAGTCCTACTGCAGTGTCTGCGTTCTCATCCGCAGGGCGCAAGACCCCTCCCCGCCTCTCTCCAAGGGACCTGCAGGGGGCGGGGGTTGAGGGGGACGACGACATACAGGCTGGAATTCAAGACAATACAGCCCATGCAGTCCGCCCAGTCTGGACTCGCGTCTCTGCACCGGCTTCGGAGCCCAGCCAGGAACGGATCCTCTGAGAGCATCGGACCCAGAGAGAGCTCTAGGACCCGTTTCTCCCCCCGAGACAGGGAGTCTCTTGCCTGTTCCGTCTCTTATCACCCAGTCAAGCTGTCTGGCTGGACCTTGCCCACAGATGTGTCTCTGTAAGGCATTTCCTCGACCCAGAATGCCCTCTTTTGCACCAGAGTCCACTCTAAAAATCCCAGGAGGCTCCCGGCACGCGGGAAAAGCCCTTCCTTCTAGGAAGGCCCTGACCCACCGGGAGAAACTGACTTCCCCTCCTGCCGGGCTCCGCACCCTCCCCACGGCCCCCAGGCACTTGGCCGCCCCCACACCACTGTCCTCTGACCACGACCTTCCGTATTTGCCTGGTGGGGCCACAGCACCCTGAGGGCAGGACAGGGCTGTGTCTTCCCCTCCCCACGTCGGGGGAGCCAGCCCCTGTGCCCAGGACCAGCATTTGGGCCAGAGGCAGGGAAAAACCACTTCCGAAGGAAAAACCCATCAGAATTAACATAAAAATATAAGATGACCTAACTGGGAAGGACCCTATCCCTACAGGTAGTATAGGACGGGACCAACATGTTAACACCTCTAGGAGCGACTCAGACTCACCCATTATAACTCGTGGTTAAAATGAATAGGGGGCTACAGACATTGGGGAGGGTGTGTGCTACGGTGAGTGCTGTGAAGTGTGTAAACCTGGCGATTCACAGACCTGTACCCCTGGGGATAAAAATACATTATATGTTTATAAAAAAATAAATAAAATTTAATAAAAATTTAAAAAAAAAAGAACAGGGAGGCTCACAAATAAGAAAGTAAAGGGGTTTCAGGAAAAGGGGGGACAAGGCTGCCCTCTGCAAGAGAGAGCTCTCCGGCTGTGGGGTTTCATTCCTCCGCTGGCCTCGCTTACAGGACTCAGGGTTCTACAAAGCTGAGGTCAGACCCTACACCTGGGGTTGGCACAGGTAAGACCTCCTGCACAGCCCAGGGGACGGCCCACTCCCTCTGCTCTGAAGTGACAGCCCGCAGAGCCGCTCGGCCCGCCGCTCAGCCAGCACGGCTCTCCGGATTTGGGCTCAGTGAGCTAACTACGCACTGATGCCCCCGACAATCGGTTACAGATACAGACACGGACAGCGGCTCCAGAAGCTGGTGCCCGGCGCTTTCAGCGGCACATGGGCTCCTACACACACTGCCTGCCCACGGCCCCATCATTCTGCACGTTACTTCCCAGGAAACAGGGTCCTCGCTTACCGCCCGCTGAAGGCTCCCGCTCAAACGACAAGGACAGGGACCCTCTGGAGGAGAAGGCAGAGTCGACGGAAGACACCCCTGAGAGCCTCTTGCCGCTGCTGGCCGACGGCAGCCGGGACTCGGAGCAGCTGCGGCTGAGCTCCTCCGGGCCGTCGAGGGTCTGAGAGGTGCCCGAGTCCAGCTGGGACAGGAGCTCAGAGAGGCTGTAGTCGCTGTCGAAGGTCGGCGCAGACGCTCGCTTGAGAGGCGTGCACGCAGGCTTCTGCGAACCAGGCAGAGGGGGTGGATGACAGCCACCCAGGACACAGGCAGTGCCGCCGGAGAGGGAAGGGGCACCGGGTCCCCGGGCAACCACACAGGGTGCTCTGCCCGTGGCCACGTGCGCAGCCGCAGGGAAGCCCGAGGACCGTGCGCGGGGCCCGCCAGGTGCAGACACACTTCGAGCACGGACAGATCAGACGGACAGGGGAAGCCCCTCGAGCTAGGCAGGGAGCGGTGCACAGGGCGCGTGGGAAGCCCGAGTGCTGGGCTGTGCCCACCGGGCCGGCCGGCGCGGGTAAGGGAGGAAGGACTCGGGACAGGGGCTGGGAGCCCCTCACTGACAACCACCCGTGCCCCCTCCTCCGAGTCCCGTGAGTGGGCCTGAGGGGCGGCGTGGGGGCAAGTGCACAGGCAGGCCCGGCTCCAGCAACAGCAGGGCCAATCTAGTCCACGTGCACCAATGGGGCCTTTTCGAGGGTGTCCCTAGCAGGCCTCCAGAAAGGCAGATTTCTGGGGAGGGATTAAGCCCAAGGGTGGCTTCCGACCCCTCCTGGTTCAAGCCCACCAGTCCCCGGTCCTCCCTCTCCTTGGGACCCGCAGATCCACTCTGACCCGCTGGCTCAGTGCGCGGTTGCGCCCTCCAGCTGGAGGCCCTCTTCCTTATCAGTGGCGAGGTCACCGCCCCCAGGCACCTTTGCTCCCCAACCTCACACACACACCCCTTTATGTTGAGACAAGGGCACACCTTGAATGCTTGCTTATCTCCTGGCCTTACACGGACAGCCTGGCCTGCATCGCCCGACACCAGGTAACGCATCAGGCTTCCCCCGACACGTCTCCCACGCCCTCGCCACCCCCGGGCCCAGCGAGCCCTTACAGTCGTCCTTGTACCTCGCTCAACCCACATGGCTCTCCGGAAAGAAGCCAGTTACGAGCAGCAGACACAACGGGGCCAGAGTTCCAAGCCAGGGGGCAGAGACAGCAGAGCCCAGACCCCCTACCCCAATGGGGCCTACACGGGCCTTCTGTTCCCCGGCTCAAAGGGCATCCGGCCAGTAGCCCTCCAGTGCCAAGAGCAGGCCCGCACTGTCCACTCTGAACCACAGACTGGAGGTGGGCACGGGAGCAGCTCAGCAGGAACAGCACCCGGGGCTGCCAGGCTGGGGTGACCCGCCTGAGACCCGCCGTCCTGCTCCCGAATGTGGGACCCCAGGTGCTGGGTGAGCTGGGGGACCAGTCCAGGCCAGCAGGGGAGACTGCAGAAAGGAGGGGGGCCCTGAGAAATGACATCCAGGAAGGGGGCCATTACCGGGCTCTCGGGCTCCAGTGGCTGCTTCGTGTCCAGACCCTGGGCCGGCTCCTTCACGGCCCCGTCCGGCTTCTCACACAGCTCTTCGGTTTCACAAGTGATTTCTATTGGGGAAGAAAGAAAACTGGGCGTGTCACTCGGACGATGGCTTCCATATTCACTACAGAAACGCGTGACCTCGGGCGGGGACAGAAGAGGCAACAGCTGGGGTACCCCAGGGGGCTGGCCAGCCCCTCAGCCTCCCGGGACGTTGGCCCCGCAGACCTCCCAAGCTAGCCCCTGCAGCCTCTGCATGGGCCCCTTTAGGGCCACCCATTAGCCATCACTAGCAGGGTCTGCCAGACTCCAAGTAGGACCCACGGCGTTCCAGGTTCCCAAAAAGGCTTGCCCCATGGGAGCCCCGTCTAGCAGAGCCAACAGCCCGCATGCCCACGAAGGCCAGGGCAGCCAACGCCCGGCAGGTGAGGCCCCTGTCATCCCCCGGTGTGTTCCCAATGTAACGACCAACCCGAGTTACATAAGAATCACTTTCCTGCCACAAAAGATATGCCCATCCCAGGGGCACAAGACCCCGGAAGAAAGACAAAGAAAGCCCCAGGTGAGTGGTCTCGCCAGTCCTGTAAGACACACCGCCAAACCTGAACTTGCAGCACTGACCGCGGGCCCCTCCGGGCAGCAAGCCAGCCACGGGCTGGAGCTGGGGTGGACGGCCACGACTGTCCCCAGTGCCAGATGCCCTGACCCAGCCCCAGGTGCTGCAGGGCCCCGGGCCAGTGGCCAGCCTATCCGCACACCTGTGTCTGCTCCCCTCCCCCTCCTGCCCATCTCCTCCCTCCCAGGTCCCGGGGCAGGTCCCAGGGAGCCCTGGGGCACTCACCCTGGAAGGTGGGCCGCTCGCGGGGGTCCCCGTGCCAGCACCTCTCCATGAGGCGCAGGAGGGCCCTGCAGGCCCGCGGCCGGGCTCTGCACACGGGCGGCAGCTCCGGGCGGTGGCCCTTCACCACTTTCACCATGATGTGCAGAATGTTCTTCTCATCTGCGAAGGAGAAGCGGGCAAGTCAGGGCAGCTCCGGGCCAGGGGCCATGGGCTTCCCCTTCAGGAGGAGGGGCATGCATCACCAACGCCGTCCGCCGTCCCCACGACGGCACCCGGAGGCCACTTCATTTCCTTTGCGAAGCACAGAGAGCTCGCTACTCCTTGCCTTCCCGCGCATGTCTGCGCTCCGCCTTCCGGGCTTTAGAAACTCCCTACGATGTTCCAGATGGAACCGGGGCCCGTATCACAGGGAACATCTTCCTGGGCATCCAACTCAAAGGAAAACGGGCTTCAAAGAAGAAAACTATCTGATGAGACATGTTCCAAAGTGGCCCGTGCATGCCAAAGGGAGGCAACGTTCACAAGTCATGAAGTCACCTGGTCCAGCCTCCACGTGAACCCGCATCCCCCTGTGATGATGCAACACCCTTCCTAAACTCTGATTTCTATGCCAAAGCGCAGGCCCCGGGGGGCCCCGTGCAGGGAGCCGGCCAGAGCGACACTGGCCAGGACACCTGGCCTCCCCCAAGCATGCTCGGGTCTGGAGAGTGTGAACAGGGGCCTTTCCCCATGGTATGTAACATGGGGCCCACCTGCCCTCCTCTGCAACCTTCCTGAGCACAGTAGACTCGTCACTATCACTATCCCTTCGGTCACAGACCAGGGAGCCCAAGGTGACCCTCGGTGAGCCAGACTTTTTTCTCTGCTCAGCCTAAAATCACAACGCCCATCAGACGGGACCCCAAGCTCCCTGCTCCCAGAGCCCCTCTGCCACCCGCCCCCCCAGTTCCCAGCACACCTGCAGCGGGGAGCTCTGCCCAGGCAGCAGACGTGTGTTGGCAGGTGTGGAAAACTGGCCCCAAGTCCCCGCCGCCGGCCGGGGTCCCACTCTGACCCTCGGAGCTGCCTTCCCATCGAATCTCGTACAACAGCTCTCTCCAGCAGCTACGCATTATTGCCACGACGCACCCGCCAAACCCCAACAGGGCCTCCAGACAAAACCAGGGAGAAGACCTGGAAGACTTGCTGCCGCCGAACGGACGGAAAGTTCCAGAAACGCCTTTCACTCCCATACCGTGAACTCCCCTACGTCCCAAGCAATAAAGCACACAGGCCTTGGCTCCCGACCTTCGTGTCGTGCACCTGGCCTTGGATGGCGTGTCAGACAGTCACGGGCCAGAGCGGCGCGCCACCAGACCACACGGCCTCACGCCACGGCCGCCACAGAGGAGGAGGCGCAGGGAGGCAGGCAACAGGCACACAAGCCCGCACACAAGCCCGCACACAGCCCAGCACACAAGCCCGCACACAAGCCTGCACTAGCGCTCCCGGACCTGCGGCCCACGCTGACGCTGCTCTGAATTTCCAGACCGTTTTCGTCCAATTGCAAAGTAGCATGAATGACCCACGTACACCCATAGAGGAAAATGATGAGGGTAAAAAGTCCTCGATTTTTCTAACGCATCAAGGCACAAGCACCTGGAGGACAGACATCGGAGTGGCTGCCTGAAGGGGGACGAGATGTCGCAGCCCTCAAGGGGGACGTCAGGGACCTGGGTGCGCCCATCGGTGCCAAATCCACCCAGTTGCCCTGGAGACTGGTCGCCCCGCAGTGGCCGCACCTCACACCACTCGATGACACACTTAAAGGTGGCTAAGGTGGTAGAGTTTACATGTATTTTGCCATGTTTAAATTAAAGAAAAGAACTGGCTGGAAATATCCACAGCTGGCAAATCCAGAGAGACAGAAGGCCGCTGGGCAGTTGTCAGGGGCTGGTGGGGAGGTGGGTGGCCTGTGGCCTGGACTGGGGGTGGGGGGAGGGTCCCTTCAGGGGGGTGAGAATGTTCTGGTTCTAGGCTGTGGGGGTGTCTATGCAGCGGCAAATGTACTTGATGACCCCAAATCAGACACTTTAAAGGGATAAAAGGCTGTTTATGTCACGTGTACCACGTCGTGTGCACACGCACAAGCATGCATGCGCACACACGCACACACACAGGGGAACGAGCTAATATAAACAGAAACCCGCCAAACAGAGCCCATCGGGTGGCAGCCTTCCCCGGCCCGCGAACCACACTGTGACTGTGCTCGTCTCCACACAGAGAGGCCTGCAGCGCGGGCTGTGAGGCTCTGCAGGACATGCTGGGTGGGACGGACCAGCGCCCCCATGGTGCCCCCAGGCCAGTCCCGCCGGCCTCGTGGCCCAGAGCCGCCCCCCATCCCCTGGTAGCGTGGGTCGCAGGCAGGGCTTCCACGGAGACAGGACCACACACGGCGCCCCCTCCGCTGTCCCAGGGCAGATGGAGGCGCGGCCCCCAGAGCCAAGCCCGCTCACCTGCGAAGGGTTTCTTCTGTGTCAGCACAGCCCAGATCACGATGGCGAAGCTGGAAGGAAAATCGGCCAGGTCAGTCTCTGCGGGCCAGAGGCTCACCCGCATGGCAACGGGCCAGAAGGAAAGCACTCCAGCGCCTTCGAGAGTGAGGCAGTGGGAGAGGCGAGGGGGAGAAGGGACACTGAGACCTTCTCCACGGGTTTGTGCAACGGGGGCTTCCCCCACGGAGCCCATCAGGGTGGTGGCTCGGACGTCAGATGCTGCCTGATGGACACACGTGGCCTCCTGCTGCCCCGACAGCGTGCGTGGGGGGAGGGGGGGCGGCAAAAGGAAAGGAACGCCGCTCTGTGGCTGGACAGCTGGCTCCGGGGGAGAAGGGCCTGTGTCTGCTTAGTTGCCCTCCATCTTCCGGCGGGTACCGGGCCCGCGGCGCTGACGCCCGCTCCGGACGGGGCGAGGAGCCTGTTTGCTGAGACGTCACATGGGGCTGGGCAGAAAGTGGGGAACGCGAGAGCCGAGCCAGCTGACCTTGCTCGGGCCCTTTCTTGGTTGGTGGGAATCATATCCACACTCACTCACTCTCCGTATACATACACAGTATACAAAATTACTCTGACTTGGGGCGCCTGGCTGGCTCAGTGGGTTAAAGCCTTTGCCTTCGGTTCAGGTCATGATCCCAAGGTCCTAGGATCGAGCCCTGCATTGGGCTCTCTGCTCAGTGGGGAGCCTGCTTCCTCCTCTCTCTCTCTGCCTGCCTGCAATCTATGTCAAATAAATAAATAAAATCTTTTAAAAAAAATTACTCTGGCTATACCCTCCAAAAAGCACAGTCTAATACATTAAAAATTAAATAAGTAAATAAAACAAGGAGACCAGACACCAAGCTAGCACCCTGCCCTGAGTGGAGAGCAGCTACCAACAGAGAGACCCAGAATTCTCCACGGAAAAGTAACCAAAGTCTCCAAGTTCAAAAGTTGAAACACTCACCTCCAAAACAAATGCAGAACCTTATCGTCCCCAAACTCTACGAGCTGGGACAGGCCCCCACCATGCCACCGACAACAGGCGGACAGCTCAGAGCCCGGCAGAGCACGCACACAAGGGCGACGGTCAAACCAGTCTGCCAGGACCCCAGGCACAGGCCACGTCATGAAGGCAAAGCTTCGTGCTCGAGGGCTCAGGGTCACAGTCACCATGCAGAAGGCCCATGCTGAGGGGCTTGGGCGCGCCCTCCCACCCTCCCTCTTTTCTCCTCCAACAGGTCTGGGTGAGTAAGACCTTTGCAATTTGGAAACGGCAGGCACCGACGGCGTGGGGATTATGCTCGAGGACCTCAATCCCATGGACGCTGGCTTGTGGACAACCCCCAGCAAGCCTGCGGTCCTCGTCAAAGCTAAGTGACATTAGAAGTGTAAGCTGCTGGGCCGGGGGGAGAGGCCTGGGTAGGAGCCCACGTCGTCGCACGTAGAGACACACAGAGCACCGAGGGCAGCCGGCTCCTCCAGCAGACCAGCTAGAGGAACCCACACTTCACGAGAACACCACCGCTCTCCCAGTGCGGGAGCCTGTCTGGTTGCTAGCGGTCTCTAACTGGCACCAAGCATGAGCACTCCCCACCCCCGCTGGCAGCACTTGCAGGGGACAGCGGTGTCGCACGTCTGGGGTAGCCTGGACCCCCAGCTAAAATACCCGAAGCTCTGACTGGGACTGAACCTTGGATCTGACTGCAGCTCCCAGGAAAGCCGGCCCTCGGTGCCCGAGGAATCGAGGTGCAGAGTCCCAGCTGGGGCCACTCACACGTCTGTCACGCACCTGTACACATCGTGCTTGGTGTCAAAGAGCCGGCTCTTCTCCCGGATGCGCTCCGGAGGGAGGTAGGCGATGGTACCGAACAGGCCGTCCATGCTGAGGTCGTGGGAGTGGGACAGCCCGTTGCACTTGGCTAGCCCAAAATCAGAAATCTGCAACACAGCAAGGAGACAGCGCTCAGCGAGCTTCAGGGGGCCCCCCGGGGAGGCGCTGGGGTTTTCCCAACCCCTCCCCTCTGCAGGGCCCCACGGCTCCGTCCCACACTGCGGTGTCGGCACGTTCGGAAGCCCGCAGCGGAGTGTGAGCCTCCGGCTTCTCCAGGGACAGCACAGCCGGCTTTGGAGGAACCGCGTCCCGGCCACTGGGAGCTTGACGCGCAGGGAAGAGATTACGCTTTAAGGAAAGAATTCACTGAGAGACAGAACTCTCGGAGATTACAATCCTACGCCTGCCACGGGGGACGGCCCGAGTCGGCCTAAAGGAGAAAAGCGACCCTCTGGGTTTTCGGGGTTTCAGATGACACGTGAGAGCAAGGCCCAGTGCTGAGGCCGCGAGTCATGCCGCAGCCGCGAGTCATGCCGCAGCCGCTGGTCATGCCGCAGCCCGGCTGGGGAGGCGGGCAGGCCTCAGCACGATCTTTAAAGGGAACTGGGCCTTCAGACGCCCTTTAAAGCAAACAAGACACACACCACGCAGCCTCGAGCAGGCATTCTGCCCTCCAGCTGGAAGGAACGCGTGCGATCAGCAGACACTCGCCGTCTCCTTCCCCAAACGCAAGGCATCCACATAAAAGGCGTGACGCACCTCTCCTCCCAGTGCGGGGCCCACCCCCCTGAAGGAGCGCCCAGACCCCAGCTACGCAGGCCCCACACCTCCACCTTCTCCTCTCCTTTGGGACAAGGTGTCCGGAGAGCTCAGGAAGTTCAGGGGACCCCACGGTGAGAGGGAAGGCGTCACCGGCTCAGCCCCCGCTTGCGTACGTCGGGACCCTTGGACCCCAGCTGAAGCTCTGTGGGTGGGCTCAGGTCTCACTCCCTGACACAAAGGGACTGGGGATCCACATGGAAAACTGCCCCTTTATGGTCTCTTCCAAGGCCTACGAATTACTGTGAAACCTTCCAGTGAACTCCAGGGCCCCTCCTCAAACACGCAGAGGGAGGGAGAGGGAATGGGGCTGAGCTGGGCCTGACTTCTGGGCTCGCGTGCCCTGGAGGGGAGCCCACAGCCTGGCGTCAGCACCGCTGAACACAGGGAGAATGCGCCCCCGGTCACCCGGTCCTGCAAGGGCGCTGGGACCCCACCTGCAGGGAGCGGCTGGACAGAATGGGAGCGGGACGGGGCCCAGCGGGACCACATGGGGCCATGCCAGGAGGGTCAGCCTGGCTGTTGCTGGGCCCCCGGCTGCTTGCTGCCCATGTCGGCCTTCCAGAAACTCCCGCCCACCGCCCTGCCCTGCACGTCCACAGAGCTGCTCAGGGCCGAGACACAGCCGGCCCGGGACCTCTCCAAGTCCACGGTGCGGATGTCTCAGTTCGAACTCTCAGCCGCTTCAACGTTTCAGGTTCGGAAGTGGAGACCCACTGGGGTCCGGGGTCCGACCCCGGGCCTCCTGCCCTGCTCGAGCCCTTACCCTTCCTTCCTGCATTTCCACTGTCCACCTCAGAACGTCCTCGGTGTGAGAAAATAAGCATAAATTTCACGTAAAAGCTACGGCACCACAATGCAGATCAGAAATCTGAATTCTCTCCCCTGATGCCCCGCGCCCCACCCCCACCCCCCACCCCCCACCCCCCACCGGGTATCTCCTCGCCCCCTTCCTGCCCTGTCCTGCCCAGGGCCTGTCTGTCCTGATCCGGGACACTGGGGCCCAGGTCTATCGTGTATACAGCGGGTGCCCTATAATTTGCAAACACACTTTCACATGCAGCACCCGCCTTAGTACTGCTTAGTACTTAGTACTGCTTAGTACAGGCCCCCAGGATGTGGCTCTGCTCCTTCCGGGCCCAGCTGGACGAGACCAAGGAAGGGCCTGGTCAGGGCTGTGCTGGCTTACGGAGCCCACAGGAGCACAGGACCCTCAGGGTCCCCCTGGATACGGTCTGGTCTGGGCCGACTGGACCAGAGAAGCCTGTGATTTTATTTTATTTTTTTAAAGATTTTAATTTATTTATTTGACAGAGAGAAATCACAGGTAGGCAGAGAGGCAGGCAGAGAGAGAGGGGGGAAGTAGGCTCCCTGCTGAGCAGAGAGCCCGATGCGGGGCTCGATCCCAGGACCCTGAGATCATGACCTGAGCCGAAGGCAGCGGCTTAAACCGCTGAGCCACCCAGGCGCCCAAGCCTGCGATTTTAAACTAAACCATTTCAGGGGCCGCCTGGCCAGCTGAGCGGGTGTGGTACGGGACTCTGCATCTTGGCCATGAGTTCAAGCCCCACACTGGGTGTGGAGCCTGTTTTAAAAAGAGAGAAAATACAGTAACAACGTATTAAAATGAAAAATGTAAAAGTAAAGGAAAAGTAAAAACGAAGCTTTTTCTTTCCAGTTTGAGATGGACTTGCTCCCCTGATATTTCACGCAGTTCACACTAACAAACATGTTAAATTAACATTAAGTCTCTGTACCGCACTCTGCAAAGTAGGCGTTTGCTCTGAAACCGTGACCTCCAGCCACCCCTGCTGCGTACAGAAAGGCAGTCTTGAGGGGCCCAAGGGGAGGAGGGAGGCTGACGACTTGGTCTCATTTCAGAATTCCAGATTCAAGTCTTATCATCCAGATCATCCCAGACCACAGGCTGCCCCGAAATCTGGGGGCCCGTCCCTCGATACAGAAGCTCAAACACTTCCCTCCATGCCACAACTCGGGGACTCAGGAAACGTGTGATGCAAATACGTCATCTGTCTGTTAGGCTAAGCGGTGGTCCCCAAAGAGCAGCCCCCCGGCCCCAGGGCCTTCCGGGCTGATGGGGGAGGGCCCCGGCTTCAGTCGCCCCAGCTCCTTGGGACCCACTGGGTTCTTCGAGGAGCTTCGCCTGTTTCCTGAAACGGCCACCAGCGCCAGGCTGCCCAGCCGGCATGCGCGTGAGAGGGAGAAAACCGTGTTCAAACAGAGGAGGCTGGCGGCAGAAGCAGGACGACCTACCAGGAACGCAAGCCCCAGCGCCTAGCGTGGAGAACGGCGCTCGTTTCCCTACTGAGGAAGCATTAAGTGCGCACCATGCACCGCGCACCGTGCACCGCGCACCGTGCACCCTGCACCGGAGACGCACCGCCCCACACACCCAGCACCAGAGACGCGCCGCACGGGCGCACCCTGCACCGGAGACGCACCGCACCGTGCACCTAGCACTGGAGACGCGCCCTGGACAGAGGTCGGCACCCCCGGGGGCAAACAGGACTGTCTGGCCACCCATGTCCACGGCGCCAACAGCAGCGCCCTCACCGAGCACCTCTGCGGGCCAGGCGCTGAGCTGTCAGCCCACCATCACCTCTGACCCTCACTACAACACAGAGGGGGACCCCCACCCCCCAGGTGACAGCTGGGGGTGGGGACTGCACCCCTAGGATCTGCTTACCTGGTGAGCACCCAGCAGCCCCTCCCCTAATCTAACTTAGCCTCCTGCTAAGAAACCTAGAATTTTCCATGACCTTTCTGCCTATGCCCCCGCCTCCTGCAGCAGGAAGTCTGATCCTCTCTGCAGACCCCATACCCCATCCCAGTAGCACCCCCATCCCCAGCCGGAGTCCTCTGAGTAACTCCTCCCCCACCTGGTGGGCGGCCTGTGGGGCACCTGCCACCCGGGCCCTGTCCGGCCCTCGTGTGATGCTGCTCAGTTTGCGTGAACCTTGTACAGGCACAGACCCCGCGGCTACTGATGATCGACAGCAGCCGAACCCCTGAGCCACAGCTTAGCAGGACCCGGGCTCCCACCCAGGGCACCTGGCCAGTGGGAGGGACCTCTGGCCACTGCCACTCTCTGTCACACTCTGTCTGCCACTGCCTCCTCGTGTGTACGCAAGCCCAAGGTCGGAAGCGGTGCTCTTCCCCGCGTGCCCAGAGGACCACACGCTCCCTGACACAGCCCTGTGATGTCAGTGGGGGCAGAAGGTCCCGCGGGAAGCCAGCACGCCAGCCGGAAGGAAACAGGGCTCCAGCAAAGCCCAGGAACCAGCATGGCACCTGTTCACACCTGACCGCTTGTTAGCAGGAGGGTACCTCCACCTGCCGGCTACTGTCTGATTTCTGGGCGACACCCATTCAAGGGACAGCTCGCAGTGGACAGCGGTCTCCCTGTCGGCCTCGGTGCACAGATTTGGGGCCTGGGGAGCCGCAGGAGCAGGCAGCCTGGTCGCGCCCCTCCTTCCAACAGAGCCCAGGAGCAGGGCCAGACTGCACTCGGTCCCTCCGAGCCCTCGGGCCAGCACGGGAGGGGGTCCTGTGAGTGCGGGGCGACCGGGCAGGGAGAGCAAGTGTCCGCAGGTGAGTGTCTTCCCAGAACAGCTCCCACGGGGAACAGAAGGGGACTCAGGCCTCGGCTCTTGGCTCCCTCCCGCGCTCTCGGGCCCGCGCAGGAAAAGCGCAGCGGCGAGTGCATCCCACAGGCCAGCACAAAGCGCCAGGCCTCCCAACGCCAGGCCTCACACGCTGGGTGAGCCAGCGTCACCTCACGGAGAAAACGCATGACATGTGTCCACCCTGGTGCCCACAACAGGACCCCGGGCACGAAGGCCCTGCAGAGGAGAGCCTGAGTCAAAGAGCACAAACCCGACAACGTTACTAACTGTAATTCCAGATGGCCAGTACCTGGTTTTAGCTCTATGATCCCTCGTGCTGTTTCATGAACTTACCCCAAAAAAACAAAAACCAGGAGCAGACCTCAGGGGCCTGGCATCATGAGGACAGAATGAACCCCCTTTGGAGCTCTTTCTGTGGAGCCTCTGTTTCAGAACACCCCCATATCCCACCACCGCCGTCCCGGAGACCACAGAAGGGGGTGCAGCCGTCACCACGGAGCCTGCGGGCCCACGGAGACGGCCCACCCACAGCGCACCCAGGGGTGGACTCCTAGCCAGATTTCAGTAAGACCTAAGAAAGACCCGCGTCGGCAACCCCGGGAGCCCTTTTTTCCAGGGTGCCCAGAATTCAGGCTCCGGCTCCAGGATCTAGGGGAGCGACCCAGGAGCAGAAGGGTCCATTTCCCTGCTACGTGTTCTGAGGGGCTTACACTGCCCACGACAAGACGGGGGTTGCTGGAGTCCTTCCGCTGACGGAGGCCTTTGCTTCGAGCGCCCCCCGAGCACTGTGCTCTCTCCAGCCTTAATGCCCCAGCCGCGGGGGCCCTGCCCATGGTGCCGGGCACGTCCTACCTTGACATGGTAGTGGGCGTCCAGCAAGATGTTGGCGGGCTTGAGGTCCAGGTGCAGGAGGGGCGGCGCCATGCAGTGCAGGAAGTTCATGCCCACGGCCGTCTCGTGGATGATGCGGAAGCGCAGATCCCACGGCAGCGGCTCGGACGCCAGCAGCTTCTCCAGCGAGCCCATCTCCATGTACTCCATGACCAGGCCCACGGGCTCCTGGCATATGCCGTACACGGGCAGGATGTAGCGGAACTTGGCCATCTCCATCTTCTTGGCTTCTTCCAGAAGCTCCCCACGCTCCCTGAAAAAGTCAAAGACGTGAGACGTGCATGGGGCTCCCCCAGCCACTGACACAAAGCACCACGGCCTGGAGGCCACCAGCTCCGACCCACACGCACGTTGTGTGATCCCATTCGGAGCCTCCCAAGGTCACACATCTTATAGCTATCCAGGCACTTCTGTGCACTGCGGGGAACATAACGCTAATTATTATCCGAAAACCCAGGGGTTACCGAGAGAGGCGGCCAATGCCGGCGATCCCGTCTCCTGGGACAACGGAAGAGAAGTTTCCTTGAGACAATGCATCCATCCCAAGACCCCCAGTCACTTGTGAAACCCAACACTCCATCTGGCCCTGGGGCCCCTGAATCCAGCCCCGCACTCACGTCAGTGGCATGTCAGCCAATGAAGCCACCTTCTTCTAAAACCATTGTTTTAGTTGTAGTAAAATATATGTAATGGAGTTTTTATCTTAACCACGTGTAAGTGTACAGTTCGAAGGCATCGCGTACACTCACGGGGCTGTGCAACCATCACCACGCTCCACACTCAAACCTCATTCATCGGCCCAACAAGAACTCCGTGTCTGTTCAACAGGAGCTCCGTCCCGCGGGCCCCGCTCACCCCGGGCTACCTCCTGCCTGGACGGACTCGTCTACACATCTCACAGAAGTGCAGTCCCACGGTGTCTGTCCTCCTGTCACTCAGCATCTCAGCACAACGTGCATGTGCGTCAGCTGTGCCGCAGTGTGCGTCCAAGCCCCATTCCTTTTCAGGGCTGAATAATGTTCCACTGTAGGAACACATGACCGTCACGTACCCACTCGTCTGACTGTGGACACGTAGGTGGTTTCCCACGTCAAGTTACTGTGACTAAAGCTGTATGTTGCACACGTTGGCGCACAAGTGTTTGCGTCCCTGTTTCCAAGCCTTTGGGCTCCACACCCAGGAGCAGGATGGCTGGGCCATCTATGCCGAACTTTTTCAGGAACCCCAAGCACTGCACACAGTCTGCCCTCGGTTCTGACGGGAAGACAGTCTCCCCCGTTCAAGCCACACGGCTGTGACTGCCTTCCCACTCGCGGCGCAGACCGGCAGCTGTGGGTGCAGAGCTCCGGACCTTTGCTCCCGGGCCCCCCACAGTGTGCCAGCCCCAGGTCCAAGGTCACACCTGGTGTGGTTGCAGACTCACAGCCTGGAGTCCCTGTATCCTGGTCTGTGTCAGCAAAACGGGGCAAACGTCCCAGGGTGCACACAGGAGAAAGGGCTGAATCACAGGAGGCGGCTTGGTCACGTGCCATTGAGGTCAGCAGTGGTCAAAACGGGGCACCGTCAAATGCACCCAGAAAGCTGGCTGAACAGAGGACTCCCAGCCCCCGGGTGCTGGGGCGGGATCTCAGCCCCTCAGCCCACACACCCCTCTGCTGCGGCTGGGGTCTCATGAGCGTGTACAGCCAAGAAGCTGTACAGCGGGTGTCACGGGGAGAGGATCCTTGAATGTCGATCAGGGATGCTCGCGTATGGGCAGCTCTGTCCCCTCAGGGACACGGAACAAGGTCTGGGACATTTTGGGTGTCACGGCTCAGGACTGCCACTGGCACCTAGTGGGCGGAAGCCAGAGACGCTGCTCAGCGTCCCACAGTGTGTAAGAGAGCTCCCAACGCAAAGAGTTATCCAGCCCCAAACGAGAACCGCGCCAAGCCTGAGAGCCCTCGGTACAGACCCAGCTTCAGTGCGCCTCGGCCAACTTTAAAATAAACCACCCCAGACCGGAACTGCCCACGTAAGCACCCCCAGCACTCATTCTAACTTCGCTGTTTCCACGGGCAGCCCATACCCAACGAGGGAGCCACGAACACTCAGCAGGGACCGGGGCGTCTTCTTGACACGCGGCGCTTGGGAAACTGAGGAACGTGTGCAGAACACTGACGCAGTGCCCTGGTGTCACTGCTCACAGAGATGAACGCAACGCAGGTCAAAGCCGAAAAGCACGGCTGGCCACAGTGGAACTGGCAGAAAACATTAAGAAGCTTATTAACATCCACCCTGGTGATGAGCTGTTGGACACGATGCCCAAAGCACAAAGCACCAAAGCAAAAATCAGGCAATGGGACTGCATCCACCTCAGAAGCTTCTGCGCCGCCAAAGAAACAAGGAACAAGATGAAACCCTCCAGGATGGGATAAAAATCCTGCAAACCACCTAATGGAGAGGAAGTTAGTAGCCACAATCAGTAACAAATAGACAGAACTTAATTAAAGAAAAAATGTGATTTAAAAATGGAAAGAAGAACTAAACGGACATTTCTCCAAAGAGGACATCACAATGGCCAACAGGCCCATGGGAAGATGCTGGGTATCGCTAACCATCAGCAAAGTGCGAATCAAACCCGCAGGAAGCGCCTCACACCCATCAGGAGGGCTCGCGACACGGACGTGGAGGAACATGTGCTGCAGAGGGCGTGGGGGGAAGGGGAGTCCTCACACGCTCCCTACACACCCCTCACACGCTCCTCACACGCTCCCTACACGCTCCCTACACGCTCCTCACACGCTCCCTAACGCTCCTCACACGCCCCTCACACGCTCCCTACACGCCCCTCACACGCTCCCTAACGCTCCTCACACGCTCCCTACACGCTCCCTACACGCTCCTCACACGCTCCCTACACGCTCCTCACGCTCCCTACACGCTCCTCACACGCTCCCTACACACTCCTTACACGCTCCTTACACACTCCTGGTGGGAATGCACACTGACTCGACCACTGCGGACGACAAGATGAAGGTTCCTCCAAAGAGTTAGAACAGAACCGTCAATGTAGTGAACAGAAGGGCCGTCTGTACCCCAGTGTTCACAGCAGCCATGGCCACGGTCGCCAAACTGTGGAAAGAGCCAAGATGCCCTTCAACGGATGAATGGATACGGAAGATGTGGTCCATATACACTATGGAGTATGATGCCTCCATCAGAAAGGACGAATACCCAACTTTTGTAGCAACACGGACGGGACTGGAGGAGATTATGCTGAGTGAAATAAGTCGAGCAGAGAGAGTCAAGTATCATATGGTTTCACTTATTTGTGGAGCATAAGGAATAACACGGAGGACATGGGGAGATGGAGAGGAGAAGGGAGTTGAGGGAAACTGGAAGGGGAGGTGAACCATGAGAGACTATGGACTCTGAGAAACAACCTGAGGGTTTTGAAGGGGCGGGTGGTGGGAGGTTGGGGGAGCCTGGTGGTGGGTATTAAGGAGGGCACGGATTGCATGGAGCACTGGGTGTGGTGCATCAACAATGAATTCTGGTACACTGAAATTAAATTAAAAAAAAAACAAACAGAACTCGCACAAGGCCTCTGGGAGGGGCCCCAAAGGCAACGAAAACAAGATTTCCACAAGAGAGCTGCACCCCCACGCTCATCACAGCATTATTCACAACAGCCGCAATACGGAAACAACCCAAATGCCCATCAGTGGACAAAGGGGTAAAAAGCGAGCTGTGGTGCACACACACAACGGGCAGTTACTCGGCCACGAGGAGGCAGGCTCTCCCTGCATCTGCCTGAGACGGACCTTGAGCACATTACCTGCGGCGAGGTGAGCCCGATGGAGAAAGTTCTGCGTGATGTCACTTACATGCGGAATCTAAGAAAGAATAAAGTGGCGGTGACCAGGGGCAAGAGGGTGGGGGGACAGCACTGACGGTGTTTAAGGGTACAGAGTTGTCACGAGTGTGAAAACAGCCACATACATGTAAACAAACATAGCCTGTTGCACACAGACAATAAGTATGTAATATGGTAAATATCTCTCCGCTCCGAGCTATGCGAATGTATCAATGTATGAATGTTACACGGTCTTCACCTTAAATTTACACAATGTCAAATGCATCTGATTAAAAGAAGCGAATCTGTTTGTTCTGAACAATGGGTCGCAGGTATGGGCTGGGGAACGTGCTTTCTAATCAGCTCCTAAAGGAATGGTCCCGAGCCACATGCCAGACGCGTCCTCTTGCATCCTGGGAACTGAGCAGGTCCAGTGTTGGCACACAGCCATGCATGCAGCAGGCCAGGGTGGCCTCAGGGACGCCCCCAAAGTGCAGGTTCTGGCACAAGCAACCCAGAACCTGCCACAGGGGCTCTTCCAGGGCCCGGACGCACCTGGTCCTGCCGCCCTCCCCTCCTGCCCTCATGTGCCAGCCCGACGGAGAGTCCTATGCTGTCCTGACCCAATAAGGCCACGTCGGACGGACCTCCTCTCTGAGACTACGAGCTACCAGGTATCGCACACTTAGGAAAACCCTTCCCAGGGAGGAGGGCCCGCTGGCGAGGAGGACCCAGATCACACGCCAAAGACAGCAGCACCCAAGGTCCACCTGCCCTGAGCACCTGCGCTCAACATGGTTGCCGCAGCTCCGGGCAGAGAGAGAACTGGGCAGGAGACCTGACGATTGATGGGTATGGAGGGGAGAGCTAGCAAGGATGCCCTCGATCTCTACTGGGGACCACTGGGGGGTACCCTGACTGATACTGGGGGAGCACCCCGGAGAAGGTGGAGAATCTGGTTTGGAACACACTCAAGGAGCAAAGAATCCCAGTGGCCGTAGGAACCAGGGACCCACAGATGGAGAATGGAGAGGAGATTACTGTAGCACAAAACTGAGATCAGCACAGCTTGCTTGCGCAGCACGCTGTTAAATGGCCAATGAATGGAAAGCCGAATGCCCACAGGAGTACAATGCTGCCTATGGCTGGGGGAGGGGGGGATAAGGGGGGGACACCTGTGCAGGGCTGAAGAGCTGCTCGTACCCTCCTGAGGAAACTCAGAAGGTCCACCAGCCCGTAGCACACAGAGGCAGACCCCAACCCTGCCCGGGGCTCCGCAGGCATCAAGGAAGGAGCAGCTGGGGGCCAGCATCAAGCACCGAGGAAAGGCTGGTCATTTAAAGAGAGAGCAAAGCGATACCCCTAGGCCCATCTCTTCCGTCCTCCTCCTGGGAAGACCTAGTTACCTGCACTGAACAGGACAACCACCGCTCCCAGCGCTCACTACTCCCACTGCCTACCGCTGCGACCAGCGCTCACGCCCCAGCTGCTGCCCGCAGATGTAACACCGGCAGCCGCTTCTGTTTCCCAGTTGGTTAGGAATCAGCGTCAGAACTTGTCTGATCCTATTGCTTTTGTTTTCTTCTAACGCGGCTGGCTTGCCACCCCTCCCCTCCCAGTGTGTGTCCACGGGGCCGTGTGTCCACGGGGCCCCGTGTCCTTGTGTCCTGCCCAGAGACCCACCTTCCCTGGGAAAGCAGCACGCGGGGCGCCCCTCCCAGCCCACAGGCTGCGGGAGCCGATGGCTCGGATGTTACCAGCTGGACGGTGACCAGGGAGGGTCACTGCCCGCGCGGGGCATCCAGATGAGCCCTCCAAGCCCGACTGATAACCAATCGGATTCTGAGAACAAAGTCAGCGACATTGAGGTGGAATTTCTCATTACCTGAAGCTCTGGGCTACTCTGCAAATAGAGGGTTTTCTTCCCTTTGCCCAAGGGCGCAGCACCTAAAACCAGGGTGACTTCTGATCCCTCGCCAAGGGTGTGTTGCCAGTGGAACAGCCCCACTGGCAACACACCACTCATCCCCGCTCCCCCAGCAGGTGCAGCTCCCCCCACCCCGGGCCCTTTGCACCCGACCCAACGTGCCTTAGTTCAAAAACTCAGAAAGGGCCCCCCTCTGCCTCCCCACCACGCCCACCCCCACCCCCACGCAGGTCTGCTCCCAAATGCCGGTGGCAGCTGTGTGTCCTGAGAGCCCCGTGCCCTCTTGGGAAGAACGCCAGGCAGGCTTTGCACAACCGACCACTCACGTAAGGACATTTCACCAGGGAAAACCAGCTAGCCTGGAAAATGGTCTTCTGGCAACTCCGGGAGAATGCCCTGGAGCACAGTGGACCCCACCCGTCGGTCGCCACAGCACCCCGGGGCAAGGAAGGGGGTCCCAGGACAACCTCGGGGAGGTCTCAAGGGACACGGAGAGGAGACACCTCACACAGGCTTGGGGAGGGGGGTTGACCTGGGCCTCCAAAGCGCAAGCATTGCTTTTGTTCAGAAGGGGTGGGCTGACCCCACCCCTCGGCTTTTCTTTAATTGCCCCAGGGACACCCCCCCACACACACCTACACCCCCACAGGAGGCATCTGCAATTCAATGAGCCTGGAATGAGCCCTCGCAGGGAGCCACCCAGCAGGACTGAAAGTGCTCCCCGAGTGGAAAGAAACCAACCACCGATTGTTTTGTTGTCAACAGCGGTTATTTATTTATTTTCCGTGTACTTCCCCTCCAGCTGTGTCTCTGGCTCCTGCAGACGACAGAGAAGAAACTACAGACCCAGGGCTCCGGGAGGACCCCAGCGCACAGAGCTCCAGCCCCCGCCTCTGCCATGGGTCACGGGTCATGGTCCACATGACCAAACCCCTTTGTTTGCTGTTAGGAGTCAAGCTCGCAGCCACCCGAATCCACTGACCTCAGTCTTAGTCAAAGCACCCGAAAAGTCGTGACGCGCCTACAGAGTATCTAAAATCGGGCACATTTTGGCAGGACCAGTGTCACGTTTCTCTCCGGGGACCATTTCAAAATCAGCTCCTCTGGGGAAGGCTTATGAATTCTGTTTCCCAGCAGAACCGACGAAGCGCCCCCAAGCCCAGCACCTCCTCTCTTGGTCCCACATGGAAAAATCTCTGAGTGTTAACAGGACCGAGGTGGGGCTCCACTTGTCCCGCGCTCTTTCTCAACAGCACTTACGGTAATTCAATTTTTTGCTCACTTAGGGCTGGCCGAAGCTACTCTCTCCCTCCTGGGGAGGGCACGGGGCGAGGGAAATACCAGAAATTCATCAGACAGACCGTTTCTAGAAGACACTTTCTAAGACGCTGCGGGCTCTCCTCACCGCTCGCTCAGAAATTCCAAAGAGGCCGATGGTGAAGGACACCAAGGGTTCCCTCTCCAGAGGAATTCAGGGTGGGACAAGGGGAAAGAATGGGATGAAGCGGCGGTGGTTGAGGCGCAGGGCAATGCGGGGTGGGGGGTCCGATGTGGTGAAGGGGGACGAGGAACCAAGAGCTCCTGGGAAGGGGACCCAGGAACCAGCTTTGGGAAAGGCAGCGGAGAAAAGTTTAATCACGTGCGAGCTGCTGCCTCTGGGCCCGGCCTTCTCACCTCGCACCCATCCCAGTGCGCTCCCAGGAGCCTCCAAGGGTTCCCACACTGCTATTTTTAAACCCGACAAGAAACGGGCTTGTCAGATTGTCAGCTCTGTAGCTGCAAACATGGGGTTTGCTCAGGCTCGTCCAGACTAGCCGGGGCCCGGGGGCCTGGGATGCAGTGGCTGTGGGCCTGGGCTCTGTTATTCAGGGCTTCCTCCTAGCCCGGGGGAGGGGCGGCGGTCCCAGGAATGGGGCCTTTGGGGTCACTATGCTTGCTGAAATGGAAACACGCCCAACCCTAGACTCCACCCTGGCCCTCGTGACCCCCTCATCAGGGTTCACCAGGGAGGCCGCCCATCTCCCCAAAGCCACCAGACCTACCCATAAGGAATGGGAAACGCAGAGCAATCCCCGAAAACCCTGAAGACCCCCTTGGAAGCTCCCTGGGCAGGGGTTTCTTTGCCCCCCACCCCACCGCCGTCCCCGGGGATCCTCCAGAGCTGTCTGGGGTTGGGCAGCCCCTGCCTCCCTGGCACACAAGCCAGAGGCGGCCGGCTGCTCCAAGGGGCCTGGGGCGGGGTCTGGGGGTCGCTGTTCTGGGAACAGGGGCTGTTCCCAGAACCCCACAAAATCCTCTTTCCCATTTCAGGGAACATCTTGCAAACGGCGGGGCAGGGAGAGCACCAATTTGGCAAGACAGGCAGCAAAACCACACTGCGAGATCTAGCCGGAAGCCCGCAGGCCTGCAGTGCCACCAGCCCGTGCTGGGCTACTGGGCGGCCGGCCCCTTCCTACCGAGCACCTGGAGCCGAACACCGTCAGCCATCGGCCGAGCAGAGCCAGCTTCTCCAAGAGCAGAAGAAATCAGCCACCGCGGCACACGCAGAACTCCAGCCTGCCCTACCGGGCCGGCCAAGTGTAAGAGGTGAACCTCTTCCTGTTGGGTGATGCTGACCTCGGCCTGGCCGCCCAGGACATGCCAGCGCCTGCCTGCTTGGGGCAGGGCAGGAAAGGCTTCCAGTTAAAGGACAAAACACTTTTCACCCGGGCTGCGCAACATCCTCAGTGATCTGCCTCGCGTGGAGAAACCCTAGCTCCCTCTGGGCCACCCAAGAAACAAGGGCCTGGTGGCTGGAAATCAGAGTCAGAGGATGCGGGAGGAGGCGTCAGCCTGGGCATGAGCCTCCCACTTTGCTTGCTCTGCCGACACAAGAAACTGGCATGACAAATGCTGCCGATGAAGAAAGCTCACTCTGACCCAGACTCCATCCGACACCTGTCCCTAAGACGCTAAAAAGCTGCTACGGCCAGGGTCTTGCCTTTCCGAATCTAAGCACTAGCTGGTATTCGAAGCGGTTTGGATTTTATCAAAATAACCACAGCGCCCCTCCCGGCGAGCGAAGTTACCAGGATCTGGTGGGGGTTGGGGGAGGGGAGGGCTTGCACAGCATCTCACCATTGTTGGTGCTATTTTTATGACACCTGCCACCACTCAGCGGAAGTTTCCAAGTAACACTGGGTTTGAGGCTTAGAACGAGGAGCCTCCAAGAGCAGTACAGTCTCATCTCCTAGGCCCGGAAGAAAACATGCGGTGGGGAGCACACGGGGCTGAGGGCACCGGCAACCCTTCTAACCCAGGCCTGGGGACTCAGACAGCCCCTGCAAAGGGCATCACCATCATCCCGCCTCCCAGACGCCGAGGGTTACAAACCAGGCGTTTGAGACAGCAGAGGCTACATGGCTGTTTTCCCTAGTCTGTGCGTCCGGGACTGACTCTGTAAGGGAGATCTCCACCCAGAATACAAACATAACTTTCATGCAGAACGAAAACTTTCACTAAATGATCTTTTAAATGTGTCCAACCGAAGCTTACCAATAAACTCCTAAAATGCACATGTAAAAGGAGCTTCTCCACACCCCCTCTCCCACCCCCTCCCCCAAAACGACGCACAGATCACCATCCAGCAACTGTGTTTAACTGGGGTGGCCCTGCGTCCTTCCCAATAGTCATCGACTTGAACGCCCCTGTTACGCAGGGACAGGCAGGTTCCGTCGTGGGGGTTGGAGGGTTTGCAAGGAGGGAGGGAGCTCTGACTCGGCCACAAAGCAGGTGAGTTTAAAGACCCCTTCCCAGAGGCTGGTGCAGAAATAAAGTCGCTAAAACTAGAGTGCGCCGGGAGGAAGCGCGGCGAGGAACACGACTCCCAGGGCCACCTGCCGGACCCCAAGGCCAAGCCCGAGCCCCGCAGCCCGGAGGAAGCCCAGCCAAGCCAAGCCAGTACTTCCGACCGAAATAATTACCGTCTTACACCAATTTGTGCTCCTGCGTAAATTACTAAGTGAGGCGAACGGAGCGTAGCTAACTCACAAAGCCCGGATCCCCACACGGCAATTTCTCTAAGCCGCGCGCAGACCGCAGCGACCAGGCGGGTCCCGGGCGGGCCGGACGCGCTTCCGAGGGGCGCGGGTCCACAGCCCCGAAAATCCGAGGCTTCCCGCAAAGCCAGGGAGCACCCCAGGGCGCCTCACAGCGCTTCCACCCAACGCGGCCCCTCGAAGTGCCCCGGAGGAGCCGCAGCGGGGCCCGGAGTGCGCAACGGGACGGTGGAGCTCGCCACCCGGCCTGCGCGCCCCTCGGGCCTCGCCCGGCGCTGGCTGCTCCCTCCCGAGTGCTCCGGCGGCGACCCGGGCGGCGAGCAGAGCCCCCGGCACCCCGTCGCCCGCCCCGGCCGCGCCGCCCGCCCCAGCGCCCCCGCCCGGGCGGCTGACCTGTCGTCGACGTGCAGGCTGGGCGGGCACTTCAGCGCGAGCCAAGTCTTCCAGTGGACGTGGCGCACCTTGTACACCTGCCCGAAGCCGCCCGAGCCGACCTTCTCCCAGCCCGCGAACTCGCCCGCGTCGAACGTGCGCAGCAGACCCAGGGCCCACGGGCTCCCGCCGCCGCCCGCCATCGCGCGCGTCTGGCCGCCACTCCGCGCCGCCGCGGCCGCCCCGGCCGCCCAGGTGCCCAGGTGTGCGCCCCGCCCGCTGACGTCACTTCCGCCGCCGCCGGCCCCGCCCCCCCGTCCCGGGGCGCCGAGGCTCCGCAGACCCGCGGGGGCGAGCGCGGGGTCACCGCGTCCTCCGCCGCGCGCGCGGTTACCCGAGCGAGTGCGTGGGTGCGGGCGCTTCGATCCGAGTCGATCCGATTTTCCACGCGGCTGTAGAAAACCCGCGACTCTGCAGGTTTTCCCAGGCTTTCCCGATGCTACCGCTCGGCAGCATTTTGCCAAAAAAGGACAAAGGGATCCAACGACCGGGAGGTGGGCTTTCGTGCAAACCGCGGATCTTAGGCAGACTTGCCCCATTTTACGTGTCCTCGTTAGCGTGCATGAAGGTCTGTACAACGTTATCACCCGCGTGAGCTCGTGTATCTACCACTGCTGTCAAGCTCTAGAGCAAACCACCACGGAAGGACCCCCCCCCGCGCCCCTTTTTAGAACCGAACCCCCAAACCGTGCCCACCACGAGTCTTACCTCAATTTCAAAAATTGTGTTATTTGCAAATATGTTATGTTTGTACACAGGAATGACCTCGTGTGGGGTCTTTTGGAAACCCCCCGCCCCACCACCACTGGGCGTAATTCCCTGGAAATTAGTGTCTCGCTTTTCTACACTGAAGTTTCCACTTTGGAATTAAGTTTCTTTCTTTCTTTTTTTTTTTTTTTTAATCACCCCAACAGCAAATCTTAAGTTTAAAGGCAGGAAGTTACCGCCATCCTGTCCTAGAGAACAGTATCTTTTGTATGTGTAGAACAAACTGGGGAGAAAAGGTTTTCCACCTTTGGGGGAAAAAATCCCCAGCCTTGAATGAGCTTAGATCTTGGAAAGATGGCTGAGTCAGAGGTCGAGAAGTGTGATTGCAAACTTCCATGCCTAAACACCACTCACCCCTGTAGGACTGTGCAGTGAGGGAAGGTTTCTTCTAGTGGAGGTAGGGTGGGGGTGGGGAAGAGGGGACCTAGGAGGGAGCATGATACTAACTGTATTTATGTGTTACCCAACGAAGGAGATGCTGATCCTAGCTGGCTTGTGGAAGCCTCAGACTTACACAGGCTTTAATTTCCAGTGGGCATATGATAATTCTATATTATTCCCTGTAACAGAGCCTTAGTGCTGCTTTGGAAGCCACCTACTGTCCCCTCCCCCACAGGGCTACTCTTTGGCCAGTGCTCACCTCCAGCCCCCACCCCCTACCCTTGGGCCTCTTAGGCAGGAAGACCACTGCAGACTCCTCCTTCGCCATATAACCTTGAACCCAGAACTGATCTGGTAGAGCCTGGAGTGGCAAATGGTTATTGATTGTAGCAAATGTAACTAACATTTACACAAACCTTCCAAAAATAATTGAGATTTTAAAGATACAAAGATAACTTAGAAGTAAACACAGTGACTTTTGCTGCTGAAAAACAATGAATCGACTAGAAAGTGAGTCACTTGCGGGAGGCTGTTTCCGGGACTCAGCAAGAGGCACCTTTCTCCAGACTTCCTCTGCTCCCAGATCTTACTGTACCAGGCTCAGCAACATGAGTGACTAACAGCCCACACTGGTCTAGTAATAAAATACAATTCCATTTATTTAATTATCTGGTGTTTCACTCAACAAATATTTATGGAGTGTCTGCTGCAGGCTCAGCATGGGGTTCCTGAGCCCACAACCGGAGCCCATAGCCGCCTCCATAGACAGTCCCCAAGGGCAAGCGCACGGGGGCGAAGATCGAGGCCAGGGCTGGGTGAACTGGCAAGGCTTTTCCTTGGACTTGGCTGGGTTCCTGGCGCAGGCCACTCAACCCACTCTGAAGTTCCGCTTTTTCATTTGTAAAATGACAACGAAGTCCCCCGCAGGAGCTGTGAACAGAGCCCAAGCTGCAGACCCTAGGGGTTAAAGGAGAGCACTGTTGTTTGTGTTAATGGTCACTGGTCCTAGGAAAGGCTGGCCTTCGTAAGTGTAAAAGTGACTTACAGTCTCAATAATTTAGTGATTATTTTACTGTTGTTTATTTTATAATGCGAGGGGCCAAGCCTTTGTGGCTACGCTGTGGGCCGTCCAAGAAACCCCAAAAATAGCTGAAATGTAGAAGACACCTTACCATTTTTGACAGAAAAAACTTGATATTATATGGAGGTATGTATAAAACATTTACAGTTTTATTTTGTTGTGCAAATACTTAGCATAAATACATAGCAAGTATGAGTGACAGATGAAAAGATTTAAAATGAACACAGCAGATCAATTTGTTGAATTGCTTTAAATCACCAGAAGGGCACAGAGCATAAAGACTGTCATTTTTTTTTTTTTACCTGTAACTGTTTTATCACTTGTAAGCTTTAAAAAAATTAATACTAGCATATCATCTTATGTATGAGATTACACATATACAAATTGAAATTGGAAGCTTTTAATGTTAGCTTTAAAATACAGTAAGTTACCAGAATATTAACTAAAACAAAATGTATGTTAAATTGAATTTTCCATCTTAATGAGCTGTAGCAATTTTCTTAATAAACAGAAAAACTCATCCATAATTTTATAAGCACTCATATTATCGGGAATGATTGAACCCATTACAGTGTCAATAATTTCTGCCAATGAAAACCTTTCATCGAAGCATGAAGTTTCAGTTTTAAGGTATTTTAAGTAAAAACAAAAGTGGGCTGACTTAAAGAAAACTCTTGGTGCAAGTTTTGCATCTCAGCCTCCGGAAGTGGCCGTCGTGAACATTAGTCACCGCCTTGAAGATTAGTGACCGCCTCTGTGCACCGCCCAAGGGGTGGCCCCAGCGCGCGGAACTCAGCGTCTCAGTGGGCACCTGCAGGGGATCGAGGCGGAGGCCATCCGGAGAGGTGAGCCCCGAGGGCAGGACGCTCGGCGAAGTGACGGTCGACCTGTCCGGGAGCTCGGGTGGGGAGAGCAGAGCACCCGGGAGGGCAGGGCAAGCTCCGGAGGACTCTGCCGCCCTTCGCGAAAGAAGTGCCAAGTCCGCGTCCTCCTACGCGGGGGCCCGGCCAGCGCTGTTCCGCCGACGCCCCCCACCCAGCCCAAGGTCCTCCGGGTCCAGTGTGCCCGGCTGGGCGGGGATGTCCCTTTCTCCGCGCGCTGCCCCTGCGTCCCGCTCCGGGGAACCCACGGAAGCCCGGAGCAGGCGGGTGCGCTCTCCTGCGGCACGGTCCCCCCGCCGGGACCGCGGGTGACTTTGCGGGCCCTGGAACCCGGGGAGAGGGGTCCCTGCCTCAGGATGGCCGGGGGGCTCCAGGGGGCCGGTAGGCGCGGCGTGGGCCAGGTGCTGGATAAACAGTGCGGGCGTGTGTCCCTTCTGCCGCGTGCGTCTGCCGCGTGCGTTGGTCCCCCCGGAGGTCCCCGGAGCGGCGCGCCGCCCTGACATGCCCTCCTAGGCCACCGGCTCCCTTAGTCCTGGTTCCAGCCTGGGGCCACCAAGCCCGGGGCCCAGGATGACCCAGCGCCACCAGGGTCCCCTGCGGGACCGCCCCCTGGGAGGGGCAGCGGAGCCCCGGGACCCTCCTCCCAGCCGCGCCGGGTCCTCCCCTCCCCCCTCCACGCCCCTCCCCCTCCCTCCGGGAGGCGCCCCCTGGTCCGGCCCCCTCCTGCCGCGCGGGCTGCGCCCCAGGAAGGTGGCTTTGCTCTCCTGCTGCTGCAACGTGCTCGCTGTTTCTGAGAATTCCCTGCACGACTTGCGTGTTACTTGCTGAAGAGCAGAGCTTGGTCACCGCTGCGATTCTGCCCTCCTGAGTCCCAACAGAGCAAGATCCCGCAGAGCAAGATTCTGCCGCCCGGGCTTCCGCGGCGCCCCCGGGGTTTGGGGGGAAGAGAAGGGGAGAGGGACCGACTTCTAACTCCTAGCTCTCAGCAAGCAGGTATCTTCCCTTCGTTTCGTTGAAGGATAGTGACACACACGTTCCACCGGTCTCAGGCCCACAACGCAGTGGTTCAGCATCTCTCCGTCGTGCTGCGCTCGGCGCGAGGACAGCCACCGGCCGTCCCCACTCCGCGCCTTGTCAGTACCATTCGCTCTGTTCCCGGTGCTGTGCCTGTCGCGCCCTGACTCACTCACTCCCCACCTGGAAGCCTCTGCCTCCTGCTCCCTCCACCCCAATTTAGTCCGTCCCCCAACCCCCCCCCCCCCCTCCCACTCTTGCCCCCCACTTCTGGCAACCACCAGTTTGTTCTCTGCGTTTAGGGCTCTTTTTCTGCTTTTTTTTTTTTTTTTTTAAGATTTTGTGTATTTATTTGAGAGAGAGAGAGAGTGAGAGAGAGAATGAGAGGGGAGAAGGTCAGAGGGAGAAGCAGACTCCCCGTGGCGCTGGGAGCCGGATGCGGGACTCCTGGATCATGACCTGAACCTCATGACCTGAGCGGAAGGCAGACGCTCAACCAACTGAGCCACCCAGGTGCCCCTCTTTTTCTGCTTTCTGTTTGCTTGTTCATTTGGGTTTTTTTAGATCCCACATATAAGTGAAATCATATGATATCTGTCTTTCTTGGTCTGACTTAATACTCTCTAGGTCCATCCATGTTGTCACAAATGGCGAGATCTCATCCTTGTTTATGGCTGAGTGATATTTCATCATGCATGTATAGCATTTCTTTGTCCATTCATCTACCGATGGACACTGCGATTGCTTCCATATCTTGCCTGTTGTAAATAATGCTGGAATAAACATGGGGGGGCATCTATCCCTTCAAATTGGTGTTTTTGTATTTTGGGGGTAAATACCCAGTAGGGGAGTTACTGGATTGTATGGTAATTCTATTTTTAACTTTTTGGGGACCTTTGCTACTGTTTTCCATGGTGACTGCACCAGTTTGCATTCCCACCAGCAGTGCAAAGAGGGTGCCCTTTTCTCCACATCTTTGCCAACACTTAATGTTCCTTGTGTTGTTGATTTTAGCCATTCTGAAAGGTGTGAGGGGATATGTCATTGTCTTTGGATTTGCATTTCCCTGATGATGAGTGATGTTGAGCATTTTTTCATGTTGTTGTTGACCATCTGGATGTCTTCTTTGGAGAAATGTCTGTTCATGTCTTCTGCCCATTTTTAAATTGGATTATTTGGGTTTTTTGGTATTGAGTTGTATCAGTTCTTTATATATGTTGGATACTAACCCTTTATTGGATATGTCATTTGCAAATATTTTCTCCCGTTCCATAGGTTTTCTTTTTGTTTTGTTGACTGTGCAGAAGCTTTTGTCTTGACGGAGTCCCAATAGTTCATTTTTGTCTGTTTCCTTTGCCTCAGGAGGCATATCTAGAAAAATGTTGCTGTGGTCAATGTCAGAGAAATTACTGCTTTTGCTCTTTTCTAGGATTTTTTTTAGGTCTCACATTTAGGTCTTTAATCCATTTTAGGTTTGGTTGTGTTTCTTTTGTTTTGTTTTGTTTTGCTTTTGTTTTTGAGAAAGAGCACAGAAATGAGCAGGGTGGGGCAAGGGGTAGAAGGAGAGAGACCTGATCTAGAATTTTCTTGATCTAGAATTTTCCGCCATTTAGACACTCAGCACATTGGCCTCAATGGTATCCTTCCTCTGGCAAAAATGTCATCACAGTCTGATCACCAAAACACCAGAAACAAAACACCAAAACACCTCCTAAGCATCTCTTGATGGAATTCCTACCCCCAGGCCAGCCCCTGGGCCTGTCAGGGTCATTTCCTGTCTGGGTCCTTGGTAGCCCTCCCCAGGGGTTCTTCAGGGAGGTTGTGAAAATGCAAATCCGATTTCATTGTTTTAGGATGGAAATGGGCCCCCCTCTCTAGCCTCACCCTCCAGTCTCTGCTCTCAGTACCCCTCTCCCCCTGCACCCCCACCCCAAGTCCTCTGCCTGAGGCTCCACAGGACCTTTGCACCAGCTGTCCTGTCAGTCAGGAAAGTTCCTCCAATGCCTGCTTTACTCCCACTCCGCCCACCTCTCTGTCTTTCCCCATGTCCCAGACTCGGTTTCCTGGGACCAGCACACGGGGCATTGTTTCTTAGGGCCTGCTGGTGAATGCCTCTTTCCTCCACTCTGGGCCGCTCCTCCGGGAGGCACCCCCTCACCCCTGCCTAGGTTCATCACTCACCACCGCGCTTCTCTGTCCTGACCTTCCTGGTCTTTCTGTCTTTCCACGATCTGAGCGCCTGCCTTAAGCCCCTGCAGGTACAGCTCCTACCGGGGCACAGGCTGGTGCTCACCCCCAGCCTCACCTGCCTTCTTCTCTTTTGTTCAATGTCACCGCCTCCCCGAGGCCTTCCCAGGTGACCCAACGAACACAGCACCCATCCAGCCCAGCTTCATGCCACCCCCCTGAGAGCCGCTCAGGCAGGCTGCGGTGGGGGTAGGATCTCTCTGTTAACACTCCTCCCGAAATGCACGGTGGGCTCGGTTACTCAGGGGTGAGTCCATGGGCTCACCGCCCGGAGAGCGCCCCCAGTGCCTGGGCCCGCGGGATATGTTCCCTGAGCCCAAGGCTCTCAAGCTTCCTCCGCAGGCAGAACCCCTTGTCCTGGGGGACAAAGAGAGGCCTAGCACTTCGTTTATTAGTTAGTTAGGATCAAACAACGGAAGTATTTATGGGAAAACAGTGTAGCAGTTTCTTAAAAAGTAAAGCATAAAATGATCACACAACCCAATTTCACCTGGGTGTCTACCCAGGAGACGTGAAAACAGGAATTCAAACAAAATGTGTACACAGGCATTCCTAGCAGCATCATTCACGAGAGCAAATGGTTGGAACAAACAGCCCCAGTGCCCCTGGGTGGAGGGAGGGGTGAGAGCTTGTCATAAACACACACAGTGGGAGGAAGGGGACCGTCATTCTCACGCATGCGGCTGTGTCCCGCAAAGCCTTCCATCTCCCAGGTGAGCACGGGCCAGGGCCTGAGAGCTGGAGGTAAAGCCGACTCCTCTGGGCCGTAAAGATCAGGCCCCTATCTTGGGTCTGTAATGGTGATCTCAGCGGCAAAGCGGGGACCAGACCCTTCTTACCTATGGCAGGAGAGGGGCCCGGGGTGGTCCAGAAACACAGCCAAATGGTCCTTTCCAGCAACTAGATGCCTATTTCGAGCCGTTTTGCAAAGGCAGAGATGACTTCAAAAAGCGGGTCAGCAGAGCCCAGCAGCGGAGTGGGACCAGAGGGTAACCCGCAGCCCCTGGTCTAGGTTTACTGGACACACAGGGGAGATCGGCTGAGTTAAACCACCCGCCGAGAAGACCTGGGGGGCCTCCCTTGCTGAGCTCATAGCCTTGGGGATGAGGTGGTCACGGATGATAAACCGGGCAGGCCTGGAGGGAAGGGCCCTGCTGTTGAGGGCCTACCCGTGGGGCCCCAGGCCCAAGGTGATGGGGCCCCCGTGGGGAGTAGAGCACAGAGACCGGGCAAGGCGTGGGGAGCGGGGCCCCCAGACCAATTCCTGGGCCCAGGGCTCAGACAGCTGAAAACAATGGGGCAGCGACATTGACCAGAATGTTCTACTCACGCCTGGAGGGGAGTGCTCCGCATTTTGTCAGGACCTTCTTAAAGCTGGGGGCTGCCCGTGGGGTCTTCAGACCTATATGAAGGATCTTGGCAGCCCAACCAAGCAGGGACCCGACTGCAGAGGAAAGGAAAATGTCCATGTCAGGGGTGAGGCCCGAACCCCGAGAGCCTCCCACAGCCCCCCGGAGCAGCAGGGGCAGAACTTGGGGGCCCACAGGGCCTGGTGAGATCCACTGTTTGGGGCTGAACTGTGCCCCTCCCCCCGACTCCAAGAGGACACGTTGTATTCTTAAACCCTAGTATCTGTAGAGGTGACATTTTTTAAAAGATGTGTTTATTGATTTGAGAGAGAGGGCATGAGTGATAGAGGGGAGGGGAGGGGGCGAGCGAGAAGCAGACTCCTCACCGGGCAGGGAGCTTGAACTGGGAGTCGATCCCAGGACCCTGGGATCATGAGCTGAAGGCAGAGGTTTAACTGGCTGAGCCACCCAGGTGGTGTCTGAAATTATTTTTAAATGGGGTCTTTGCGGATAATCAAGTTAAGAAGAGCTCTCTGGGAGGGGGGCCTTCTGCAGTGTGGGTGTCCGATGTGTACAAAGGAGAGATGACATAAAGACACAGGGGGGACGGTGGCCATGTGACCTCAGAGAAGTTTCCACAAGCCAACAACGGCTGGCAAAGGCCAGGAGCTGGAGGGGGCAGGAAGGATGCCCCCCACCCCCCAGCGCCTTCAGGGGGAGCCTGACCCTGCCGAAGCCTGCATCTCAGACTTCTGGGAGAGAACAACTTTCCGTTGGGTTAAGCCCCCAGTTCGTGGTGCTTAATACGACAGCCTCAGGACACTAACCAGCTACATCAGTGTCTTTGTCCCAGTTCTAAGGATCTTTATTTTGTCCAAAAACGGGAGATACTAAATTTCTCTGTGTGCACTCTGGGCTGACGGGAGCTGATCAGTAAGTCATCGGGGGCAGGGGGTGGGGGTTTGTGATGGTTAACTTTACGTGTCATCCTGACTGGCCCACAGGGTGCCCGTATATTTGGCCAGACGTCCTGGGTGTGTCTGTGAGCTGTTTTAAATAGGACTAACATTGGAATCAGTGGACTGAGGAGAGCAGATTACCGGCCGCACGAACGTAGGTGAGCCTCGTTCAATCAGTCGAAGGTCTGGAGGAAGAAAGTGCCTTCCCCTGCCACCCGATGGCCTTTAAACTGAAATATCGGCTCTCCCCGGGGCGCGAGCTTGCCCAATCGCCCGCAGATCTTGGGGCTCGCGAACCTCCAAAGTCATGTCAGCCACTTCCTGATGATAGGTCGATATGTAAGGCCCCGCGGCCTGGCTCCGGCGTGGCCGTCAAGGCTCCTGCTCAGCTCAGTACTGTTCGCTGAAGCCAGGCCAGTCTTCCTGGCACCAATGGCAGCATTTTGGTATTTTGTATATATTTTTTAAAGATTTTCTGTATTTGAGAGGGGAGATAGAGCAGGGGGAGTGGCGGAGAGAGAGGGAGGACCCCAAGCAGACTCCCCGCTCAGTGCAGAGCCCGCGGTGGGGCTTGATCTCGGGACCCTGAGATCATGCCCTGAGCCAAAAGCTAGAGTCAGACGCTTAATTGACTGAGCCCCCCAGGTGCCCATATTTAGGTTTTTTTAAACCCATTTCTAAGCCATGACAGGACATCTTGATGCTACCGTTCAAGGCCGGTGAAATGAGCCGTCAGGGCGGCAGACTCCGCTTGTCAGGACAGGTCCTCTGACAAAAAGAGGCAGAGAAGTCAGGTGCCGTGTTTCTGCCGTGAGCGGCTGGACCGTGAGGATCCTGAGACAGGCGTCTGCCGGTCGGCGGCCTCCCGGCCCTGCTGGCCACTACGGAGGGCTGAGCTTTCCCACCGCCCGAGGCCCAGGATGGGGCTGCCCCCCCCCCACCATCCACCATGGGTCACGCCCACCCCAGGGCCTTGGCTCTGCCAACGGGGTCTCTCCTATCGCGGCTGACGATCAGACGTCCCTAGCCAAGACTCTTCTCCCCAAGACATCTATTCGGAAAGGAATGCTCCCCGGTACTCTTTCTCACACACACCCTGGCGGCTGTGCCAGATTCTCAAGGGAGCGCTTCCATAAGGTGGCCACCTGCCATCTGTGGACGGAGCGTGGGAACTGCAGCCGTGGGGCTGGGGACTCCGGAGGGCCCCTCAGAGGAGGAGCCAGCCCGACTCCAGACCATGCGCTTTCATTCAGTCCGTGAGTATTTTTGGTGCACCTGCTGTGGGCCATGGCTGCTGGCGGGGGGCAGTGAGCTGGCTCGGCCTCCTGGGTCTCTCAGTCCAGCTCTGGGTGAAATCCCAGGCATCCTGCCTGAAGGAGGCAGCAGCGTGAGCTACCGATGTTGTTCGAGCTCTGACCCGCCACCTCCCAGCGACGCCCCAGGCTCTCTTGCCTCAGTTTCTCCCTCTGTAGAATGAGAAGGTGACACTAAGGGTCCCTATCTCACAGAACTGGGGGTTAATAAACGAATGTGTCCCCAGAACGGTGCATGTCTTGTGCCCTGCACACAGCGGCCTCTGACCGTCTTCCCTCCTGGACCGTCCCAGCCTCCACACATCCCATAGACGTGGCCACATAGAATCATATCAAATTAATTATATATATATATATATAAACGGCTGTAGCCGTTTGTGTCCTGAGACCCATTTCTGTTACAGCACCACATACTTCGTAAAAGCAGAAGGTCAGGGGCCGCCCAGAGTCCCATCGTGGGTGACCTTCACTCACCCACACGCAGTCACAAGGAGGGGAAGGGCAGTCTCGGCCCCCCGCTCTGGAGCGATGGCAGAGATCTCTGTGAACAGCGCAAGCAGAGGAAAGCGTGAGATGTGCGCTGCCCTTTATCCGAGACAAGGGGGAGGCAGAAAAGCAGCCCGATCTCGATCCCTCTCTCTCTAGCTCTCTACCTATCAACTATCTGTCTACTCTCTCTCATTTACCTTCTGTCTATCTATGGATCTATCACCTCTCAATTTGCTTCTATTTTAAAAATAAGTAGGGGGAGAATAATCCGTAAGTGTTTCTGAAGGGTGTAGGACGGAGACACAACTTCTTTGCACCCACCTTCTCTTACAGATTGGGCTTGGGACCCAGGTAAATAGCTCTCACGCTTACAAAACCAAATTAACTTTTGTTTATTTATTTATTTTTAAAGATTTTATTTATTCATTTGAGGCGGATACAGAGAGAGAGCATAAGCCAAGGGAGAGGGAGCGAGAGAGGGG
Organism: Eira barbara; assembly: GCA_020311275.1. Taxonomy (NCBI): domain Eukaryota; kingdom Metazoa; phylum Chordata; class Mammalia; order Carnivora; family Mustelidae; genus Eira; species Eira barbara. Next base: position 3,870,796 of record JAHRIG010000369.1, on the reverse strand, counting down.
GAAGCGGAACCTCCCGCTGAGCAGGGAGCCCGATGTGGGACTCGATCCCAGGACCCTGAGATCATGACCTGAGGCGAAGGCAGCCGCTTAACCCACTGAGCCACCCAAGCTTGTCCCCAAAATTAATTTCCAAAAAGCAACACTAGATCAACTCTGTCAAAGGCATATCAAAATATATAGACAGTAGGAGCCAAGTGTGGATCCGTGGGGCGGGTGGCCTGGCCGACCGGTGGGGCGACAACGTGGGGACGAGAAGGTTCTTCTAGGAAAAGACATGACAAAGACAAAAGAACGCAGGGAAAAGAAAGACCCGCCTTGGACCTTCCCTAATAGCTACGTGTGGTGTTTCCGTCCCGGGCGGGTGTTCGTGTGGAGGGAGAAAACAAAGGACACCATCACCGGTGTCACGGGGGATGGAGACGTTCGCCGTGAGAGAATGGAGATAAGGAGCCCTGAGCTTGCAAGGGAAGTAGCACAGAATAACAAGCAAAATTAATTCAAAAACCTGACCACGCCAGCATGCTGTGAATTGGGCCAATTATCCAACATCGTGCGAGTCTCTGCAGAGGTCGTGTCTCCGACGGTGCCGTGCTCTCTTCCTCCTCCGCCCTCCTGCCAGCTCATTTACGGAAACAGGAAACCCGTTTCCACCAAAATGAGCTGCCTCGTGTTCCGTGGAGTGAACCTTGGGGCCCTTCTAAGAAAAAAAGGAGAAAGAGACTCGGAGCCCGCTTACCCTCTCTGCTCACCTGCTCAGGTCCTTCCGGCCCGAAGCGATAGGGAGATGGTCGCATTTTATCTCTGCCTACTAATTTGAGAGCTCAGAGAACCCATATTCGCTTTTCTGTAATAATCTGTCACTTAAAAGTTAAAAGACAACAGAGGGTCCGAGTCACACGCACAACGCTGCAGAATGGGCCCTGCGGAAATCGGGGTTGAGCTGCTTTCCGAGACCAATTCCGGGTCCGACCTCGATCGGAAGGTCTGGAAGGTGTGGGCGGCACCAGCGCAGCCATCCCGTCCCAGTGGGGGTGGGCCGTGCGCCGTCCGGACATGCTCTCCCACCGAAGCCGGCGAGGCTCTGTGGCTGGAGGGAGCTCGGAAGAGAGTGACTTGAATTACATCATCTTTAAATTATTTTCCAACACAGCCCTGCTTCATGACGGCGGGTTTCATGTGTGCTTTAAAGCCTCAACAAATGGTGCATTAATTAAATGCTCATTTTGAATTTGTTGAGACAAAAGTCAGCATTTATTTTTCAAGAAAATGGCTCAGACGTGAAACCTATCTCGTTAGAAGAGGGAGGAGACCACAGGAATGATGGTAGAATGCATTAAAAAACTAACTTTCATAAAACTTTATCCGTGGATGGCCTCCCTCCTAAGGTCAGAGAGACTTTACCCTGTGTGTGTGCACGTGTGTGTAAGTGTGGGTGTGAATTTGTAAGTCTGTGCACGAGTGCGTGTGCATGCACGTGTGTGCATTTGTGAGTGTGCACGTGTGTGCATGTGAGTGTGTGTAACTGTGTGCATGGGTAAGTGGGTAAGCGTTTGTACATGTGTGCGTGCATGTGCACATCTGAGCCGGAGTGTCCCCACTCAGCCACACCGACCCCCAGCCCGAACACGGCCAGGAGCACCCCACACCTGCCGCCCACACACAGAAGCCCCTTACAGTCCACATCCGGCATCTGGGGGCCCTCGGGAACAGTGATGGCCAGAGCACATGGGGCTTTCCTGTCCCCCAAGAACCTTGAGGGCTGCCGGAGATTTGGGGAGATCTGGAGAGCACCTCCAGTGTGGGACGGAGAAAGCAATGAGGACAGCGGAAGCTGGAGGATACAGGGCAGACCCAGGCTGGAGGGCGGGGGTACTGACGGCAGGAGACCTGTGACCCGGGGAGATGTCGCACCTGTGACATTCAAATACAGCGGTGGGAAGAGAGAGGATCCAGACACCAGAAAGAACTTCTGGAGGTCTACACACGATGGTCGACACTAAAATGTTTTCAAGGCCAAGGCAGAATTCCAGAGAGTACAGCACGGAGGCCAAGGGGAGGATAAGCTGCCAATGGAGACGCAGAGCACGTGTCAGCACGAGGCCGACCCCCAACTACAAGGAACCCCAGAGGGAGAGCAGGGAAGACGGTCGGCAGGCAATCATCATGGGAGGAGCGCCAAGCGGCTCCTGGCCAACGGGGTCCCGAGCCCCTTAGGACCCACGGTGTGTGTGTCCGTCTGTAGAGTGAGGATCCGTCAGAGAGGAAATGGGGGAGACCAGGCAGCGCGGCACCCCCGTCTTCCACGCCCTCGCCTCCCACACACCCTGGGGCGCCTGCCTTTGGGGACCCCCATGATGTGTGTGCGTCTCCCTCAGGCAAACTCCGAGCCTCGGTGCTAAACTGCAGGGGGGACATGCGGGCCACCCAGGGACGGTCGGTCACGGGCCCCACCGTTCTGATCTCCCAGGGACGCTGCACGTAGATCTGCGCGCACACACGCACACGCTTACATGCACACATATACGTGTATACATGGCACACACACAGGTACACGTTTATACATACATTTAGATCTATATATAAAATAATTGCCTTTAAACAAAATTAACACACTTCATTTCTCAGAGCAGTTTGAGGTTTTTGTTTTGAGGTTTCAGAAAAATTGCACAGAACGCACAGGATCCCTGGGGGCCCTCTTTCCCTGCCCCCCTACCCTCCCGCCAGCTTCCCTCGTTCCTGGCGTCTGGTGTTCATATACAGGTACCTTATCACCGTTTATGAAGCAGTATTGATAAATGATCATTAACTAATAGTTTTTAATGAATGTTTAAATTAACTAAACATTTTATTTATTATTTTTAAAGATTTTATTTATTTGACAGAGAGAGAGAGAGAGCAGAGGCAGAGGGAGAAGCAGGCTCCCTGCTGAGCAGGAGCCCGACTCAGGGCTCAATCCCAGCACCCAGAGATCATGACCTGAGCCGAAAGCAGACGCTCAACCCACTGAGCCCCCCAGGCGCCCCCTAACTAAACATTTAAACACGCGAGTAACTTTTTAAAAGGCTCCCGTTTTTCTGCACGTGTAGATCGGAGTTGAAATACTATTACTTTCGGTGGAGAGAATTTTCCCACAACTAGCAAGTGTCCACGGACAAGCACAGGAAAGGGGAGAGGCGTGCCCGGGAGAGGGAGGCTCAGTTCGCACTGCCAGGGCCGGGGACCAGGGCGCTGGCCAGCCAGGTGGATGCGATCCCGGGAGCTGGGACACAGGCCTGAGGTACAGACCTGGGACTCGGGCCGTCCCCCAGGCCCTGCTTGCAGATTCTCTGGACTCTTACGTAAAAATCCCACCTGTTTACTTTCCTGCGTGACAGTGAGAAGACTCGTCCCCCATGGACATTCTGCAGCCTGGCCACCAGCGTCCCCTGAACCATAGCCTGGCGGGTGCCCTGTCTTCTGACCTGCCCTCGATGCTCTCCGGTTATCACAGAAACCGCAGCTCAAGGGCCACTGGTGTCCGCGGGGCACCGTGCTCCAGGGACGAATGAGAAAGATCGAGGGAAACAGGAAGACAGTATGGTTTTTCTAGCCTCGATTTGCAAAACAAAAGCATCCAGTATGACATCTGTATTACTTCTCAAAAAGCCTACTTGGGGCGCCTGGGTAGCTCAGTTGGTTGGGCAACTGCCTCCGGCTCAGGTCATGATTCTGGAGTCCCCGGATCGAGTCCCGGCCTCGGGCTCCCTGCTCAGCGGGGAGTCTGCTTCTCCCTCTGACCTTCTCCCTCTCATGCTCTGTCTCTCATTCTCTTTCAAATAAATACATAAAATAAAATTTTTAAAAAGCCTACTTTAGGGGCCCCTGGCGGGGCTCAGTCGGTTAAAGCTTCCAACTCTGGGTTTCAGCTCAAGTCATAGTCTCCGTGAGGTCGAGCCCGGCATGGGGCTCCGTGCTCAGCAGGGTCCTGTTTGACCTTCTCCCTCTGGCCCTCCCCGCTTTAAATAAATAAATAAAATCCTTTTTAAAATAAAACTCCTACTTTAGGGACGCCGGGGTGGCTCAGTGGCTAAGTGTCTGCCATCAGCTCAGGTCATGATCCCAGAGTCTTGGGTTCAAGTCCCACATCGGGCTCCCTGCTCAGCGGGGAGCCTGTTTCTCCCTCTCCCACTCCCCCTGCTTGTGTTCCCTCTCTCACTGTATCTCTCTCTCTGTCAAATAAATAAATAAAAATCTTTAAAATAAATAAATAAAATTTTTTAGAAAAGACTAATTAGTATCAAAGATTTCTAAAGTAACATCCACTGTTTTGAATAAATGTAGTATTCTGTTTCCAATAAACTCTAACTGCTTGCCGGGTACCTCTGGCATATTTTAAGGCAATGGTTTTAAATATTTTAGCCTACAGTCCAGAAGGGCTCGTATTTCCAGGACTGACTCTCCAACAACACGCAGGGGTGAGCGGCGCAGCCCCTCCGGGTGTCCCAGACAAGTCCCCAGCACAGGGGGAGCGGAGCGCCTCCACACGGCAGATGGGCACAAAAGCTTGCAAACAGCCGTTGGGCAGGAATTGAGAGAGAGAGAGAGAGAATGAATAATTGCTGTGCAAACCGTACGTGTCTCTACACTGAACTACTCAGCATCAAATCGTGGGCCGAGAGCCAAGGAACAGCTCCATAAAAACCCTCATTACAGGGAAATTCAGGATAGACATTCACTGTCTTAAAAAATTAAGTGTTTTAAAAAATTAAGCGTTCACTTTCTCTGGGGAGTCATCTTAGTTCTTTCCGTGGCCTCAGTAGACTCTAATTAATCACATTTCAAAATCGGCCTTCCCAGCGCCTTTACAGCGGACTGCTCCGGTCTCGTGTTCCAGGCTAAAAATCCCCGCAAAGCTGATCTGGGCCTCTAGGAAAAGTGCAACGAACCCTATCTCACCGTCTGTTGGCTCCTGGCTCCCAGGAATTCCTTCACTGGGAAAGCGTTTGCCCCCTACTCACAAATGCACGCTCTAATCTTCAAACTGAACTCATCACAGGGGTATAATTTAATAGAAGATTTTAAAAGGCGATCATTCATATGTGTCCCTGAAAATTTGCACAACGTAGAAGTATCAGTCAAGGTTCCATAGAAACAGAAACTGTAGCACAGATAGAAATGATTTCCATAAAAAAACATTGCAGGGGCGTCTGTCTAGCCTTGTCACTGGGCCTTGTGATGCAATCTCGGGGCCGTGAGTTCGAGCCCTGTGCTGGGTGTAGAGCTTACAGAAATAAAGATCTAAATAAACTTAAAATAACAACAATAACAAGCAGGCCAACAAACTTAAACTAGCTTTTAAAAAATAATGTCACAATAAAAAATTACAATTAAAAATTTGTTTGGATATAAACTTGCAATCATAGATCAGCAGACCCAGATATTTCAAAAGGCGTTTCTACCCATACCCGAATTTCCTCCTGTTTAACACTCATTTGCAAAGACGAACTCAATGAATATTTAAAAATCCATCCTAAAATGCTAATCGAGGGGCGCCTGGCTGGCTCAGTTCACAGAGCACAGGACTCTTGGTTCAGGGTCATGAGTTCAAGCCCCACACTGGGCACGGAGATTACTTACAATACAAACATGAATAAAATAAGATTTGAAAAAAATAAAATGAAGTGTTAGCCAAACATCTTGGAACTTGGGTTGAACTTGTGAATGTGTGTGTGTGTGTGTGTGTGTGTGTGTTTTTGAGAGAGTGCATGGAAGAAAATGTTTTCTTTCAGCTGACATTTGCCATGAGAAAAATTGCTGTGAACAGGGCTCGAACGTGGAAACCATCCTTAGGCCAACCGCAGATTTTATCACGGGTCACTCGAGCCCAGCCACGTGCTGCCTGATCTTAGAACGTGCCCACATGTGTGCTCCCCATTCGGAAGTGGACTTTCTGACTGTTCTGACTCATCACAGATGCTCAGACCTGAGTGGTTCGTGACTGGATGAGGACCTGCCGCTTCCCACATCAAAATTAGGGAGGTTCCTAGAAAGAAGAAGAAAGCTAAGTTCTCCCCTTGCTGCCGTCCTCGGAAGGCAAGATCAGCCTGATTCTGCACGTGGTCTGAGGCTGCCCCAAATCTGTCGGGCCCACAAGAGTCACCCAAAATTGTAAGATAGAAACACCTTTAAAGGTACTGTAGTTTTTGGTAAATGGCTTTCCTTAAGCTAACACCCAGGAGCAGTTCTGCGGTGACATGAAGACGTCAAGAGCTCTCCAAGCAAGGAGGAAGCTATTCTCTGGACGGATATCCCGAAGTACATGCACTTGACCTCTAGAGAGAAAAAAAGACCGATTCCTTTAAACGAATGAGAACAGTAACTATAATAAAATACGCCACTCCCTTAAAAACTCTAAACCTTCCTAAAACATCTAGTTTCTGGGCTTCCATTCTCCCCGCATCTGAGCAGCAAGCAATGCCTTTTCCAGACCTTTCTTAAGAGAACTTCGAATCAAAGTATAATTAACGGGAAAAAGAATTCCTGCCGGACTCGCACACGGTGTCTCCCAGGGGCAGCTGGGAGGAAGGCGAGGCTGTGAATGTGGCCTAGAGGGGCTCCCCCACCACGGCCTCATCTCCTCCCCTCACCACCCACCTCTGCCTTCCTAGCCCGTCCCATGTGACGCTCACTCCGCAGCTGGACACTCCCCTGTGGAGTGATGACGTCACGCTGACGTCACAGCCTTGCGCCTTCGGTTCGACTCTGGAAATTACTCAAGGCTTCCTGCACGGCGACGATTAATTAGGAGTTACAGGCCAATCTGCCCAGAACAGCTGTGAGTGCGACACAGTCATCCCCCGCCTTCAGATTCAAAAGGAGGTGCCGACTTAAAGCAGAGCGCCGTGGTTCAGGAACCTTCCAAACTTCATTCTTTGAATGTCCTAATTAAATCTGGATCGCAGAAAAAAATATTTTGCAAGGGTATTTCATTTGTTGACAAGAAAAAAAAAAGCAATGGACTTTACTGCATTCTGGAATCTCTTGTTTCTCGAGATCAAACACTTAACCATTTTGGAAAACATTCCTGGACAAGAGGGACAAGCAGGAACGTTCTCCTGAGGGCGTGTTTCTCACCCTCAAGGCCTGCCTTGTGCATTATAAAAAGAGCTCCTTCGACCGGCTGATGAGTCCCTGGCTGAGAGTGAGGTACCATCACTCTTTGCAAGGCATCCTGAAAGTGAAAGAAAGATTAGTAACGCAAGCAGTGTTTGCAGCCTTTGTCTCAAGAAAGATTAGTAACGCAAGCAGTGTTTGCAGCCTTTGTCTCCGCGGCAAGGCGAAGGGAAGGCGAGTGTAAATCATTCTAGAAACAGAGCAGCGCACGAGCTGGAGAGCCGGAAAGCTGCGTGCCCCCTCCAGGCCTCATGGGGCCATGATGAACTTTAGCATCTTTACAGACTTAATATCCGAGGTTTGCAAACGCATTCAGCTCTGATGTACCACAGTGCTTCGGAGGCCGGATGGGTCAAACATTTAAATTCCCCTGGAAAACCGATCAGCCAAGAAATCAAGTTCAAAGGTGTAGGGAGGTCCGTTACGGGCCTAGAGAGGAAAGCAAGTCACAGATACGCACGACGATGAACCGTTTGCTTGCAAGAAAAAGAGATGGCGTTTAGCCTGCATAGAAATGAGCTTATTATCTGTGCACAGGCAGAAACAGGACCCGTGGAGAGCAACAGGTCGTTCCCCCTCAGCCCGCCGTCACAGCGGCTTGCAGGTGTGGGTCAGGAATCCGCACCGGAGCAACGCTCCTCGTTCCGATGTCTTGGGGCCGCCGCGCCTCCTTCCGGGCCTGCACGCGGACTTCCGCCGCCACGGTGCTTCACACACGCTCGGTTTCCCTTCGTCGGAACGCAGGAAGGTGGCGCAGACTCTCGTGGTTTTATCACTCCTGGGAGAGTGAGGATTTGAAAAACGTTACCCTCTCAGAGAGGGTCGCTGACCTTCACGGCCAGAGGCAGGATGACAGTCAATATATTCTAGAAACTCTCCATGCACTTGTCATGTTTAACTTAAGTGAAATGGTTCCGAGTTCCTAAGTCACCAGACTTCAACAGCCCACGCGGCCCTCGTCAGGAACACCCTTCCCTACAATAAGTGAGGTTTAGAGTTTACAGGCGATATTTGGAACCCCCGAAGGTTCAGAGGAGAGCATGTCTGGAGAAAACGCAGAAGGACCAGGGCTGGTTAGGGCGTTCGTCGGTGGGTGGACAAAATGAGAGGTTGTGGGACATTGACTCTACTTTAGCGAGGACAGAAGAGGACGCACCCTCCGTCATCCGACATGAAGGTGTTTGGGGACAGGGATACTCGCATGGCTGCGGGACATTGTGCAATCTCTTCCACTGGCTTTGTTAATAAAAACACATCACATCCGGGGTAGTTCGGCCACCTTTCTGGTCTTGGTTGGATATCGTGGTGCCAAATTGCAGCTAAGGGCTATAAAACTTGAGCTGGTCCCAGCTGAGGAGAAAGACGCTTGGCTCAACCCTGAGTCACTGGAAACAGGGCTGAGCTGTCCACCACAGAGACGTTCTCACAGCAGTTTGTGCTGCGCACGGGAGGTGCCGGCAAGCCCTGGAGAGTCAGGGGTCTGCCGGTGCCGCTGAGGAGTCAGTTCAAATATTCAGGCTTTGACTCCACTCGGAGGCAGGGGTGGGGTCGAGGGTTAATTATAACCAGAGCGGGAAAGCTCACTAACGATGCGAGCCAGTAAAGTCATTTAATTTTGTTGCGGTGGTAGCCTTTTACATTAAAAAGGAAAAAAAAAATGGGCCTCTAGTTTAAAAAAAAAGAAAGTCTCTGTACTATCAGGTGTCACATCAAGATGCTGGTTATTTCGGGATAAATCCCGGTGGGTTGCTCTTCATCAGGAGCCGAGGAACGACCTCCTAGTGGGTGTGGTTTTCTCCACCAACCAGGTTCTTGTCCTAAAATTATCTGGCCCAAGTCGGGGGCTAGCAGCTTCTCAAGCCACAACTTCTCCAAAGTCCTGACCCTGTTCTAAAGACAGGGGAAGAAACCCATTCCACCAATATGCCGACTGCAGATACATTAAGAAAAGGTTCTAATGATAGTTCACTGGCAAAGAAGTGAACCCCACAGCTGAGAAAACCCATATCATCCCATGACGAGATGACAGCCATCTCAGAAGGTCACTGAGGGGGTTAAGTGAGTTCGTGTTTGCAGAGCCCCTGCCCAAGCAAGCATCAACAGGCTACTCCTCCTGTCCCAAACTGGTCTGCTGGATATTTAAATACAATTCTTTTCAGTTACATATTTTTACCGATGCTTACAAATTGTATGTAAAAACTAAAAATCCGATGACCGCTATTTCTAATTTCAGCTATTGCTAAAGAAGTAGAAAAATCCGTGTGCTGGTACCAAAAATAACCTGCTGCAGAGAAAGGTCTTTACTTGGGGTGCCCAGAGACAAAGAACAACACTAAGAGGCATGGCTGGGTATTTTTTTCACTGTGGTCTTTACGGGAAGCTTTTGCTTTCTTTCATTTCACCCATCAGGAGTCTCCAAGCCCATGACAGGGAGGGAGCTAGAAAGCTGGATGGCGGTGACTGGGATGTGCGGAGGCAGTCCAGGGAATAGGATTTTTTTTTTGACCGAATCCTTCCCTAACACTGACATGTACCTCCAGGGTCTTCAGAAACGTATTGCAGCTTCAGGCGGCTTCAGGCATTAGACTTACATAATTGTGTCCCATAAATATTTTTATTTTTTGCATTTCCATTATGTGATCATTTATCCTCATGAAGCTCTCTTGTCCACTGGAGTCTTCCCATGGCCTGAAGGGCTTCCTTTAGGATTGCTGCGGTGCTGGTCGGCCGCGCCTCACTCTTCCATCTTTTCTGCGTTTGAAAAAGTCTTTCTTTTTTTTAATTTTTTATTTTTGGAAGATATTTTTGCTGGGTATAAAATTTATGTCGAAGGGGGACACCTGGGTGGCTCTGTCGTTTAAGCAGCCCACTCTTGGGTTTTGGCTCAGGTTCTGATCTCAGGGTCATGAGATCAAGCCCCATGTTGGGCTCCGTGCTCAGCGGGGAGTCTGCTTCTCCCCCTCCGCTGCCCCTCCCCCTGCTCATGCTCCAGCTCTCGCTCTAAAATAAATAAATAAATCTTAAAAAAAAAAAAAAGAATTTCTGTTGAGTGGTTCCTTCAACACTTCAAGGACGCTGCTTGCCTCACTTCTGGCTGGCACTATGTTCCTGAGTGGTCGGTCAACATGGTCCTTGTTCCCTGGATGTCACGGGTCTTTTTCTTCTGGATGCTCTTAGGTTTTTTTCCTTATCATTGGTCTCAAGCAATTTGCTTATCAAATGCCTTGACGTGGTTTTCTTCATGATCTCGTGGTTGGGATTCACCGAGCTTCTTGAATCTGTGGGTTTACAGTTTTCCTCCAGTTTGGAAAAATTAGGGTGATGATTTCTCCAGGTGTTTTTCCAGTCTCTCCCAACCCCACTCCGAGGACTCTTAAGGGACCTCTTGAAGTCATCCCACAGCTCACTGGTGCTTGCTCAGTTTTCTCCCAAGCACCTTTTTTGCGTATTTCATTTTGGACAGATTTTATTGCTGTTAAGTTCACTGATCCTTTCTTCTGCCGAGTCTGACCTTCCGTTAACACCATACTGACATGCTTTTTATGTCATCACTGAAGTTTAGCTTCCAGAAGTTCGATCAGATCTGTTTTTAAAAACACATCTTCCATGCCTCTAACATGAGTAAGTCTCCCTCTAGCTTTTTGAATGCATGGAAAACAGTTAAATTCACTCTTTTAATATCCCTGTCTAGTAATTCTATCATTTCTGAGCTGGGTTTTATAGTTAATCATGCTCCTCATCAGAGCTCGTATTTTCCTGATTCCCATGGTCTGGTGATTTTTGATCGGCTGCCCCCCATGAATGTGACATCACTGGGGGGATGGATATTTTTATGTTCCTATAAAAATATGCTTTAGGGGGTGCCTGGGTGTCTCTGTCCATTAAGCATCTGACTTCAGTTCAGGTCATGGTTTCGGGGTCCTGGGATCGAGCCCCATGTCGGGCTCCACACTCCATGTGGAGTCTGCTTGTCCCTCTCCCTCTCCTTCTGGCTCTCCCCTCCTCATGCTCCCCACTCTCTCTCTTTCTCTCAAACAAATAAAAACTTAAAAATGCTTCAGCCTTGTCTGGGAGTCAGTTAAGGATCTTGGAAACAGTTTGATTTGGTTTTTAAGCTGTTTTACTTTTAAGGTTTCATGTTTTGTTTTTAAGCTTTGTAGGTGGGACCCGGACAGAGCTTAGGGTCGCTTTCCCATGACGTTTACACAAAATGTGTCTTCGAACTCTGCCCCAAGGGCCCCAGGTTATGAAGCTTCTCGCTCAGTTACCTTCTTCACAGGCGTGCCCCAACGGTGCTCAGTTCAAGGTGCAAAGGGGATGTTCTGAGCTCTGGAATTTTCTCTCTGTACAGCTCTCTCATCCCGGGTCCTCTGCCTGGGAAACTTCAGCTCCCTTGGCCTTCCTGGACTGCCAGGTCCATCCCATCGGTTCAGAGACTGCCGTCCTCCGCATGGGTTCCCTCTCGCTGCAGCCTGGAAACTCCTCCAGCTAAAAGCTGGACAGTCACAGGACTTGCCTTGCTGGTCTTTAATCTCTCGGGGGGCCGGGGTGCTGTCCTTCACTCCTGGTGCCAAGGGCTCAAGTTCCCTGGAGTCCTGTGTTTCACCTGGCTTTTCAATTTTCATAGAGGAGGGTAAACCCAGTCCCTAGTCCCCCTTGCCCAGCGGCAGGAGTGCTCTGATCAGAGAATTGCGTGTGCGAGACCCCAGAGCTCTGTTTTCTGTTTGCAAGGTCAGCCAGCAGCACATGGGCTGGGGCGGGGGTGGGGGTGGTGGGGGCTGTTTGCTGAGTGACTGAGGAAGGAGTCTTTAGCAGTAAGGATATTTGCTGTTTTAAGCTGCTAAGATTTTAGGGGTGTTCATTACTGCCCCATAAGACAACCCAGTCTGACCAATTTTGTAAGTACACTCAGAGACAGACTATATGGGGAGGACGTCGTATGTGATGGATACAGAGCATAGGACGGGAACGAGGAATAGCACTTGCACCGCAGGACGTCGTGTGAAGCCGTGCAAACCGAGTGTGAGACGACAGCAGCAGGGGACAGCCGTCCCCTCCACAGTCGTTAGCTGTCGTGGCTGTGCCTCTGGCTTCACTGTCCTGGGCAGACTCGGGAACGTGAGAGCACGGTGAAGAAAGCAGCACGGTCCCTTCCTTCTGGAGCTTTACGGAAGAGCAGGGACGTGCGGATGGGGACACAAAGGCTCCCTGGTGAAGACTCAGTGTCACGGCCAGCTAGTGAGAGCCAGCAGAGAACAGGGCTCGCTCTGAAACACTAGCTTCTGGAGGATTTGGGAAGGCTCTCTAAGGAAGGGACGTTTGAGCCGAGATCTGAAGGTCAGGCAGGCATTGACCAGGTGCAGAGACCCCCAGAGGGGAGCAGCTGGAGGGAGGCAGGGCCAGCGCCCACGGGCCTCGAGCCACAGAAAGGAGCCACAGAAAGGAGCCGGTTGTGTCCAGAGAGCCCTTGGAATCCACTGCAGGACACGGGACTCGGTGCACAGATGGCACCATGGAAGGGCACCCTCACGAGGGCCATCGAGGTGGCCCGGAGAGCAGACTCCTGGGACGGAGTTGGGTGCTGGGGCGGTCGGCTGGAAAGCTGGGGTGGGGACAGTCATGGATATGGTGAAACCTGATGGGTCCCTAACCACTCAGACGTCAATGTGGGACACGGGGACACGTCCGGGTTGGCCCGGGGTGAGGAGATGGGTGACAGGGCTGTTGGCTCGTATGGGCGCAGGGCAAGGGGCCAGCTTTGGGGCCAGGGTTCGTGAATCCCACGGATTGAACGTGTGGAGCTTGACGCCAAGGACGCCGCCGGCGCCCTCCCCGCTCACCACAGCACAGGGCTGGGGGGGAAGCAGCCACGGACTTGCTACTTGAGACAGAGTCCCCTGCCCTTCTGGGTCTTCGGGGCACTCAGGAGGGGAAGAAGCTGCAGAGCTTGGGCCGGGCTCCAGAGGGTCCCGCAGGGGGTGGCAAAGCCGCATGATGGGGCTGAGCTCCTGTGTGTGCCACAGTGGGCGTGCGGCACGCACACCCAGCGAAGCGTGCTGGGCTGGGCTCTCTGGCGGGACACAGGGCGGGTCTAGGGCACCTCACCCTGCAGGGCTCCTCCTGGGGCAGATGTGGGCAGGTGACCCTGCCAGCGGGGAGAGCGGAGGCTGCTCGGGGGCCCCCCTGTGCTGGGGACCACGGGGAGCAGGGTGTGCAGGGGAGGGGTGGCTCTTTGTCCGAGCCACCGAGGACCCCGTCTGGATTATTCTGCCCAGGAGATCGTGCGCCCCGTTGTTCCCGAACCGGGACCCTTGGATGTCAGTGCGCTCAGGTCCCCCCTTTCTACAGGACTTTTCCGTGCGCGGGCAGAGGAAGACTTCCCAGGTTGCTGCTGTTAGTTTCGGTCCCACCATGTGATGGTTGCAGAGGAAATGGCTCCTCGGGATCCGTACTTCACAGAGAATGCAAGTGTGTCTAGGCAACATTGCCACCTCTTCCCTTGAAGTGTTCTGGAAGGTTGCCTCTGTGCCCAGGGAGCCCCAGAGGCCTGGCACGCACCGGCTGGGGCCCCCCCAGTGCTGGATGACGGATCAGGGAGCCGCCCCCGGAAGCTACCAAAAATACAAGGATGCAAGACAGTTCTCAGGGCTCGGGTCACTAGAGGAGTGGATGGCTCCTGGGGCGCATCCTAACGTAACAATGACTGCTCCTAACAAATCAGAACATATCGTTAAATGTTTGATAACGTAAGGGATCGTTCCAGGCCCCCTGGCCAAAGAAATGCCCTGCTTCTCGGTTTTCCCCTCTCTGGCTGCTTCTCCTTTCCGTCCATCCTCCCCTGATCTAAGCTTTGCAAGAAATGACCACATGCACCTGCTTCGTTGCCCCTTTTCAGCCCCCCGGGAGAGCTTCTGACGCCTCGGGATCTCTGGGAACATTTCAAATACCCCAAACATTGCGTGGGTTCTGGGCCGGGCAGGAGTCACGATGGGGCTGGCAGCCGGAATCACAACCGTTCTCAGATGACACCAAGTGTGTCGACGACGTGGAAAGGGCACTCGGGGCAGAGGGCCAGCAATTGAAAAACACAGGTCACCACACTTTAATTTGTCATTCTACAAACTGATGGGACACGAAATACACGCAACTTCTCCAAACAGTCTCAGTGCCTTTCAAAAATGTGAAGGGACATCACTGAGGACACCGTCTTGAGCTGAGGAGCCACGAGTGCCACGCCTGCGGACGCCGTGGCCGGAAAGAACGCATGAGGTCCGTGACTCCCACACCTGGGATTTCCCACTGGGCACGGTGAGGTGGCGGCCGGCATAGGCGACATGTCCCCCGCCAGCGCCGCTCTGGATGCCCAGCCCCCTCCTCGGCACGGGGCGCACGGGCTCTGGGAGAGTCTCACCGCGACTGCAGCACGGACCGGCACGACTTTACAGACGCGCAGGCCACAGGTAATTTCCCGTGGTGCCTTAACTTGGAGTAAGCCCAGACGCACAGAGCCCGGGGGCTGCGACGGGGCCCGCTGTGGCTCCCACGGACACAGCCGTGCACCCGGGATCGGCTGACAATCTCAGCGCGTCCCATCAGTCCACAGTGACCTTGGCACAGAAGCATCTCCGGTCAAGGACTCGGGCTGGGCGGCACTTGGTTCTTCTCTCCGTCTCTCATATGCAAATTCCCAGCATCGGTTTTAAGACCCCACAGACCCATTCTGTGCCCGATAGTGACCCTATTAAGACCAAGTGCGTCTACAGGAAACTCAGGAGTGAATCAGATTTTTATTCAGAGTCCTCACTGAGGGTTACAAGGAGGGTCTTTCCACAGGCGTGGGTGTGAAGGAACGAGAGACCAGCCGGGCCGCGCGGCCGACACGAGGTGCTTTAGAAACGCCGGAGGCCTCCTCACTCCAGGCACACAAACGATGTCTTTAAAAAAATAAAGCTGTGATTTAAAAGGCCTTTGTTACACCGGGAAGAGGAGTAAGAGATAAAGGTGAACAGAGGGTTAATCACGTTCGTATTTGTAGTCAATCGCCCCGTCTACGCTTCAAGGGCAAAAAAAAAAAAATTGTCAGTGATTTTTCTTTTTCTTTTTAATATGTTAGGAACCTCGGTGTTCTTGATCCCGTGGGTACCCGGCCCCTTTATATTTGGAGAACAAAGACAGCATTTTAGAAAATATATCACTCCCGGCCCAAGTTCATTTGATGAAACTATCGTGTAGAAAGCAGTTAATTATATACATAAATAACATAAAAATAATTATCATAAATTAAAAAGTCAAATAATCTCCCACTGTGAATTCAACCACCAGGCAGGCGACGGGAGTGTGACGGAGCCGCGTCCGGAGACACGCTTACGTACGGTGGGCGTGGGCCTCCCCGCGGTTCTGGAGGCGAACATTGCACGAAACAAATCCTAGCCCTGTCCTCAGACTCCTGCTACTGGGAACCAGGTGAAGTGCTGGGAAACTTGGATTTTGCAGAACGAATCGTCCTCGGCCTCGCCGACGGCACACGACTCCTCTGGCGTATCCACTACGGACTCCTTGCTCGTCCTTCCCCATGGGTGTCCCAAGAAGACAGGACGCGTGGTAACGAGGGAGCAAGACCGAAATAAGGGCACGTTCGGATGTGGTTCGGACGGCACTACGGGGACCAGGAGGGTGAGCGACGCGCCGCTGTGTCCCTGGCTGAGCCGCAAGAGGGCGTGGGCCTGGCCCCACGCAGCTGACGGGCGCGCCCGCACGGGGAAGCGCGGGTCCCGGGGACGCGGCGCGGCTGTAACTTGGCACATTCGTTCACGAAGGCCGTTCACGCTTCTGCTTGTGAGCGAACCTCTTCTGCTTTTGTCGCCTCCTGGCAGGAGAAGGCGGCCCCTCTGGATTTCGGAGACACGTGTACTTCGCCGCTGGGAGAGTCACGCTCGCTCGATGTTTTTCTAGAACATTGGTCTTGAAACACATCAGCCTTTGGAATTCAGTTCAAGCAGAAAGAAAACACGGCTTCTTCCCTGTCCTTCGCTGGGATCGGCTGAGCCTCAACGTAATAAATATATTTGGCCGAGGGTCCCCGGGCAGCCGTGCAGGAGCCCCCGGGAGGGATGCGTGCAGTGGACGTGTCATCCATAGCGGCGTGTCCCTCGCACTTGGGCAGCCACGCAGAGCTGCACGCAGACCGATGCTCCTACAGTGCAAACGACTTGAGCGTGTTGAAGATCGAGAACAGCGTGGCCAGGACAGTCCTGAATACATAACATGGGCTCGAAATACAGTAAAAAAAAAAAAAAGATATGAAAAATCGATCCACGTTATGTTACAAAGAGGCCTCTAGGGCCCGAGTCAGCAATGTCTGGGACCCCCAGCCTGGGCCGACTGCACGCAGAGCGTCAGTGGCACCCACAGGGTGACTTTGGCCCAGAGTTGGGTCACAAATTCAACTCGACTCAAATTTCAAAGAAAATAAACATCGCTTTAACGTCTAACTGCTCATTCGCCAAAAACACCCAGAAGCGAGAAGTGGGAGCTTCCTCGCCCCCCGAGTCCCCAGGTGGGAACCACTGTGTCCCTCCTGACACATTGCTCGCCTCTCTGCTCCCGCCTGCCCCCCTTCCCCTGACCCCGTGTGCCCCCAAACCAAGTTCTACTGGGCGCGCGTGGCCACCTGGGGGCACTCGAGGCGCCCCCAGACCGCGATGCCGGGACGGGGTCTGGAGAGAATGCTGCAAAGCTAAGTCAACCTTACAGACGTTGCGATAATAACTTTTTTTTTCCCTCGGTTTGGTATCCAGCAAATGAATCTCAAAAATGAGAAAGGACACCCGTGTGTGGGTCTCCGTCTGCGCTCTCGGCCGCGCAGCTCAGTAGCTGTACATCTGTGGCTGGGGCTCCGCCGGCACCTGCGGCGGCGGCGCCTGTGGCGGGGGCGCCTGCGGTTGGGGGGGCGGCAGCACGTCCGTCTGCGGCACCGCCCGCCACGTGAGCGGGTGCTGGTCACCGAGCTGGCTGCCCAGGGGCGTGATGGAGTTGACCAGCGTGGTCAGATTGATGAAGTGCGCCACAGACTGCGGGTTCGTGGCCTCGGGCTGGGGGTGTATCTGGATGTCGTTCTGCCGGTTGTGCAGCATGGCGGAGCCACTGACGGTATCAAAGGTCACGGTCAGGATCGAGTTGTCCAGCTGCAGCTGGCGTTCCGGGGTGGTCAGGTGCCCGACGGCCACGGGCTGGAGGCTGGTGAACTGAGTCCCAGCGGCGGTGGTGATGGGGGTCACGGTGATGTTGGTCAGGCCCACTGAGCTCGACGGGGTGGTCACATTCGGATCCCCCAGGGTCACGACCACCTGCAAGGGTCACACACAATGCAGGCCGGTTAACAGTCTGCAGAATGGCCAACGGCAAAGCCTTCCGCTGCAGGAGCCCCATGCCCGGCCCCCACCTGGCCCGAGGAAAAGAGGAAAACGTCCTTTGGTGAAGGATTAAACCAAGTTAGTTTTGTCCCAGAAAAATAAAGCCAGTGTAACAGGGCAGTAAGATACAGACGGAACCAGAGAGCGCCGGCTAGAACCGAAATCAAATGATCTCATGGGCCAGGAAAAGAACAGAGGAAAGTAATGACGAGAAGGAAGGTGCGCCCTATGTTCGCTCCTCTCGCGCGCTTTGCCGCCGGCGAACAAAAACCCCAATGATCAAGCTGAAAAGAGCAACACGCAGATCTGTAGCTCCTGGAGTGAGAAGGCACAGAGAAGCAGCGTCTGCTCCACGGAGAGGAACGAGCGGCCAAGTACACGCCGCGACTGTCGATGCCCCAAACCGGGCATGAGACACACGTCGGGGAGAGGTCTGCGAGCCTCAGAACCAAAGTGGGCATATCGGAGGGTTCCGTTAAAGCAGCAGACGGCCGGCATCTCTGCCTCCGCCGACCCTCCCGGGACCTCAGGTGTGACCTCACGGGGGCAGACGCGGCGGGCCCCACTCTCACGGTAAGGAGACACACAGGGGCCACTTATAACCTCCCAGAAAGCTCCCGATTTCCAAGCGGTGGGAGGTGCCTACCCTACACACGCACCACGGTCAAGCTGCTAGTCCCGGTGACAGCTGTGACCTCTAGGTCTGAGCTGGGACGAGCGTCGCTGACGTTGGCTGATGGGAGCAGTGCCCCGTACAGCACCCACCGCCGCAGGACCCGGGCCAGCATCAGCACATTTGCAGGGCACAGGCAGGGTCCCCGCGCCCCACAGCTGCTCCCGGGGACACCCCGCCCCCGCAGGAAGGGACCAACCTGCTGGATACTCTGCACCGCGGAGTCCGTTTCGTCCCCCACGCCCGACAGCACGGGCTCCTTCTCCGCATACTCGCTGAAGGTGGCCTCTTCTGGCCCCGGGGCTCCCGCCGCCTCCGCCTCCAGCTTCTGCTTCCTCTTGTGGGCCCTCCTGGCGGCTTTCCCGTGCTTCCCCTCGGCCGACTCCTCCTGCTCCAGACTCAGTTCAGGCTGCATGAACACAAGTTTTGGCAACGTCCGGGTCACAGGACTGTGTCCCCACAGTGGCCACAGAGGTCCCAGTGCAGTCCCCGGACATCCCCCCAAGGTGGCCCCAGGGAACAGATGACCATGGCGTGGCTGCTCATGTGTGCTCCCAGAGATGGGGCATGTTCCTGTTGGGTTCACTTTCTCTTAAAAAGTGAAGGAAATTACATGTATGTCCTATTTTTAAAAGCCACATTTTGTGCTGGAATGTGAACATCTTGTAAAGACAAGTTTTTAACACCCGTTTCAGCTCTGCTGAGCTCCACCTGAGGCTGAAAATCCATTCATGCCCGTGCTCTCATCCCCAGGCTGAAGCAAATTCCCGACAGAAATGACCTTGGATCAGAATGGGTTTGACCGGGAGAACATTACACGGTCTCCTCTGGGGACGGCTATCGTGTCAGCCATATGGTGACCCCAGACAGGCACACTGCACGCTTCTTGGTCCGTCCAGGGTACACTGCTGCAGAGTGACCAATTTTCAGAACCAGGCCGATGCCATGACTGGCTTGGGTGTCCGAGAGGCCATCCCGGTCACCGACCATGCCTCCCGGGCCTCCTACACCATCCCACACGCTGAAATCCCACCCAGCGGCAGAGAGACCCGGTGGAAGCCTGCCAGGGCAAGGGCATCACGGGATTGCCCTCATCGGGGCAGGACGTGGGCTGTGGGCCTCTGGGGCGCTGCAGAGAGGCAGGGACAGGCCTTCTTGGGCTCACTCACTGTGACCCAGCACCTGAGTACTCTGTTCAAAGAGCTGTTACAAACAGAGGTGTGGCCCGTGATTTTAAAGCAACCGAGACCATGGCATAGTCCCGTTATAATAAAACACCAGTTCAATGAACGCAGTGGCTTACAATATCTTTAAAAACTAAGTTCACTTCATAAAGTTATTTTAGTTACAGTAATCTAATTATGCTGAGTTTTCATGGACTCTAACTGGAATAGTTAATTTCACACGTCAGCATGGCTGCGGTGGGGAGCCCACGTTTTTGGCTGTCCAGCAAAGATGCTGAGAAAGTATTTTGTTAGATGAGATTAACATTATATCAGTGGACTCTGAGCAAAGCAGATCACCCGCCTTATTGTAGGTGGGCCTCATCCAATCAGTTGAAGGCCTACAGAGTAAAGCTCGAGGTCCCTGAAGAAGAGGGAATACTGCTTCTAGCTGTGCACAGCTCCTGTCCGAGCCTCCCCGCCCCAGCCCACGGGCCTGCTCAGTGCCTACCTGGACGATGCCAATGGAGGAGGCATCGATGGTGGTGGTCTCCGGGAGGTGGTCCAGGTCGTCGATCCTCACAGCCAGGACCTACAGGTAGGCACAGGTGATAAGCCCGGGATGCGATACCTGCATGTCTCACAGGCACCCCCCTGTTCCCGACCCAGCTCAGCTCATCTACCTCCTGTTCTCCCCCACCTCCCACGCCAGACCGTCAAGTCCAGGAGGGCAAGATCCATCCCAGACAGCAGGCTCCCCAGGGCTCCCCACCAGTAACATCTTCGTGTGTGTGCATTTGAAGAACACAGAATGAAATGAGGGTGAAAGGATCCAAAGGAATGGCCCCAGAGCCTTGGGACACAGGAGCTGAGCAAAGGCATGGACAAGTGTCCTCTGTCCCTCGTCCGACAGCCTTCCCCTCCTGCACGCCAGCCCTGCCCAGCGTGGGCGTGCTCAGGTGGGCTGTGGCAAATGCCGCCCCCACTGGAGAAGCAAGCATGAAAAGGGGACCTTGCAGAGTGATCAGACTGCTAGGGAGTGATCTCCGGTCCTGGTGAAAGGACTTGCTGGAGAAAAGGGCTCGCTGGGCCCCTCTGCACCAGCTGCGGCCTCTCTCTGCACCCGGTCTGCGGAGACCGACTCCCGGGCTCCTTGTGAACACAGGTAGCAACAGAAACTCACACAGCAACAGAGAACCCGCACGAACTGCAGAGTCACCATGCGGAGAGCCTGCGGCACCTGCCCTGGGCCCGGAGACCTAGTCCCACAGTTGGCTGACAGCGGTCCGCCAAGTGGACACTCGGAGAGGCCGAAACCCCAGCTGGCTGCTTGTGGCAGACAATTTCAACACCAGGACCCTGTACAACGCCGTCTTCTGTCCCTCCTGTGATCACTTGCTTCACAGAGGTGAGCATTGCACACGCACACACATGCACATGCAGCTTGTAGGACGTGTAACCACGGCCACTCACAACTGTGTATTGGATTCCAAGGACACAGCTACACTGTCACGACTTGAGCCGCATGGCTCCTACTGGGAGGAGGGATCCAATACGGCCACGCTGCCCCCAGGAGGACATCCGTGACCAGGGTGCCTGCCTTGAGCCAGCCCCAGCCCAGCACGGTCACTTCCAATCTCAAGTTCCCCTGCTGAGCCAACAGATGAAGGATGGCATCTTCGGCGAACATTCCCGTTTCTGGGATTCGGTGAGGTTGAAGACTTTTTTCTGAGTTTTAACCTCACACGTTTCCTCTCCACGTGTGTGCACTCTCGGTTCGAGTCTCCTCCTAGAACAGCCATCCCCCTTCCTACCAGCAGCTCAGAGCGGCTGCCGACAGGAACGCCAGTCACCTGCTCCCGGGCTGCCTCCAGCTCGCGGGCCGGACCTACCGCATCCCGAGTGGGGGCCGCCCTGCCCGTCATATCGACGGACGCTCCCATTTGTGACTTCTTACCCCAGAGTCATCTGACAACTGCCGACCCGCGCTTTTTTCTCCCTGTGTTTTTGGTTGCTTCTCTTTAAAGCACGTGAATTATATGATGCCCCAGATCTTCCTCTGGAACCTGCGCCCCAGTGGGCAGAGTCGGCTCCTCTGTGCGACTGTTCCCGCCGGTGCTGGGACCAGCCTCGGCCCCTTGCCACAGGGAGGCCCCCTTCTGTGCCCCGTGTCAGCCACCCTGACGGGAAGGACAGAGGGAGGGCACCGGGGTCGTGCTTCTGTCCTGCTGTAATTCTAGTGAGAACATAACCCATGACCTCAGCGGAAAATATGTTCGAGGTTCTCACTCATTCACTCGCTTGGCACCTCCCAGAGGCAGAGGGAACTTAAGGGCCGGGACCCGCCCCTAGGAATCCTGGGTCTGCAGGGGGGATCCGCCAGCCAGTGTGATGTGGTCTGCGAGCGACAGGGCGGGGGTGGGGAGGGAGCACGTGTGCCCACCCCCGGCTCACCTCCGGGTGTTTGCGCCGTATGTGTCTGCTCATGGAGGCCCTGGTGGACACCTTGGTCCCGCACAGCTGGCAGCTCTGCGCCTCCACCTTGTCGTGCGTGAGCTGCACGTGCTTCTGCAGCATGTACTCGGTGACGTACTTCTTGTCGCACACGGAGCATGTCCACTGCTTACCCACTGCCCACGCACACGGGGAGGAAGACACAAGCCCGGGTCACCAGCGGGGTCGTCCTGCGGCCCACAGGACAGGCAGGGGGACAGGTGGCCCAGGCCGAGACAAGAACGACGGCGGCCTTTGTCACGGAGCATGGCATGGGATGCTGCTCCGGCATTGGGAAATTCGGGAGTGGACATTGGAGAGTCCAGGCGGGCTGACCTTTAAGGGGCAAGGGGCCACCCAGGAAGACAGGACAGACCAAATGCTCTAAAAAAGGCCTGTCCTGCAGAGCAGGTGGACAGCTGTCCCCACTCTGCACACGTGGGGGCGGGAGGGGTGCACCAGGGACCGCAGCGAGGGGCCGAGCACCAGGCCCGCCGCCCTGCTTACCTGTGTGGATGAGCTTGTGGGTCTCCATCGTGTTCCTCTCGCTGAAGGTCTTCCCGCACAGCTCACACATGAAATCTTTAATCCCTGCAGGAGAGGCGCGCTGACCTCAGAGGCTCCCACGGGGTTTTAACCGGACCCTCGGCCAAGGGTCTCCGTGTGCGCAGAGGCCTTGGTGAGGCCAGGGGATGGCCACGGGGCCCCAGAGCACAGATGGTGGCTCCCACACTCAACCGGACAGTTGGGCGGCTCAGCGAGCACCTCCCTCAGTGGGGCTGGCGAGGCCATGGGGCCCCGGGCCCTCCGTCCACTCCGCACCAGCAGAACCATGTGGTCAGCCTCACTCGGCACCGCATTTCTGAGGCTTTCCGGGGCTCCATGCATTTTGCCCCAGACCCAAGAGCTCATCCATCTCTCAGGGGGGCCATGAGGGAGGTGGGCGTGCAGGGAAGCTGGACCAGATAGGGCAATACTCGAAACCCAGTTTGCGGGGGACACAGGGAACCACGGTTAAGAAGTTTCACACAGACACAGCCGGTCAGCAGGGCTCCCGTCCCGCAGCTCCCGTGTCCCCTGCTTCTCTCTCTCACACGTGCTCATCCACACGCCTGTCTCTCCTGAGAAG
This sequence comes from Eira barbara, assembly GCA_020311275.1. Taxonomy (NCBI): domain Eukaryota; kingdom Metazoa; phylum Chordata; class Mammalia; order Carnivora; family Mustelidae; genus Eira; species Eira barbara. The sequence goes on along the minus strand of JAHRIG010000369.1, from coordinate 3,847,774 downwards.
GAACTCGCAGTTGATACACAGGCCGTCTTTTCCCTGCCGTATCACAAGCCTCTAAGTAAATTAACACATACGATGACTTTTAACAGGTGCGAACTGTTCCTTCTCGGGGACGCACAGACACTTGGGACGTTCCAGTGTCTCCTGCCCCAGACAGAGCAGTGGCGGACAGCCGGGCCCGTGCGGTCAGTTCGTGGGCGCCCGCTCGGGCACACGGCTGCGTGCGAGGCGTGAGCAGGGCAGCCCTGGGAGAGCTCAGCAAACGCCTGGATGGTGACCGTGGGGGCAGTTGGGCGGCACCTTGCAGATGGGATGCCCGCTGGGAGGGGACGGTCGCCGGCAGAGGCAGCGCCTGAGAGCCCAGCTACAAGGAGCAGAAGGCGGGGACAGCTCCCTTCCCGCCGTTCCCGGCTCCCCGCCCAGCCCGGCGCCCGCCGCGGACTCACCCGTGTGCCGCTTGTAGTGCTTCAGCATGTTGACCTTCTGCGCGAACTTGCGGTGGCACTCCTTGCACTCGTACTCCTTGATGCCCTTGTGCAGCTTCATGTGGTGGCGCAGCGCGTGCTTGGTCTTCATGCCTGCCGCGGACGTGCGCACTGAGCCGGCCCGCCCGCCGCACCGCGCCCCTCCGCACCCCTGCGGCACCCGTGCCCCCCCACGCACCTCCACTGTGCCTGCGCCCCCTTCCACGGAGCCCGCATCCCCGTCCCGTGCCACGCCCCCATATGTCCCCCCCGCGGCACCCGTGCCCCCCAATGTACCCCCCGCAGTGCCCACACCCTGCCGTGCCCCAAGTGCCCCCCACAGCACCTGTGCCTCCCCCGCAGCCTCCCATGCCCGCACCCACCACATACCCCGGTGTCCCCACGCGCTCCCCCATGGCACTCGCATCCAGCACCCCTCACAGTGCTCGCACCCCATACCCCTAAACGGCCCATGATGCAGACCTGCAACAGTGCCTGTCCCCCAACCCCGGGCCAGGACACCACCCCCAGTGCCCACACCCCGACCCCACACCTAGACCATGCCCCACAGTATCCGCACGCTCTCCACACACTGCCTGAAGCCCCCACAGGACCCTGCCTGACCTGGACCCTCGGGCAGGCACAGGTCTCGGAGGGCACAGAACAGGACAAGTGGGGGTCCGAGCATGGGGGTGAATCTCCTAGAGGACCCCCTCCACCAAGGGCAAGACGGGCACTGACGCCCTCAGAGGCCCTTAGGGATTTACCGTCTGTGTGGAGAAGCTCACTTTCTCAGGGGCCTGCGCAGACCTAAGGGTCAGTGCTCACAGCAACAGGGGGTGAATGTGACCGGTGTGACACAGCCCAGTTATCTGAGGGCGGGGGAGGGGGGTCAGCCTGCCCGAGCTGCTGTGGATCCAGACAGTGCGAACACTGAGATGAGAAGTCAGTGCTCTGGACTGCCGATGCCAAAAGGTGCGGGCTCCGACCTTCACTCCGCCTCTAGCTCAACACCCCTTCGCTAAAGGACAGGCGATAAATTACAGCCTCACCAACTTGGGCCGGTCGAGAAGGGATGACCCTGGTATATGGCGTGAGTCAGCGGCGGGGGGGCCCAGTATGGGGCAGGAGTCAGAGGCGGGGTGGGGGGGTCCCAGTATGGGGTGGAAATCAGCAGCAGGGTGGGGTGGTCCCCTATGGGTGGGAGTCCGCGGCAGGGGTCCCAGTCCAGGACACCCACTAGGTGGGCAGGGCTGCATGAGGAACGCTAAGGGGGCCACGGAGCAGGTGGGCGGTGGCTTCCATGCACAAAGCCGGCGGCATCCAGTCCCACCGGCCACCAACTGAACCGGGCAGGGGCGGTGGGCAGTGGGCAGCAGACTCGGAACCATACAGAGACGACCGAAGGGGCACCAGAGCGGGGCAGACGCAGCCCACCTCCAGGACCGTCCTCGGTGACAGCGGCGGCAGATCCACAGTGCCTGAGCAGAGTCCCCACCAGGTTCCCAGGGGACTCCCTGCGCCAGGGAGACGGGGCTGGGCCTCAGCCGCCCCGGCCCCCAGCAGACCCCAGCCCGGCCGGACCGGGCCTGGCTAGGCTGCCAGAAGCCCCGAGAACCGCGCCCAGCCTGAGCCAGCAGGCAGCCAGGAGTCTGAGTGACCATCTACCAGAAAGGCTTTGGAGGCTACAGGACGGGAAGACACGGGTGGGCCCAGTGCTGACTTCGGAACAGCGCTTTCCCCTTAAAAAATTATTTTTAACTTTTGGATGAAAAGAGTCCCACAGACTCCGTGAAAAAGGTACCAGCAATGAGAGGTCAGGCCCGAGGATGGGGCTCAGCGGCGCCACCGGGTCCCACGGGCACCTGGGGACCCTGCTGAGCGCGTTCGGTTACTCAGCGTGGGCCCCCCCCACCCGCCACGGTCCCCCCACCCCGTCTGTGCCGCCGTTGCCCTTCGCCTCGACACATGGCCCGGCCGGTGCACACCTACCACCACGCCGCTCCCAGCACTCAGCCCCGCTCCCGGCCGGTGTCTGTCCATTCTCGGACACCTGCCATGCCAGCGCCTGCCACGGGACCAGCTCTGCTCTGGGGGCCGGAGGCTGGGCTGTGCGCCAAGCCCGGCCCCAGCTGCACAGGGATAGGCCAAACAGAGGCCAAGCGCCACGTGGAAAGGGATGAAGAGAAGCAGGATAGCGCAGGGACAGGAAGGGAAGGAGTGCATGTGGCCCAGAAGCTGGCGCATCCTGGGGGATAGACGGGGGTCCCCTTAGAAGATGCATCTAAACAGTGGTCCGGAAGGAGTGTGGGTGGGGCTGAAAGCTACTTGGGGGAACAGCATTTCTGGTGGAGGGAACAGCCAGTGCAAGGGCCCTGAGGCCAACGGAAATAGCACCCACGTTTCAAGCTACTCTCTGTCATAAACAGTGCTACGTTACGTTTAAGCTGCAAATAGATCTTTGTACCCCAAATAAGCAAGATCCATTTCTAACTGCAGCTAACAGCGCCCAACAGCTCACCCCAACTATAGCAATGTACACTCCCACCCAAGGTCCACGAGTCCGCCTGCCTCCCTCCCTTCCCCTGCACCGGCTGCCCCCAGGCTGTGCCAGGCACAGGGGCATCTTGGTTCTGGCCTTGATGGGACCATGGCAGAGATGAACAGAAGAGAACCAGTCCCTGCTGTCTTGCCCCACACCTGCATCTCTCCCACATGCATCTAAAATGAACGGATTCTATGTTACAAAATAACACACGGTCATAAAAAGAAAATGCATAGAAGGAAAGACTCCCCATTCTGACCCCCCATCGCAGCCCGCGTCAGTGACAAGCCACACTTCTCTTTTCATTTTAAAAAAGATCTGCGAACAGCTTTAAAATAAGCATGACTGCCACGCAGTGGAAATCTGAAGCCTCCTTCTGTTGGGATCTGGATTCACTCTGCATCCCATTTACAACTTACCCTGGGCCAGCTGCTGGGGTTTTAAATGGGTAAAATTCCCAAATCTGGAACGGTGGGGGGGGGGGGGGGCGGCCCTCTTTACATCTTTAAATCCCCGCTGGCTTTCTGCACGCAGGCCCCACAGCTGCCTCCCCAGGGCCTGACCCAAATACTTCATGGCACACCGAGCAATGCGGAACCCGGTATTTTCCTGGGTATCCTGACTCCTCCTGCTGCTGGGGCTGAAACTCCCGTCACTCCTAACAGCCTCTCCCCTGAATAAATCCCAGGCAGGCCTAGGATTTTGGGGAAAAAGAAGTAAAGTAACAAACAGTAATCAGGCGTATTTCCTGCAGCACTGTTTGTAATGAAAGACAAAAAAGCCACTAATACAGAAGCAAAGGTCTGGTTACAGGAATCTTCAGGACAGAGCCCCTATCCAGGTTCTGAGAGCCACATTAAGGCCATTTTACCCATTCTGACATGAAAACGCTCTGAAATGAATTTCTAAGTAAATAAAAAAGCAAAGTACAAAAAACCCAGATAAGCCCAAGCATTTGCTTGTACATGGTAATAACTAATCTGAAAGCAAAATGACCACACCGATAATTTAATTTGTGTGAGATAACATGTTAGCCCAAGTACTAACACCAGCATTTTTAAAATTCTTCAGAATTCATGGTCAGAATCACGGAACTAAACTTTAAGCACACTTCTAATATGACCAAGTATATAACATTATAAGATGTGGCTCTGACCTCAGTGCCCACCCTGGGCAGCTGCCCCTGTTCTGCCAGGCCCCCTGGGGGAACCCAGGTGTGGTGTCTGCCCCCTGGGGGGGGGCATCCCTACCAGGTCTACCTCTGAACCTCCCCGTCTCTGTGGTGTTCAACAATGTCCCTTCCCGCAAGTGGGGAAAGGGGCTGGGAGAGCCAGGACATCACTAAGAGAAGCACTGAGACTTCTAGAATGTTCCTGCAGAATGGTGACAATGGTTCTCCAGAGCGTAATGGGTCTGAGGCGGGAGTGACAACTTCACCTCGCACGCCACTTTGTTTCAGGCTAGGGACCTGCACTGCTTTTCCAGGGGAGGGATCTGTGCATTTCCTTCGCACAAAGTGACCCCGGGGGACGGACAAGAAACCGTCACCTCTGGAGAGGCAGATGGGGGTCAAGGGCAGGGCGGGGGGTGGGGGGAGGATCACGTTTTGCTTTCCCGGCAGGTCACTCTTCTGAGCTTCTACGCACCGTGTAGTTTTACACCTGCTAACAGCTTACCCGGGGAGAGGCACGGTAAGACGCTGGTGGTCTCTCCGGTCTTTTTTTAATTTAAAAAATCAAGTAAAAGGGAAAAAAAGGCTTGATAAAAAGGCACAATTTTTAAAAGAACAACAGCAAAGCCAACATGTGCCCTGTGTCCCTGTGTCTCTGTGTCCCTGTGTCCCCGCGGAGACAGTCCTGCTGCCCCCGCCACAGACGGCGCTGGTGGCCGCTGGTGACAGCCTGAGAAGCTCCGCGCTCTCCTTCTACACGGTTTTGTTTTGTTTAAACAGAAATGGGTTAAACATTTACCATGTAGCAGGATGACCTTTTCTTCCCATTTTACTTAGGGATGTGAGATACTTTGTTAAGAAGTTTATTATTATTCAACTAATTTCCTCTGATTAAAATGAAGGTCACAGTCCTCATTGGTCACGATAAATCTCTGTTTAAGGTGTAGCCGCTTCGGATTAGCAGGCGGGGAGAGCTGGGGATTCTGCATGAACCCACGGTGGTTCTTAGAATTACTCGGTGCTTCCGACGACCTTGGCTGGGCTGCTTCCCCGCTTTAAAACCCCTCATGTTCTCTCCTGGTGGTCTTATTTTTCCTCTAACCTCTCACTTAAACACTGTCCTGGCAGGCGCTCCCTGGCTCCGATGTGCCGGCTGTGCCCGCAGGTGACAGCCCACGCTCGTTCCCCGAGACCCGCTGCCCCATACCTTTCCTGTCCCCCGTACCTTTCTTGCACCTGCCCTGTGCCCACTCAATCCGCGTGCCCCCGTACCTCTCCCGCGCGTGCCCAGCGCCCACCCAGCCCCACGCCCACCTGACCCCATGCCCCCGTATCTCTCCCGCACCCGCCCTGCACCCACCGAATCGTGTGTCCCTGTACCTCTCCTGTGTGCGCCCCATGCCCACCCAGCCCGGTGCCCACCGGGCCCCACGTCCCCGTACCTCTCCCGCGCCCGACCAGCACCTACCCAATCGCGCGTCCCTTTACCTCTCCCACGCGCGCCCCGCGCCCATCCAGCCCCGTGCCCGCCGGGCCCCGGGCCCCCACACCGTACCTCTCCTGTGTGTGCCCCATGCCCACCCAGCCCCGCGCCCACCCAATCCACGTGTCCCCGTACCTCTCCCGCGCGCACCCCGCGCCCGTACCTTTGCCGCACTCGGCACACAGGTACTCCCGGATGTTGTCGTGCACGCGCATGTGCTCCTTCAGCATGTCCTTCCGCGCGAAGGACTTCCCGCACTGCTCGCAGGCGTGGCTCTTGACACCTGAGCAGCAGACGCAGCAGAACGTGAACCCGCAGGCCGGTGTCCGTGCTCACCGCGCAAGGACAGCGAAGGAGGAGCGTGGTGGCAGGAGCACAGCGCGCTGCCTCCGGCGCTCCCTCGGCCTGCACAGAGGCCTACCACGGGCTCCGGGGCGCTGGGAAGGTCCCCAGGACCCGGGGCCACGGGGCAGGGGTCCAAGCCGGGGTCAGAAGCGGTGACAAGGGCCCCAGGACGGGAGAAGCCAGAGAAAGGCATGGAGGACGGGTGTGGGGCTGCGGGAGCAGGGAGCACGAGGACACCCCGGCCCGGCCCGGTCCCCGCGGCAGGGCCCTACCCGTGTGGATGAGTTTGTGCCGCTCCAGATTCCCGATGCTGTTGAAGATGCGCCCGCAGATCTCACACGGGTGGATGTACCTGGAGGCGGAACCGAGCCTCAGCGGGCCGGCGGCCGCGGCACCCCATCACCACGCCCTGCCTCGGCTAAGGGCAGGCAACAAAGCCGCTACCGGGGCAAGACACACGAGGACTTTCACCTCCAACAGGGCTGAACTGTGCCCCTCAAAATGCACAAGCCGCTGCTCTGATACTCAGCACTTCCAACCCCAACCGCATTTGGAAACCGTCTTTACAGAGGTCGCCCGTGAGACACAAGGTCATGGGGGTGGGCGGCGTAGGAGGACGGATGTCCTCAGGCCCCAGACGCACAGATGGAAGACCACGTGAGGTCACAGGAGGGCAGCGTCTGCCGCCAAGGAGGGAGGCCCAGAACTGCTGCTTCCTCTAGAAGGAGCCAGCCCTGCCGACCCCTCGATCTTGGGCCCTGAGAACTGAGTGAATCTCCCTGCTGGGGCGAATTGGGGGCCCTGTGCCCGGCAGCCCGAGCCCGCTACTCCAGCCTCTGACCAGGGCGGCTGGCTCGCAGCTCTTGAACCCAGCACTGAGCGTGGGCTACAGCGGACACGGGGCTGCACCCGAGGAGCCTGACCTCGGTGGGGAGAGGGGGGTTCTGGTGACTCTGTGGGCAGCCCGGGAAGCACCCTGTTATGCTGTGAGGCCAGCAGGGCGAGGGAGACAGGACCCACGATGAACAGGACGGACAAGGAGGGCCCGCTTCCCTCCAGGCCCGGCTGCGGGGCTCCCCGGGGAGACGGACTCAGCGTCAGAGCACCTGCCTCCCCGTGGGGAACGTGCCCCCCCACCATGGCATGAGGCCAGCCCCTGCAGCCCCCATCCCCGGGCGGCCTCCTCACTTCTGCACGTTGGGGTCCGGCAGGTTCTCGCGGTGGATGACCATGTGCGCGTGGTACGTGGCCTTGAGGGCAAAGCGGCGGTTGCAGATGCTGCAGCCGTAGCCCTTCTCCTTGTGCACCTCCATGATGTGCTTCAGGTACTCCTTCCCCCGGCCGAAGGTCAGCTGCCAACGGGCACACCCGTCACCCCCAGATCACCCCAGCCGGCGGCCTCCCGGCCCCCAGCTCCCGAGGCCCCGCCGCGCACCAAGGCACCCTGGTTGGACAGAGGGAAGCCTCCAAGTGTGGAGTGGGCAGGGGTGCCGGAGATGGGCGCCAGCTGACCTGCCCTCCAGACCAGCCCACCCCTGGGCCTCTCAGCTCCCCACCCAGCTGACCTCCACCCGCCGCCCTGATGGGTCCATACCAGGTGCTGCAACGAGCACAGAGCTACCTGGTCTGTGACCACCAAAGCCTCACACAGGGACCTGCGCTCACCCAGCCAGTGGCTGCAAATGTGCAGCTCGGCCTCCAGCCACCAGTCCCCCACCCAGGCCAGCCCCTCCGCAGCATGGTCAGCCCCCAGTCTGAGGCCGCGGTCGCAAGAAGAGAGCCACCACCCCTGCCCCGCCCAGGAGGCACGTGGCACGGGCCAACTCCCACCCAGGCCTCTCTGCAGGATGACAGCTGGGGCACAGAGGGGCTGAGGGGTAGGGGAGGTGGGGGGCAGGGGGCAGGGTTACCTGGCACCGCTTGCAACTGTACTTGTGAGGCTCCGAGTCCGCGCTCGTGTCTGAGTTGTCGTCGTTCTCTTCCGAGGAGATGCCGATCTTGCCGATAAACTCCTCCCTCTGGTGGTCGTCCATCAGTGCGATGTCCTGGAGCACAGGGCGGCAGAGGCACTGAGGGGTTAGTCGTGCCCCCAGCAGTAGCGGGACTGCCCCACACGCAGAAGGCAGCAGTGCCTCTCGGCCTCACGGAAATCCCACATGGGGTCCTGCTTGCCGCCTCCCTTGAGGCTCCCTGAACCCCCGCGTGCACCCCACATCCCGGCAGGGAGCCCGCCAGGCTCCTGCCTGCGTTCAGACAATCCTTCCCGGCCTGGCCGCGCCCACCAAGCCTCTGCCCCGCATCCCTGGGTTGGAGCCTGGCCTGGGGCTGCCTGGTTTGGGGATGCTAGTGTCCCCGGCTGCGATGGGATCGGTCCCACCCCTCGCCCCCTGGGAAGGGATCGGTCCTCTCTAAGGCGTATTTCCATATGGCCTGGCAAGGATCGTGCTAAAAATTATTACTTCTCTGAAAAAGACCATGAGAAACATTTCAGTCGTCCCGCCACAGGCTAGCGAAGCTCCCGCGAGCAGCTGAGGGGCCCTACAGCGGGGAGACGGCCAGGCCGGGCGGAAGAGGCCTTGCCTGCGGCGGAAGGGGATGGGGGGCTTGGGTCCCCGTCTTGGATCTTGTCTGCCCCTGCGGGGACCCAGCGGACCTCCCTGCCGGGGCCCACTTCCCAGCCACGGCCGCCAGGGGACGCACCACAGCGGGCCAGGTCTCCCTTTTAAACGGGACCCGGGATTCCGAGAAGGGTGGACAGGCTTCCTTTGGGAAGTTCGCTATCCTGCCTGCCCCTTCCCTCCCGGAGCAGAGGGGAGGTTTTCACAAGGGCCAGCTGTTGTGTTCCTTACTCAAGCTCCCGTCAGCGGAGAAGCAGCAGCACCCGTGGGAGGAAGGCTGCCCCAGGACGGGCACCTGCCGGGCGCCACACCCCTGCGGGCGCTCACACCGGCCGGGCCCTGCGCCTCCGCTGCGTCTCATCCAATCCTCGGGAAACCATCCTTCCCTGGCAGGTCTCCGGGCCCCCATTCCCAGGGCTCAGGCGGGGGCAAACGGAGGTCTAAGTCCCCCGAGCCCCGGCCGAGGCCCCCACATGCTCCTGGGCCCTTTCTCTGGCCTCAGCTTCGGCCACGTGGCTCAGCCCCTGCACTGGGGGGGCCTCCCCTACTCCTGCCTCGCCGCCTCCCCTGCCTTGGATTTCCACCTGCCCAGTGAAACCCCAGCCCGCACCTGGGGCTGGAACTGCCAGGACCGGTCGCGGCGCTGTGGGCGGGCGCGCGGCTCCGGGGCCTGCGCTCACCGTCTCCATCTGCCCTCAGCGCCACCTAGAATTTCCTCCTTTGCTCCCTGGATCGGCCCTTCTGCCCTTAACCATGACCCTCCTCGCTGTCCTCACCAGGAAGCACCCAGAACGGAGGAACTGTCACGTGAGCCCCGCCGCTGGGGCCGGAGATGCGGCAGGGGGTCACGAGCGCCCGTCGGAAGAGAGGCCAAGCGGACAGGTGTTTTAGGACGCTGACCGCGAGGGCCTGCCATGCTGCCACATGAGCTCCCTGGGCCAGGGCGGCGCTGGGCAGCACCTTGAAGTGGACGTGGATGTGGTCCCTGAGCACGTCCACGCGGAAGAACTTGCGGCCGCAGATCTCACAGGTGTACTTCTTGTCGCCGTGGGTCAGCAGGTGCTTGTTCATGTTACTTCTGCAGGAGAACACCTGCGGGCAGAGGGGCGGGACCTCACAGACCGGAACCGGGCAGGAACACACCGGACGCCTGCCTGTGACCCACCTCGGGGCTGGAGTCACACACGAACGTGAGCCAGTGATGGTCTCAGTACGAGCCTGTGCTGTCCTGGGAACCAACTGTCCTCTTATCTCCACTGGCAGTGCAATCTGGCTCCGTTTTATTCACTCACTTAGATATTTCACTAGGACGGGGCCTTTCAAGAAGCTGGTAAATCACAGAACCGGCCGGCATCTTCTGAGAGTCCCTACCGAGGGAGAGTGCCACCCTCAGGGTGGGCACCGGGCTTCAGGCACAATTCATGCCAATTCCCCCAACTTGCTGTCTCTGGTCTAGTGTGATGGGTGAGGAGGCTCACGCGCCCCCATACTCCCCCAATGGGGCTGGGCTGGGATGCTGGGGTCGGCTGGGATGCTGGGGTCGGCTGGGATACTGGAGGCCTGGCTGGGATGCTGGGGCCAGGCTGGGATGCTGGGGCCCCACGCCCTCTGGCACAGAGTCCCAGGGACAAGATGGCAGCAGAGGCCACCTGCAGGCCCTGCTGATCTGAGGGCATCCGTCTGGATGGCTAGTCCCAAGGGCACGTAACCCAGAGAGCAGGTCTCCTCCAGCCTGCCTGACCCCACACGCTCCAGGAGGAGAACATGAGAGATGAATGAAGGGAAACGATTCACAAGGCATAAGAGGCTAGTGTCTTCACGGGACATCTCTTTTCCAGATTTTCAGGGGACTTGGGGCCAACCACCCTGTGACCACGGCCCTGGAGCGCTGCGTGGGACAGTGGGACAGTAGGGCAGGCCTCCTGGGGAGGGGCAGAGGCAGCAGGTACCGCCGACAGCCCTGTCTTCTCAAGGCAAGACTCGTTGGGAGCAGTCAGGAATTCAGCATTAGAAACACCCAGGCTCTCTCCCTTCCTGTCTAGACTCTCCAGGCAAACGCAATGAATGTGTCATTGAATAAAATGTGTCCGAACGCCAGTCAAGGGCTAGGTGGTTTCACACATGTGATCTCCCAAGGGCATCGAAGGGACATGGTGCCTGTGCTCCCCGAGAGTCTGTGATTAAGGGCGGGTTGACCAGGACACACGGACACAGACACGGGCTCTGTCCCCACGGACAGCAGGGAGGGTGAGCAGGCAGGTGGTCTGCTCTGCCGCCCCGCTCCGCACCCCGTCCCCCCCCCCCCGCCGCCGCATGGCTGGGCCTGGCTGCTGGGCTCACGGGAAGACCCCCCCAGCACCAGCTCCCCCTCCCACTAGCCTCACCAGCCCCCAAACCCACACTCCAGGGCACACGTCAACATGGGGCTCCCGGGCCATTCTATCCTGCTGACCGGTTTGCTCTGTGGTTTGAAAAAAGTCAGGGGGCGCCTGGGTGGCTCAGTGGGTTAAAGCCTCTGCCCTTGGCTCAGGTCATGATTTCAGGGTCCTGGGATCAAGCCCCGCATCGGGCTCTCTGCTCAGCAGGAAGCCTGCTTCCCCCCGCTCCTCTCTGCCTGCCTCTCTGCCTCCTTGTGATCTCTGTTAAATAAATAAATAAAATCTTAAAAGAAAAAGAAAAGAAAAAAGTCAGGAAATTCCACATAGAAACACGGATTTCCATTTTCTCCCTTGAAAAGTTCAACAGAGGTGGCCACATCACCCCCTGGCTGCGGGCTGGGCCGCATCACAGCAGGCCATGGGCTGGTAACCCTCACTTCTCTGGTGTCCAGACCCGGGGGCAGCGGGGCTGTACCCTGGCTTCAGGGTCCCAGCACCCGGCGCTGAGGGGGAGCTGGGGGCGGGGGGTGGGGAACTGGGTGAGGCGGAGACAGCAACAGCTCCCCTCCCCGCCCCACCCCAACCCCACGCGCCCACTGGTGGTCACACACCGCCCCCTTGTGGCAGCATGGAGCCCATGTGGGCGCCCCAGGAACCGCTTGGCAGCAGGTGCTCTGCATAAGCAAGGGACAGGAGCTCCAGCCCCAGGGACCGGATGAGCTTTGCAAACTCCTGAGTCCTGGGGTGCGAGTCTGAGGGACGAGCAACCACACTCTCATCTCGCTCACAAAGAACAGCACCATTTTATGTGCAACCTAACGCACCCTGGACGGCAGTGCCAGCACGGGGTCCCCGGCACGGTGCTGACAGAAGGCCGCCCTGCCGGACATGGTCCCGGATGGCCCACCTCGGAGGCACCTGCCCCAAGGGTGGTGTCCCGCCTCGCTCACCAGGAGCGCCCATGGCCAGGGGGCTGGTCGGCACTTAGACCGGCTCTGCTGGGATGAAGGGAAGGCCCCGGGCATCCCCGTGTCTTCAGGGCCCCACACTCAGGTCCTCTGCCACAAGGACGTGTGGCAGGGGCGGTGAAGAGGAGAGGGCGAGCACCAGGAGGGGCTCAGGAGGAAAACCAGCCGCAGAGGAGAAGACGCGTCTTAGCTCACTCGCAGGAGACGCATCCCAGCAGCACGCGAGGACAGTGACAGGTGTAAGACACGCATGGGCGCTGGCGCTCGCGATGACCCGTGCATCTGTTTGCACACTAAGAAACCTCTCCTGCAGCGTGGGGCCTTAGCTGCAGGCCTGGTGGGGCTCCCAGCTCGGTTCCAGAAGGGAGAGCATTACCTTGCCACACACGGGGCATCCCGAGGGTTCCTTCTTGTAGCGGACCAGGTTCTCGCCACCAGCGTCCAGGTCCTCCCGCTTCACCCGCCGCACTCCTGGAACGCCCGCCCCCCCCAAGCGAGACAGTGAGTACACAGGAGCACGCATGTGCTGGGGACCTGCTGCTCAGCCGGCGTGGCTGCCTGGGGGCAGGGCTGGCGCCCCCAGCACGCACCATGGGAACCCGTGCTCCTTCGGGCACCAGGGCAAGAGCGGCTGCGCGTGCCCACAGGAAGCCATGGCACAGCTCGTCACCCGAAGCGTGTGAAAACACAAGGGGGTTTGGAGTTTTACGGTGTCGAAGAGCTACACTGAGCTAACGCTGAAGAAGGGCGTCTCCTTCGATCCCAGCACTCAAGGCCAAGGTAGGATTCTCAGGGATGACTGTTTTGGTCAAAAAGATACCGATATTCCTCCTTGCAAATTAAATCAGTCAATCAGGATCAGGGAGAAAAACCAAGTGACAAGGGACTCCTTAAGGTCTGAAGACCTCACTGTTCATAACTGGGATCAAAATGGATTTTTAGAAGCTCACAGGGAACAGGGAATCTTTCAATAAAAGAGAAATTCGCTCTCGGTGCCTTTCCACCCAGTGGACCCATTCTGGAACATTCCCACATCCCACCGAGGGACCGCAGGGCCGGACTTAAGAACGCCGAGTCAAGGGAATGTGAAAACCCATCATCCCCAAAGGCTCCCAGCGGCATAAAGTGCACCAGAGCAGAAGCAGTGGCTGAGACTAGGCTCTGATGGGAAGGGGGAACCACGAGACTCGTCCATTCGTTCCCGCAGAAAATGATCAGCCTCGTGTGTCGGCCGTCAAATGTGGTGAAAAGTCGTTAAAAGATGCAGCCCGCATGCCCGCCCGTCAGGAGACGCTGACCCCGGCAGGACCGCTGGCAGCTGGCACACGGGGCTTGGGGCTCCAGCAGCAGGGGCTGGCTCGGCCATCCACCAGCCTAGGGGGAAGCCAAGACACAATGGGGCTTGCCCAGGGCCCTGCAGGCACAAAGTGGGCACCAGGTTCAGCAGGAGAGGCCCAGGTGCCCCCCAGCCGATGCGTCACAGAGGTGCATTTCCTGAAGGCACGTGAACAACAGTCAAGCAGAGAAGTGGCTGCAAAATTCCTACAGGGCGGACCCGTCTTACTCGGAAGAGGCAGGTACGCGTCTACGCACAGCTGCGTGCCCCAGGTACACCTTACACGCGACTCTGCTTTCTCTTTCAACACACCCGAACGTCACCTGTCATTCTTTCTCAATGGCTCTCCTCGAGCTTTTATAGAAAGGTGCTCTAGTCAGTCAGGGCCGCTTACTGCGGGCTGGTCTGCAAGGGGGACATGGCTTTGGGGGGTCACAACGAAGATGCCGATTCAAAGAGGGTCTGTCTGGACCAGTTCTTTGAGAAAGTCTGGGTGGGAGGGCCCGGCTCACACCCACGGCCCAGGCGCCCTCCCATGCGGCGCTCCCGTCTGCCCTGCACGGCCACCCCCAGCCCTATCCTAGCTCACCCCCTCATCGTGCGGCACCCTCCCCCCACCCGTTGCTGAACCCACCGCCCCGGTTTCCCCTGCAGCTGGCTTCCTGCCAGCCCCCCCAGCGGACAGGAGGCTCCCCAGCACGGGCCATTGGGGCCCCGCTGAGCACCTGAGGGACGACCAGCCGCAGCGTCTGCCCAGAACATTCTGCTCCATGCCCGAGGCTGCAAGGTCACCCCCTCCCCAATTTCATACGCTGGTTATTCTCTACATTCTGTCCTATCAAAAGCATTTTCTCAAGAGAGTGAGAGACTCTGAAGAAATGTTTTTAAGGACTGCGTCATCCTCAATCCTATAGAGTCCAAATTTCTTAAAAAAAAAAAAAAATAGAGTCCGGATTTCTTAACTCTTCTCAGCGTGGAACATCCAGATGTTTCTAGGGGTTCCCGCGGAGACACCGTTAGGCCCCCCGCCGGCACCAGGCTGGGCCTCACCGAACCCCAACGGACGGCGGCATCGCAGGTGGCACCCCACGAGGCCGAGACCCCGGCCCCGCTGCGGGGCCCCTGGCACGGCGGCGCTCACCTTCCAGATGCCTCCTCTGGTGGTCCAGCATGACGTCCTTGCGGTAGAACATCTTGTTGCAGACCTCGCAGGCGAACTTCTTGTCCCCGTGCTTCTTCTTGTGCTTGGAGAGGTTGCTGTTGGTGGAGAAGAATCTGAAACACATCTCACATTGGAACGTCTTGTCATCTGTCCGGAGAGCAAGCAGACACACGGCGGCTTTTAGGTAAATGGCACTCAAGACGGGATCAGCATCCTGGCCGTGGGGGCAGAACGGCGACGAGGCCCGGGGTCCGGGGGCCTGCGGGAGGGCAGAGCTGCAAGGGGCGGCTGAGCCCCCGGGGAAAGGTGCCGCCGCCCTCGGCCGAGCACCAGGGACCACACGGCGGAGCGCACAAGGGGCCCGAGCCGGCTGGTCCTCGCAGAAGGAAGTGAACACCCGTTCCGCAGCTGGCCCCGCCCAGCCACACTCGGCGCCCCCCGCCCCCGGCCTCACCCCTGTCACACACGCCTCCCTGGCATCTGGGGATGTGTCCCGGAGGAGCCAGGCCTGAATGACCACCGGTCTGGCCCTTCTCCCTGCACCCGACCCGACTGTGGCCCTGACCCCTGGTGTCAGAGGAGGCGGTGTCCTTCCCCCGATGCCCCGGGCTCCGTCCCCACCTGCCCCGTCCCTTCCCTGCCACCTGTCCCATCCACACGCACAGACGCCCAGGTTCTCCCACCAGGCACACGACTGTCTTCTAGGTCCCTCTTAACAGACACACACCCATACTCGCCCACACCCGACACCCACACACTCACACATACTCACACACCCCACACTTACGCATATGCACCTATACTCTCACACACCCCATACTCTGACAAACACCCCACACTCACACACACACCCCACACTCACCCCCTCACACTCTCACGCACCCACACTTGCACACCCACACTCTCATACACCCACTCACACCCCCCCACACACACACACCCAACACCCTGACAAACACCTCACACTCATATACTCCCCCCACACTCTCAAACCCCACTCACGATCCCGCACAACCACACATGCACACCCCCCCGTGTACATGTCCCCACAACCCCGGGCTGGCATTTATCAGCAGCGGTGAGCCCCCACCCCTGAGCAGGTGGCCCGCGTCCCGGGGCCTGCGAGCCGGGCAAGGGGCAGTGCTGTCCTTGGGCTCCGGCCTTCTCTCGCGAGCGCCGGCAGGTGCAGGCAGAGAACCTGCTTACAGCTGTTCCCAGGGGCTCAGCGGCCGGAGGCCAGTCCGCCCCGCGCAGGCGGCCTTCCCCGTCATGGGGCGGGCACGTCCCCAACTCAGGAAGCCAGACAGGTGCCCGGTCCCAACTGTAACCTGCCACCAGCAACCCCCTGCCCTCGAGGTCTGTATCTGTGTTTCCACAAAATGCAGCAACAAAGAGCAAATGCCTGTTACCAGGGACCTGGTGAGGGTGCGGGGTCACGGGGGGAGGGGGTGCAGGGACAACGGGGGAGGGGGTGGTGGATGCTGGGGGAGCTGGTAGGGGTGCAGGGAGACTGCAGGGGGGCGGTGGA
>JAHRIG010000369.1:3794429-3831769 GCA_020311275.1 Eira barbara | reverse complement strand
CTGGGGGAGCTGGTAGGGGTGCAGGGAGACTGCAGGGGGGCGGTGGATGTCTGGGGGAGCCGAGATGCCCAGGAGGCTGACGGTGCATGCTGTGCTCGAGCTCGGGCTTGGGCGTGAGCCCGTGCCGCTCTCCAGCTCTGCCTAGACGGTCAGGGACAACGCCAGGACCGCTGAGATGAGCTCCAGGGACAGGTCCCGCTGAGCAAATGCCTGAGCAAAACCCATCCATCTACACATCTCCAAAAGCTCCTGCCTGCATCACAGAAATCCGCGGTTCGACGGTCTATGGAGGACACGATCCCTTAACGTGAGTGCGGTGGAAAAGTGTGAGGCTGCAGACGATGCATTACAGAAAGGACCTCGGGTTCCTGGTTTATTCTGTTTTCCGTCTGAAACTCCTAACCTTGTAGAGTAATTCAGTGCACCTCTGCTATTTCCATATAACGAAAAACAATACACGGCCGGTTAACAGGACGGGAAGCTGGCGGGCACAAGTAGTGGCTCTGACTTCTTTTATTACTTTCTGCTTCGCTCATTCTGCGTCCAGAGAATCTGAGACCAAAGAGGACTAGCGGATCTTCCTCCCCCGGTGGCCGAGGGCACAGACGCTGGAGGGGGGACGGTGTGGGGATGGCACAGAGACCCCGCGGCTGCTCCTGCAGAACTGCAGGCAGCCACACGGGGCGCCACCCCGAGTCCGGCCACACAGGCAGCCCATGCTCCAGACAGACCCTGCACCAAAGGAGGCAGCGGGGGGGGCTCTCCCCCAGACCTGAGGGCGCTCTTGGGGTGCAGAGCTCAGCATGCAGGGGGTACAGCACACTGCTAGTTCGCTTGGAAGCTTCTGAGGCCACCCCTTCAGGCCACGGCTACGGACGCTGCAGGCAGGGAGCTCAGGGGAAATGGGACACGCCCGCCACGCACCGAAGCCCCATCACGGGAGCGGTGAAGAGACAAGCCGTGGGGCCGTCAGGACCCGAGCACACCTAGGGAGCCGCGGATGCCGGGAGCAGTGCTGGCTGCCCATGGGGGTCTCTAAGAGATGAGGGGCCAAGAGCCAACACAGACGGCTCAACAGCACCAGAGTTCGGGACCGAGGGCCAAGCCGGTGGGTCTCTATGCCACTGCCACCGGGCCCAGCCTCTCTGGGGGGAGTGGGACCACAAGCAGACAGGGCCTGACATGCTCGCCCGGGCCCACAGAGGCCACCAGCCACAGGCTGTCTAAGCACACGAGCAAGTGAGGCTCCAAACGGGGGACAGAAGTGGGCTTGCAGCGCAGCTGGTCTGTGCCGGACGGCCACCTCGGGCTGTCGTGGCCGCCACCAGGCATCGCGGCTAACGGAGAGCGGACGGTGAAGGCGGCAGGGAGGCAGAGCTCTCCTCCCAAACCCCCCCACAACAGGTCCTAATCCCGGGGTCCTAGGACACTCACACACCTCTGCTCGCTCCTGACCTCACGCCAGCCTCGGGTGGGGGCACACACGGCCGCCTGGGGGCACTGAGAGGGCGGCAGGAGGTGCGTCCCCCTTCCCACGGCAAGTTTCCAGCCGTGTCTCCTTCGGGATAAGGAGCAGCTGTTGGGAAGCAAGTGGAGTAGAGGGAGACAACAGACGCAAGGTGGCGTGTCCTACCTGCTGTGGTCGCCACGCGGCCCCAGGAGAACCCGCGAGGCACAGCGTCCACTCACCTGTCCTGCAGTTGTGAAACTCCAGCGCGCTCTCGATGCGGAAGGTCTTCTCACAAGTGCCGCACCGGTACCTGTACTCGCCGTCCACCTGGCGACAGCAGCACCATTAGCGTGGGAGGGGCGGGGGGTGGCGGGCCACCTCGACACGTGCTCCCTGACCTGCGCTCTGGCATCTTCCACGAGCCTGCAGTCTACACCGCTGTCTGCTCCTCTCCCACGTGATTTAGGAACATGAGCCCGTTTCCGCTCTTGCCATCCAGGTGCCCAGGAAGAACGTCCCATTCCGGGACCACAGGGCGAACGCCAACCCGGGGGCCCTGCCGCCTCCTCCCCAGGGCCCACTGCCCACTCCTGCCCCACGCCCTCCCTGCCTCCTCCTCCTCCCCGCAGCCTGCCCTGCCCCCTGCCAGCTGGTCTGGGCTGCTCGCCCGCCCCACGCCAGCCCCAGAAGCCGGTCCCACCCACCTCGGTCCTGCTGTGCTTGTAGGAGACGTGCTGCTTCAGGCTCTCCTTGCGGCTGAACAACTTGGCACATTCCTCACACTTAAACAGCTTGTCTCCTGCGAGCAGACCAATAAGGAGCCGGTTTGCAACTCCAGGTGTGTCCCCGGGGTGTGTGTCTGCGGGGGTCCTCGGCAGCCCCTCCCCCGGCAAGAGCCCAGGGTGAGTGTCTGCAGGGTCCTCGGCAGCCCCTCCCCTAGCCCGTTCCCCGGATGCGTGTCTGCAGGGTCCTCGGCAGCCCCTCCCCCAGGCCCGTCCCCGTGGCACGTGTCTGCGGGGTCCTGGGCAGCCCCACCCCCGGCCCGTGCCCGGGCGCACGTCTGCGGGCTGCCGCGCGGGACTCACCGTGCGAGCGCACGTGCCTGCTCAGGTTGCTGCTGTTCTGGAAGATCTTGCTGCAGATGCTGCACTGGTAGACCCGCCTGTGCTCGCCCAGCTGCCTGACGAGCTTCCTCCGGATGCCATGCCGGCTCGACAGAATCAGGCTCCTCTTGAGGGTGATGGTGGCGCTCTGATGGTGCGGGAACCTGCGGGCAGACACGCACCCGGTGAGACGGGCAGACCGCACCACGGGAGAGAGAGTCCCGGGTCACCGTCATCTTGGGAAAAGCTCCTGCCAAACCTTCCTCGCGCGACGCGAGACAGGAGGGAAGGTACTTGGGTGCCATGTCCGCCCCCGGGCATCCAGACGAGACGCACACCGTGTGTGTACAACGGCGTCCGTGTGGTCTGGGAGGCCACACGGTGGCTCTGCACCTTCGCTCTGGCCTCCAGGAAGCTCACGGCTCGGTCTGTGCCCAGAATAACCCCAGCTGTGTGATTTTTCTCACGGGGTCTGGCCTCGACCCTGCTTTATTCTTTCTCTGACCCTGATTTTTAAAGCTTCTGCTCCCTATGAAAGGTCCATCCGACAGTCAGCCACAGAAATGCCCTGGGCAAGAAGACAGGGCGGACAGAGAACAGGGGCCCCGTGTCTAACGGCACGCGGGTCCCCACAGTACCTGCACAGGTTCCGGAAGCAACGGGACCAGGCGAGTTGTGAGACTACAAGAGGCCAATATAGGCCAAAAAAGAAAATTTACCAGCGGCTTATTCAGCATCAGAGCAAAGATGTACCCAAAAATCAGCACTGGAATCTAAAATATTTTCGTTGTTCACAAAAATGAAAAGAAAAACACAGAGCAAGTTGTGAAAGTGACGGAGATTCAAACACAGCCTGTTTTTGTTTTATAAAAGCATCATCGCTCACGACAGCCAACATGTGAAAGGAACCCAAGTGTCCATTGCTGGAGGGACAGATGACAAAATAGGGCCTCCACGTACGTCTCTGTGATGGAATAACGTCCGGCCTTCCCGGGGGGTCAATCTGACAGCAGAGTGAGACAGCCGGTTGCAAAAGGACAGACACCATGCAGCTGCCCACGTACGAGGAACCTAGGGACCCAGCGACCGCCTACAAGGCACTTCGTCTTTGCAGAGACAGAGGTCGCAGGGGTGTCGGGGAAGGCAGACTTTCCATTCGGGAAGATGTACGGGGGTGACGGTCACATAGCTACGTGCAAGGACTTAATGCCGCAGGACTGGGCACTTAAAAATGGTTAAGATGAAAAATTTTAGGTGATGCAGGTTTCACTAGGATAAAAAATTTTCTTTTTGCTTTTAACCATTTTCACAGAGAACATACAACTCTGGTCCCGAGTTTGGGAACGATCCTGCTGTTACCAAGCACACCTGTGTCTCCACACAAGGAGGGAGCCAGTCTCCCTGCCAGGGGTGCCTTCCCATCGGGCGGCGCGCTGTCCACACCGGCACCCTGAGCACTGCGACAGGACTTACTTTGGCACGGAACCGGTGTCACCGGGGCTGGTGGCCAGCTTCCCCAGGACCAGCTCCATGATGCGCTCATCCGGCGCTGCGGCCACGGGCTCATCCGGCGGGACCTCAGTAACGATCTCAGCCACTGTCTCTGTATGAAGGGGGCAGGACAGGCCATGTCACTGCCCGGGCAGGGGACTGACCACAACCAACCCCAGAGGACACGCCAGAGCGGACCACGGCCAGGCCAGGGTTGTAGGCACGGATGGCAAGAAATCACACACACGGGGAGAAAGAAGAAAAACTAGCGAGGGGACCCAGGGCTCAGTGTCCTATCTGGTCTCAATACGAGAGATTCCCCCTGCCGGGAGTTTGCTGGTACCAGACGCTGCTGGCAGAGGCCACGCGAGGACTGAGGGGCCCTGCACACCCAAGAAAGTGGGCCAGAGTCCCTCCAAACTCAACTGAGAAAACCATCACAGAGAATGGGCCCAGCCGCGGCCCAGAATCAAGCTATAAGCCCGTGCACAGGTGCTGCGGGTGCTGTGGTGCTGCGGGAGCGGACAGTGGGACATTCACACCAGCAATGACCCGGCTTGGCAGCAAAGGAGGAGCAGCCAGAAAGCCGTCGTGGGTGAGTCTCGCACTCCGTGCCGTGAGCAGGACTCTGGACATGGAAAGATGGATGCACGCGAAACCCCAGGAGGGGCAAGGCTGATTCATGCAAGCCAAGGAGGGTAAGTCTGGGGAGATGGCCATGCTCCCTGTCCTGACGGGGCGCTGGTGACACAGGTGGAACCCTGGCCACTGTTCACAACCTGCACGCTTTGCAGCGCCCACTGTGTTACATGGGATTCATGCTCTAGAGAGCTGATTCAGGGGGACAGGAAGGCAGGAAGGCTGGTTTCCTCCCCCACCTGGCCTCTCTACACCGAGTTTTCCCACAGCTGAGGTTTTCAGCGCAGGACCACCCTCCTCCGCGGGGTCCTCCCCCAGGACCAGGCCTTACCCACAGGCGCCTTCCCTAGGACCACCCTCCCCTACCAGGTCCTCCCCCAGGACCGGCCCTCCCCTAACAGGCTCCTCCCCCAGAACCCGCCCCCACCTGCCGGCTCCTTCCCCAGGACCTCACCTGGCGGCTCCTTGCCTTCTATGATGTCTAGAGGCTGCTCAGGTTTTGATGCTTTGGGTTTTCTTCCCCTTCGAGGCTTTTTCTTCTGCTCTTTGGTGGCACTGACACTCTTGGGAACCGCAGGAGGCTCCCCCCGGGGCACATCTGGTTCCTTCTCGGGCGCTGCTTCATGCTGGCTGGCCGGGGGCAGGCTCTTGGCTTGTTCCAAGTGACCCAACAGGTGTTCTGCAGGGAAGGGAAGCAAATGCCCAAGGACAGTGAGGCAGCCCATCCCGACAGCTGCTCCCTGCCCCCATTTTTGTTTTTACCTTCATCTGCTGAGAGTGTGCCCTTTCGTAGGCAAACAAAAATTTATTTCTGCTGCTTTTGAAAATATAAGCATTTTCACTGCACCAAACAGAACTACTATTTTAAAAGCTAAATTAGGGGGCGCCTGGGTGGCTCAGTGGGTTAAGCCCCTGCCTTTGGCTCGGGTCATGATCTCAGGGTCCTGGGATCGAGTCCCACGTCGGGCTGTCTGCTCAGCAGGGAGCCGGCTTCCCTCTTTTTCTGCCTGCCTCTCTGCCTGCTTGTGATCTCTGTCTTCAAACAAATAAATAAAATCTTAAAAAAAAAAAAAGCTAAATTAGGCGATGAAACCAGGGCAAGTCTCCCTGGCACATGGTTTTACAGAAAGTACAAGCATGTGCACACGTGTATGTGCAAGGAAGAGGGACAGAAGCTGTCCCGGCACAGCACCGCGGCCCTCTCCGGACGGGGACGCTATGGGGAATGCCCCTTTCCTTCCCCACACTCCCGGTTTCCAGCGTTTATGATGAAATCACACTACACTCACTCAGGAACGGAGCCTCTGAAGAGAAACTCCGAGAAATATTCAACTCATGATAAATGAATTTATCTAAAAAACGCTGCACAAAAGCAAAAATTCTTTGCTTTATTTTCAAGTCAAGAAAACCCTGCAAGATCTCCCAAAAAAAGACCGCAGAACCCTAGGAGGCAGGCAGGGGTGGGTACAGAGCTAAGAGCAGACAGGCTCCCCTCAATGAAGGCCCAGACCGGCTGGACCTCAGCTCATGGGCAAGGTGGTCCCGGGGAACGACCCACGAGACGGGGGGGACCGACCCGGAATTGACAGACGGCGCCCAGGCGCATTCGGGCGGGGACCGGACTCTGCCCCCTGCCCATCCCCCCGGCTCAGCCCAGGCCTCCAGCGTGAAGGGGCTGTGACTTCTGTTGGTTCCACATGTGGAACCGTTGAGCTGGGCGAGTGCCCTCGAGGAGCAGGGTCCAGGGAGGGAAAGAAAATGAAACAGCAAACACAACAGAACGTGACATGTGCCTCGGGAAGGGCTCGGCAGGCCACGCAGCAGAACCAGCCAGTGACAAGCCCGCCCGGCCGAACACACCTCGAGAGACGGAAGCCAGCACAGAGCCTGAGAGCAAGAGGACAAGAGCCCTGGTGCCAGGCCAGGGGTCCCAGCACGAGCTGCAGGAGGGCCTGGGGTGCTCTTGCGCGTGAGGCTCTGGGGACGCGGCTGGGGTCTATGCAGTGGCCCGGGAGGGAGCTGCTCGCACAAGGCCAGGGAACGTCCTCCTGGCTGGCCATGGAGGCCACCCGTCCAGAGGGACAGGGAAGCGACAGCGCGTCCCACAGCCCGCCCCGCCCAGATGCCCTGGCGCGCCCCGCCCCTGCGTGTCCGCAGGCGCTCACCGTTCAGCAGCTGCAGCTCCAGAAAGCTGGCGGAACACACTTTGCACACCCACTGGCTGGGCTCGGACTCCACCGCGGCGCTGCTTTCCGGGGTGCCTGCAGCTTCACAAGAGCAGAGGGAAGGGTGATGCACAGGGCGCGACCCCGAAGCCCGTGCCCCGGGGACACGCCTGTCCACCCGGGGCCGGTGCCATCCAGGCGAGAAGCACAGCCCGGGCCCCTCTCGGCCCTGCTCCTGGGGCTTCACACGCGGACACCTTCGGTCCCCAGGGACGCCCCCGTTTCACAGGCGAGGAAACTGGGCACAGACAGGTGGCGTTGGAGCAGCCCCGGTGCGGGGTCTGTCCCAGTCACAGGAACGCGACTCCCTCCCTCCCAAAGCAGGGCCAGTGGGAAGGACCCATCCCTTCCCAGGACTTCGAGAAGAAAACACCCTACAGAGCAGAATGAATTCCTCAGTCTCTCTCTGGCTTGTACGAGAGACCGGACGTCAGGGGGCCCTGGGCCTGGTGTGGCCGCAGCTCCCGGCCAGTGTCATCCCCCAGAACTTTCTGGGATGACACGATGGCCCTGAACACTCGTGCTGTCTGGGGCGGCAGCCACTTGAGGCCAGTGTGCCCGAGGAGCCGAGGTTTAAATTCTGTTTACTTTGCACTCAAATTTAAGTGGGGACCCCAGGCAGGCAGCCGCTGTGATGGCCCTCGGTCCCCCTTCCTCACTCCCCAAAGACAAGCAGCAGTGTTCCTGGGACAGGGGAGATATTGGCTGTGCAGAGGGGAATGGGCAGTGTCCTTTGCCAAAAATACTGCTAAGGCTCCCGCGGGACCTAAAAACTGGGGACATTCTCCAGTCACGACCTCCTGGCCCAGCCCCATCTCTCCAGGCCCCATCGGTCGGCCCCACGTGCCCTCGCCACCTCTCCTACCCAACCACCGCGTGGCCTGTGCTGACGCTCACAACCATCACCCAACACTCCGGGGGACGCTCATTCAGCAAACTCCTGCGTTCTTAAAAAAAATCACCCAGAGTCACGACTGTGCATGTGTTCCGAGCGGGGACCAAGCACGCCTCTTCCTGTGTCCACGACTAGCAGCAAGTTTGCAAAGACGGGAAGGGAAAGACGCATGGCACCCCCAGAACTGTTTGTGTCCATCTCCTGAGTCCTCCTCAGCCGATAAGGGGGAAATGTGTGATGGGAATTGCCCAGCCAGTCCCCTGCTCTCCCTCGCCCCCTGCAAGTCCACCACCTGAAGACCGTCTGCGCGAGATCAGGGAGGAACCCGAGCCAGAGCCGAATTCCCGCTTCTCCCGCACCTTCTCAAGCACACGTGGCTCAACAGAGGGGAGGAGACACTCACACGTGAAGGGTTCGGGCAGGGATGACGAGTGGGTTAGCCACTTCCCCTGGTCCAAGGGGCTGCCATGTCCAGCAGGATGGTCCCCACCCCCACGAGTGGGATTCACACTAACGGGACGCAAGAAGCCCTTCTCCTCAACCGGCTCCGAGGCTGGTCAGGAGGGCCAGCCAGTCGTGACCCATCCCCGCATCAAGGGAAGAACTCCCGTTTTCAAAAGCTGTCGCTAGATCAGAATTTTTAAGAACAAAAATGAGTCAACCATCAGAAGGCGGTTCTTGATGGCCCGACACCTAAATGTCCAACACGAGAAACGCATCAAAGTGACCGTAACGCCATAAGGCCCCAGGGGAAGCCACAGAGGGAGCCACGGGAGTGTGGATACTTGGGGTGGGACAGTGAGTTCCAAGTACGTCCAGAAACAAAAGCAAGACAAGGGTCCGTGGAGGGAGACCTCACCTGCGGGGAAACGCGGGGCTTTCCTGGAGACCAGGAGGGACACAGCTCAGCCGCAGGGACAGAAAGCACCCTACGGGGTGCTGAGTGCAAAGCCACACTAGGGAACCATGAGAACCTTCGGGCCGAGGAGATGTTCTCTCTTTCGGCTGTGGCGCGGCTGACACCACCGGACGCCTCCCCCGAAACTGAGCGGCGAGCCGAGAACCGCCAAGTCTTCTCGTGCACAAACTATACGTCAACTGTGCCGATTTTTAAAAAAATACCATAAAATGCTAGTCAAAAAGGTGAAGAGTCATTCAAACGGTGACTGAAAACCGTCTTCCAAATGTTATAGATGCGTGTGCGTTTTATCTTTCTCATTAGAGAAATAGTTTTGAAAATCGGACGACATCGGAGGACAGCCGCCGACCTGAGCCCTCGCGCCCGCCCGTCCACACCAGGCGTCCTGGGCCCCTCCTGCGCCTGTCGGCAGGCCTGCCCGTGCACAGAAAGGAAACCGGCTTCAATGTCAAACCAAGAAAAAAGATGAAAAGTAAGTCTCCTACCCGGAAAAAAGTAGTAGAAGTTATCTTTTTTAAGGATGTGTCTGTTCCTCCAACTCTGCTATGTTGAGAAGTTGGCTCTGCCATCTGCAAACTGATTTCTACATTTCTAGAACAAAGATGTATTTTGAAGCAAATGGGAAAAAGAGACAGAATGAAATGAAGGGGCCTCCCCAGTCCTGATGCTCACCAAGAAAGACTGAGTAACTTATAGGAAGACAGCTCCTTGTCTGCTGGCCCCCAGCCTGATTCTTCTAGAACGTGGTGGTGCTCCCTAAGGCCCCTTCACCCTGCTCTGCCCCTCTGCCACGGGGCCCAGCGCACGGTGATGGCCCCCAAAGGGTCCCTCCCTCCTTTCCACTGTGGGGGTCCCAAGGGCGTGCAGGCCAGAGGCTGGGTCGCTGGGAAGGAGAGGGTAAGCCCTCCCCTGACCTCCTGCAGCTGGGTATGCAGAGTCACACGGATGACCAGCTCTCTGGCTCGCCCAGGCCCCTCTGCGCAGGTCTCAGCCCCTACTCTAGTGTCCAAGACACGGGCATGGTGGGCTCCCATAAAAACACTTTAGCCGGGTGAGTCCCCAACACTGCTTGGTGGGGCCCCAGCCACTCAGGGCGGGCAGGGCTGGAGCGGGGTTCCAGAAGCTCCGCTGGGCCAGGAGGGGGCCCCTGGGAGGGGGTGGCAGGGCTTTGGGAGGGGGCTGGGTGGGAGACAGGGCAGCGGAGGCAGGGCGTGGCGGCCTGGGGTGACACGCAGTGGCCGATGTGACATGTCCTCTGGGGGGTTCCCAGCACCACCCGAGATAAGCCACCATTCAGCAGGTGTAAGAAGTGAGGAACCCCAGTAACCTACCAGTCAACAGTAGTCGAGAACTCTACTACATTTCTACGAGTTACTTTTTTGCCATTCCCCCCAAAAGAGAGTGAAAAACCATAAAAAGTTATTTCTACTGCTTATTTGCTGTCCTGATTCAATACTCATTTAGGGGGATTGCGCCTTCCAGCGGATGGGGACGTCATGGCCCACCGTGTGCCGTGTTCTCAGAAGGAACACACAGAGAACGAAGGACGGGCAGCTCAGGGCTCCCCAGGACGGTGCCTGCGGGAAAATGAGGAGGCGGCAGTCCGGGTCGACACAGTGCAGACAAATTCCATTAGAATTGCCCTTGTAAACGCAGCTCCGGGGGCACCTGGGTGGCTCAGTGGGTTAAAGCCTCTGCCTTCGGCTCAGGTCATGATCTCAGGGTCCTGGGATTGAGTCCCGCATTGGGCTCTCTGCTCAGCAGGGAGCCTGCTTCCCTTCCTCTCTCTCTGCCTGCCTCTCTGCCTGCTTGTGATCTCTCTGTCAAATAAATAAATAAAATCTTAAAAAAAACAAAACAAAACAAAATGCACTTCTGGCTTAGAGCGCCCTCCCGGAGGGGAAAGCGAGCAGAACCCCAACTCTGGGAGGGGACGGCAACCTTGCTCTGACTTTGACCTGAGAGTCCTGACAGGGAAAGACATCGTGCAGGACACCGCTGACAAGGTCAGCCTCTAGTAACACAAACCCGACGTGCAGCTGGCTGGTCCCGGGGCCCGGGGCACACACACCAGCTGCTGAGGCCAGAAGGAATCCAGGAACTCGAGAAAGCCAGATCGGGACGATCTCGGAGCGACTGCACGGCCCCGGTGTGCCCCGCCGCACCACACTCCGAGGGGACACCTGGCCCAGTGGGACACATCGGTGCCTCCCCGGGGCCAAGCCAGGCACCTGGTTTTGGCAAATCCTAAAGGGCTTGGGAGCAGCCGGGTAAAAAGCTATGGGTCTCTCCAAATGCTTCCTGTGAACTTCACCTCCACAATAAAGTCCACCAAAACGCTCCCGGCCTTACTCTGCAAATATCTCCGTGAAGGCAGCCAGCCCTCCACACCACCAGAGCCGGCGTGCAGGCCGTCTGGCCATCGGCTCCCATCGACGTTCCCCAAGGGCACTCTCAGTGGCTCCACACTCCCCCCATGGCCACCCAGCCCGTAACGCGCGTAAGAGTGGCCCCGGGATTCACATCCACTCTCACTCTCTGGATGGGACCTTGGCAGACGTCATTAAGAGGAGGTCATATCGGAGTAGAGCGGACCCGAAATCCAGCGACCGCCATCCCTCCGAGAGAGCACAGAGACCCAGGACAGAAGGCCATGTGAGGGCAGGGGCAGGGATGGGGCTGACGCCATCTAAGAGCCACGGAGCGCCACGAGCTGCTGGCCACACCCGAAGCTGGGAGAGGCCTCCAGAAGGAACCAGCTCAGTCAACACCCGGTCCTGGCCTTCAGGCTCCGGGGGTGTGAGGCAGCCCCCTCGTCTGGTCTGAGCCTGCTTAAGGTCTGCTTGGTGTGGGCAGCCTCGCGGATGCCTCTCGTCACACGCCGGCGCGGGCACAACCGGGAAGGCTCCAGGGGCGCGGGTCACAAGGTCGCAAGCATGCGGGACACACTAGAGCCTCACAAATATGTCAAAACCCGCTTTGTAGCCCATCATGATCGTAAGAGAAAAGAAACCGTCTTCTTGTCAGGATCCTGCAGCGTGGGGGGCGGTCAGAGGACTGAGGGTCATGTCTCCCCCAGAACAACAGGGCGTCCGCCCAGGGCGGCATCAGGTGGGGATGGGAATGGGGGGCTTCGCGGCCACAGACGTGGCGTGGTGGGACGTGGCCTCAGGCTGTGCACAGAGCCTCACGACCGGGCAGGGGGGTCTAAAGCACCATGGCCCCCTTCACACTGTGCTGCCCCACACCCCGGGGCAGCAGGACACACAGTCTGGGTTGCTTTTCCAACGAGAATGCTAGATTTAGGCAAATCACACACATGGCCTTTGCCCGGTCTTTCTGGAACACATGTGCACATGCACACACACACACGCACATGCACACGTGAGCACATGTGCACGTACCCCCACGCCCTCGCATCCACCCCTAGACCTGGAAGAGACCAGGACCGAACCCGACTCCTGCATCTCCGGCACTGTGACTCAGGGCGTGTTCCCCAGCCTCTCTGTGCTCTGTCTCCTCTGCCCGAAACACAGCGGATCACCAAACCCCCCCTTCACAGGACAATGGGTGGCGAGGGGTCACCGCACCCAGAGCCCGGAGGGCGGGGCTGCAGATCAGCCTGTCGTGCTCCAGCACCCCATTTCCTGGCTGGCCCTGGCTGGCGCCCGGCTCAGGGGCGAGCCCTGACACTGAACAAGCAACGGCAGAGCCAGGCCCGTGGGGTCAAGAACAGCCCGTCCCGCCCGACGCCACACCGGCTCGCCGGCACAGCTGCCCCTTGGGTGCCAGGTGGCCAGGCCGCGCGTACCATGGGCCCCAGGGCAGGCCTGCTTCAGCATGGGCTTGTCCATCTTCTTGGCGTAGAAGGCGGCGTACCACACGCGCAGCTCAGCGCCCGGCGGGATGTCCCTCGACGTGGTGAAGTACACATCATTGCCGTGCTGGAAGGCCGTCAGGTTCTGGTGTTCAGGCCCCACCGCCGGCCGCACCAGCATCATCCAGTTGCAGTCGTCCTCATTGGAGGTGTCGAAGCACACGGGGTGCCCGTCCTTCTGGAACACCTGAGGTGGGGCACGGCCGCCAAGGGGCCAGGGAAGGAGCCGGTTACCCACCCGTCAGCAGGGCAGCGTGTGTGTGCCGGGAGGGGGGCAGCCGGTCCAGACAGGGCCGCGTCGGAGGGTAGGTCAGGCTCCACAGAACCCGTTTCCAGGCTCATCGGGACCCCCGAGTTCTGTGCGCATCCCAGGTGGGAACTGGGACACCTCAGGCCTAGTCCTGGTCCAGGTCCAGGCTGGACGTTCGGGGTCTAATCAGGTTCCGAGTGGCCGTAGTGACACCTGCTCTAGGCATCACTGGGACACCTGAGTGCCCCCCCGCCCCAGGTGGGCACCAGGACACCTGCTCACACAGATGTGTCCACCAACGCCCATTAGTCCCGACAGGCTGCGCCCTCGCCTGTGACACCATCCCACAGCCTGAGTGCCTGGCGGGTGGCAACAGGGGAGAAGGTCAAAGTCGCCACAGGAGTAGAGGACGGTCTGGCCCTCTTTTCTGATGCCATCGCTGGTTCCTTGCCCTCCCCTCTCCCAAGCTTTTCCCGTAGGGGCTCCCCACTGCTAAGGAGCTAGGGGCCCCCTCTGAGGACGGAGCCCTTGGAGACAGAGGGGGCCTCCGGGTGCCCAGGGCCCAGCCGGTGTGGGGACAGGCTCCAGTGAGCCTCCGTCCTCGCTGTGGTGGGCAGAGAGCCGCCACCCCCCCACACAGGTGCTCGGGGCTGAGGCTGTGCCGAAAACTGTGTCAGACACAGACCTTGAGCCCTGAGCCACGGAAGGAAGCCAAAACGGGCACAGAGGACTTTTTCAAGGGGGCCTCAGCCCGACCACGTGCCCACAGCAACTACGGCAGCTGATGGCCCTCGTGGGGCTTGGCCTCCAGGATCTTTACTCCTTCGTATAAAACAGCCTTTTTTTTTTCATTCCCCTTGTTGGGAAACAAGTCAAATACCTTTCCTTTCTCCCCATTTTGCTGAGTTCTGCCCTGTAAGCTCAACTTTTCCAAGAACCGCCAGGAACCCGGGGCTACCCATCTCACACCTGTCCTGACCACGCGGGTCTCTGCTGAGGGCCTCTAGGCAAAGCTTGCTCTGTGGGTCCCCACGGCAAGACCAGCGTCCTGGTCCTCACTGCTCACGTCAGACGTTTCTGGAGGCGCATGTGGATGGGGCATGTACTAGGGCTGGGGACAGACCCCAGATATCCGGCCTCGTGGCATGCCCACACACCTTCCTCCGAGAACTTAAAGCCTTGCCTGCAACTGACGTCCATTCTGTTTTGTTCCGTTTCTTTCCTTGGTCTGATGCACCTTTTGGGGCCGCTAAACCCTGCACCGTGTCCCATCACCGCCTGAACGACACCCCTTCCTTTCGAAAGAGCCCTGCCAAGTCCCAGTGGCTCCGCGAAGCGCGGAAAGCAGCGCCCGGCGGCTGCACGCCAGCGCAGGTCGTGAGAGAAGCGAAGACAGCCCGTGGGTCTGCGTTCCCCATCCCCTCTGTAGGGGCTGGCGAAGCTGAAAAGCACAAAATACTAGCTCCGCGCTGGTGCTTAGGGACAGAAAAGCAAACGGGATAAAGGAGAACCTCGGCGGACCTTTGAAGCCGCGGAAGACACCATCCATCAGTGGAAGGCGCGGCTCCCCTCGCTGGGGTGGGGGCAGGTCCTGCCCGTCCCCTCCCACCGCTGGCCCGGCCCGTACCTTCAGTGGAAACGCGGATTCCTTCTCCCATTTGGCCACTCGCCTCGACTCGAACGGACCGAACTGCGTTCTCTTGACGAGCTGAGTCACGGCAAACACTCCTTCGGCCCCGTCTTCCAGCCGCCGGATCTCCAGGTTGGAAGGGAGGGATGATCTGGAAATGGAACGGGAGCCGAGCGGCCCCTGAGTGCCGCTGGCTGAGAACAGCCACTCACCCCGGGGACAGCTGGGTAGGGCCCAGAGGCTCGCTGTCGCCGAAATACCATCCTCGAGGGTGAGAAAAAGCTTCCCACTGAGGACAGAGGGGGTGAGGGCCCAGTGGCCTGGGCACACCCAGCTCCTCACCGGCCTGAGCCAAGGGAGACTGGCCCCAGGGCCCTAGCACGACTCATCCAGATCACACACAGAGGGAAGGGCCATCTGCTAAAGGATGTGTCTGACATCCCCGCCAGTGCGACGGGCCAGTGGACATGAAAGGGACTGAGCTCTCACCCCCAGAGCCGCAGAGCCCACAGGGCAGGGGGAGCTCCATGATGAGAAGCCGCGTTCAAAGCACCGCGAGAAAGGGGAAAGGGCCACGGCATTCCCAGGGGCAGAAAAGGGTTTCCAGCTAGGCTGAACGGGCCAGTCCATTTACCTAAATGATGAGTGTCGAGGACGGGGCGCTGGAAGCAGAAGGCCCACAGGCTGGAGCCCCGGCATGAGCCAAGGCTTGGGCAAGCCCCACCCACGTCCATGAGTGGGTCAGACACCAGGGGGCCTGGGGCGCAGCCCCCTCCCAGGGCCCAGCGGAAGGGCTCCTGCCACGGGACTGACGGCTGCCACTGTGGGAAACCGGCAGCCGGTGGAGGTTTTGGGGGAAGCTGACGAGATCTCTACTTCAGGCAAAAATAGTCATATGAGAAGGTAAGTCACCAGGAGAAAAAGGCACTAAATAAAGAGGCTGGGAGAACCAGCTGGGAAGCTTCTAGAAAGAGCACGAAGATAGTAATGGCGCCACCACGTGGCAGGTGCTGTGCATAACACAGTACTGAGCACAACCGTGCGGGGGACAGGCTGCTCTCCCCATTCTGCGCACCAGGCAGCGGAGGCACGGAACACAGAGTGCCAAGAGCTCCCACGTGGCTGACCCGGGCTGCGGACGGACCGTCCCTCAGAGCCCTGGCCACGGCCCCTCCAGGTGCCCCGGCCCCGCCGGTGCCTGGAACGGGAACAGCAGAGCTACCCAGCCTCCTTGTTAGATCTGCCCGTGTTTCTCCAGGACCTGGGACAGCTTGGCCTGGCGACCCGTGCTCGCTGCCCCGGGTGCCACGCAGCCCACAGCAGGCATCTGCCGGACGGCAGGCCCAGGTTCAGGCCACGGGGAAAACCGAACGAGCAGACCGGCAGCCTTGGCCCATGGGCTCCTCCACGGCTGCCGTGCTCGGCCCCTAGGAACCCTGAACTGGAATGAGACACTCCCTGTGACCCCTTCAACACGTGTCCCGGCTTGTCCTGGTGGCAGGCCGCTCCATCCACCGTGGGACGGACTCACGGATGCCCTCCGCACCCTGAGGACCGGCGTGTTCCAAGTCCTGCCTTCTCTGTTTGCAGCTTCCTGCGGTGATGGCACGACTTACAAGAAACATGCACTTGGTCACTGCAATGACGAAATGCATCGCTCAGACCGTAAGTGCTCGGTCCACAGTTCCTGAAAACCCGTCAGGGCCGTAAAGGCGAAACAGGGGTCTTGTCACTAACAAAGGCGACTTGTACACCCTACCGAGGACCAGCCACCTGGGTAGAGGGTGGAAACTTCCAATCCCGTCCCCGTGCCCACAGTCAGGGCGGGAGAGGGGCTGGAGGCTGGGTCAGCCAACAGCCGATGACTCAGTCGGTCATGCCTCCATAATGAAGGCTCCTTAAAACCCAGAAGGGCTGGGTAGGGAGCTTCTCGGCCGGTGAACATCTGGAGGTGTGGGGCGAGGGGTGCAGGGGGAGGGCAGGAAGCAACTTGCCCTTTCCTGGGACCTCACTCCTCATGTCAGTCCTGGGGGTGTCTGAGTCATGTGGGGGTTGGGGAATTGGGCCGGGGACTCTAAAAGACCTCCCCTTCCTGCTGATGTAGGGTTCACGTTCAGACAGCCCCGTTGGACGGGAAGGACCAAACCCAGCTCCAGGCAGCCACTCACCGTGCCCTGCTTAACACAAAGGAGTCCTTGACCATGACCACGGGGCCCAGCTCAGGACACTCGGAGTCGTGGTACTGACTGCAGTCCTCACACCCTGCAACAGATAGGAGAGCGTCAGGGGGGACGGAGGGCTAGGAGGGGTCCCCCGGACCTCGCAGGCTCCGTGCATGACGGGGGTGACCCACAGTGCTCCCCACACACACGGACACAGGGCAGACACAGCGCGTGGCCCCCCAGGGAAAGACCTCCGCCTGCGGCACATTTCAAAGCACGCAGCGACCCCACGCTGAAAAGAACAAGATCTTCCCGAGGATACACAAAAACTCGCATATTTAACCCGTTTACCATAAATCTAACATTTCATAAACCTCCTTGTAAACCCCCGGGCCTTACTTTTCTGAATCCAGGGCCAGGGCCCCCCGCAAAGCGCCCTTGGCCCAGCGTTCTGAGAAAGATGATCCTTTTTAAAACCACAGCCCTGCAGCGCTGCTCGCGCGATAAACGTGCTTCATGGAACCAGACGAGCCATTTCAACTCCAAAAGAAGCAGCTTTTCTGGCACATGAAAACACAACACGGATGCGGCTTTGCTGGGCCGGTGAGCGGTGGGCCCGCGGGTCCCTGAGGACGGGCCGGAGTTACTTACAGATGAACATGATCTCCTCGCTCCCGTCTTCAGCCATTTCGGACACCTGCCAGGAAACAAGGGCCTGGTGTTAATGTCGAGCTTCTTGCAAAAGCAATATTTATTTATTTACAAAAGAACTGGATTTTCTTTATTTTTTTTTAAGGTTTTATTTATTTGAGAGACATAGAAAGAGATGAAGAGCAGGGGAGAGGGGTAGAGGGAGAAGCAGACTCCCCAGCTGAGCAGGGAGCCGGATGCGGGACTCGATCCCAGGACCCCGGGATCACGACTGAGCTGAAGGCAGACACTTCACCAACTGAGCCACCCAGGCGCCCCCCAAAGCAATTTTTTTAAAGATTTTATTTATGTATTTGACAGAGAGAGAGGGAACACGAGCAGAGGGAGTGGCAGAGGGAGAAGCAGGCTTCCCGTGGAGCAGGGAGCCCAATGTGGGGCTCGATGCCAGGACCTTGGGATCATGACCTGAGCCGAAGGCAGACGCTTAATGACTGAGCCACCCCAGCACCCCCCAAAGCAATTTTTAAAGAGAAGTCCTGTTAAAGTTTCCTTGAGCTCGTGCGGGGATGCTACCTGGGGGTCTTAAAGGTACCTAGCAGTGGGGTCCCCTTTACTGTGAGGAGACTGGGAGCGTTGAGCTGTTTTCTCACCTAAAATAACTTTTTTTTTCTATTAAAAGCAATTGATTTGAATGTCCTCTGGATTAGAAAGTCCTGATGAACTCAGACTTTCATCTTTTATATTAGCCACCAGTTTCCATCTGTAAAGCAAATATATCACCATTCCTAAAAGCTGGTTTCACGCTGTCACCTCTGGTTCTCTTTCCTCTGTCACTGGACTGTCAGCTCCTCAAGGGAACTCATGTCTAGAATATCTCGGTCTTCCTTCAGCAGCTACCCTAGGCCCAACACCCAGCGCACAGCCACGTCTCCTGGGGACCAGACCAGCACAGGGCGTTGCGGAGGACGGCGCCCTGCTTGCCTCATAAAACTCTGATCAGGTCAGTCGCTTCTGTTCTCCGTTCATCCCGTGAGGCAGAATCACCACTTACTGCAGGGATGATCTGGACACGGTAATTCTGGGGCCTCGATTCTTTTACCTACAACATGAAAATAAAGATGCCCCCCCACGTGAAAGACTGGGACTCTGAAAACTAGAAAACCCCGAGGAAACACACTGAAGAGGACACAGAAGGAAAGGCGTCCCGCGCTCATGGAGAGGCAGAGCAGATGTTGGTAAAGCGTCCATACGACCCAAAGCAATCTACGGATTCAGTGCCGGCCCTGTTAAAGTACCAACAGCATTTTTCACAGAACTAGAACAAACAATCCTGAAACATGTGGATCCAGAGAACCCCCAAACAGTCAAAGCAATCTCGAAATGAAAAACAAAACTTGGGGCGCCTGGGTGGCTCAGTGGGTTAAGCCTCTGCCTTCAGCTCAGGTCATGATCTCAGGGGCCTGGGATCGAGCCCCGCATCGGGCTCTCTGCTCAGCAGGGAGCCTGCTTCCTCCTCTCTCTGCCTGTCTCTCTGCCTCCTTGTGATCTCTGTCAAATAAATAATCCTTAAAAAGAAAGAAAAAAGAAAACAAAACTGGAGGAATTGCGATCCCAGATTGCAAGATACACTCTGGAGCGGTCGCGATCGGACCTGCACAGAACCAGACACGAGTCAGTGGAAGGGAACAGAGAACTGAGAAATAAACCCGCAGTCGTACAGTCGACTCATCTTCAACGAAGGAGGCAAGAACAGGCAAGAGGAAGAGGACAGTGTTGTGAAAACTGTCCTCTCATGCAAGAGAATGAAACTGGGCCACTTTCTTACACCAAACACAAAAATAAACTCAAAATGGATGAAAGGCCTAAATGGGGGAACCTGACACCATAAAAATTCTGGAAGACAGCCCAGGCAGTACTTTCTCTGACATGGGCTGTGGCGACGGTCTCCGAAAGCAAAGGAAATAAAGGCAAAAATGAACTACTGGGACTATCCCAAAATGAAAAGCTTCTGCAAAGCGAGAGAATCAACAAAACCAAAAGGCAGCCGACGGAACGGGAGAAGACACTCGCAAATGACCTCTCCAATGAAGCTTTAGCATCCAGAAGAACGGATGTGACTCAACACCCAAAAAACAAATGGTCCAATTAAAACACGGGCAGAAGACCTGAACAGACATTCCTCTAAGAGGACACCCAGACGGCCAACAGACGCACGGGGAGATGTTCCCCGTCACTCATCGTCCGGGAAGTCACGTCCCACCTGTCAGGACGGCTGAAATCAACAACACGAGAAGCGAAAGGTGTCGGCGAGGATGCGGAGAAAGGGGAGCCTCGCGCGCTGCTGGTGGGAACGCAAGCTGGGGCAGCCGCTCTGGAACACAGTACGGAGGGTCCTCAAGCAAAAACAGAATTACCGAATTACCATACGATTCAGTAATTCCACTACTGGATACTGACCCAAAGAACACAAAACACGAATTCAAAGGAACACGCACAGTCCACCTGCGTTACCTACGATAGTCAAGACATGGGGAGAGCCCGAGTGTCCATCAGCTGAGGAGAGGGAGAAGGCGTGGTGTACACGTTTACACGTGTGTATCGGCTCAGGTCATGACCTTGGGGTCCTGGGATCGAGCCCTGTGCCGGGCACAGAGCCCAAGTTTCTCCCTCTTTCTCTCCCTCTGCCTTCCCCTGACCCCTCTTAAGAAAAACAAAAACCAAAACAAAGTGCCAGGATCAACCAGGCTGTTTATTTTCCCAAACGCAGCCCAGCACGTTCCTGGAACACCCATTTCAGCTAAAAGGCGTCTCACGCGGCCCTCGCAAGTTTCCCTTGGGGCTTCCTGGCGGATGGGTACCACGGCTGTGGTCAGGAGCCAGTCTGGAATGGGGACAGCCGAGGGTCACTGAGCAGGAGGTGGAGAGGGACAAGGAAGCAGAAGACACACGTGGGGAAACCCGCTCTAGCGCGTTACTGCCGGGCCCTGGTCTACCTGCGAGCCCGGACCTTCCCCTGCCGGCACTGGCTCCCAGTGGAGGAAGTCCTGCAAAGGCGAGAGGAGGCTCTTTTCTTTTTATTATTTTTTAGATTAACTGATTTATTTTAGGAGGAGGGGCAGAGAGGGAACCCTCGAGCAGATACTCCGCTGAGCACGGGCCTGATGCGGGACTCGATCCCAGGACCCTGAGATCACGACCTGAACTGAAGTCAGGAGTCAGATGCTTAGCTGACTGAGCCCCCCAGGAGCCCCAGGGGCAGGCTCTCCAGAAGCTGCCCAAAGGACACGGGGTCCCTCCAGAACCCGTCAGAATGGGTGAGCACAGATGAGGGCGACTGCCTCCGGCAGGCCTCGCAGAAACCTGGCTTGGCCAACTGAGCCCCCCAGGGGCTGCCTCTGTTCCGCACCCCTCCAGGGAGGCAAAGCTGACCATCTCCTGCCCCTTGAATGACCTCAGAGCAGTGGCTCCTCCAAGCACAGAGCTGGGATGGGAGACCCGGCCGACTCAGTGAGCCACGGCCACAAGAGGGAAACGAGAGCGGACAGGAAACAATGGGGGTTTAGTCTTTTACTGCTCGCGCCGTCGATATACTGAGACACGCGCATCCTGGGAACGAACGTCCCTCCTTAGTAGCATCTGATCCCCGAGACCCGTCCCCTAAAATGGCTCTCTGAAGCCAGGAAAAGAGATCGCAGACACCCCCACACAGCGAGTGAGGCCTGAAGTAAGGGGGCAGCTTGAAGTCTGTGCTGGGCTCGCAAAATCCCCTTAGCGCTCAGACGGTCCCTCTGCACAGGGACGTCCGTCCTCTGGACGTTCGCAGCATGCAAGAAATCCCAGGATGACGGATTAAGGTAGTGTTTTAGGGAAAAGAACCCAAAAGCTCGTAAGTGTGAGATGTGGCCATTTGAACCCCCTATCCTGGGAAAAGTCACCTTAGGCCGCGGGTTCTGCGAGGGTGGTCCCCGCACCAGCACCGGCAGCACCTGAGAATTTCTCGGGAATGCAGAGTCTCAGGCCCCTTCCCAGACCTGCTGGAGCGGACTCTCTGGGACGGGTCCTTGCACGCCGCCCTCACAAACCCCGAGGTCGTTCGGCTGAACCCCATGTCTGAATGCCGCTGCTGACCCTCACATCTGTCTAGCACAGTGACAGAAGCCAACGAGCCACGGCTGGGGTCGCGGGAGAGCACACTAATAGCCTCAGGAAACCAAATTTCCACAAACGGCAGCTGGGCTCAGACCAGGACCTGTCAGCTGGGGGGCGACGGGGTGAGGGCCATCCCAGACCAACGCTCTCTGTGGGGACTGGAGCTCACAGGCAGGTCCCAGGGATGACTCAAGCTTGAAAAGGAAGAGCTCCCGGAGGACCCAGTCCACCCGGATGCTGCCGGGGGTGAAGGGGACAGACGCGCAGGTCAGCGGAAGCCGAGAAACAGACCCAGACAGGTAGGCTCAGCGGGCTTTCGCTGGGCGCGTAAAAGCAGCTCGTGAGGGGGTAGTGCTGGGGTAAGTGAACGAGGGGACGGGCCAACGAGCCGTGATGTCGCATCTCACACAAAATTAACTCCTAATGCGTCCTAGACTTCAAACAAGATACTAACATTTTTTAGAAAAACGTAGGAGAAAACCGTTGAGAGTTCGGGTAGGCGGTTTTTGGACTTGTCACCAAAAGAATCCTCTAGAAACAGAAAACTAATTAGACTTTATCAAAATTCAGAAATTGTGCTCTACAAAAGCCCCGGTGAGGAGGGCAAGAAGACTGGCTACGGACCGGGAGGCATCTTTGCAAACCACACATCCAAACCTTGAACGTGCAGAGAACCCTCACAACCCAACAGTAAAACACAAACCAGCCAATCAGTAAATGCGCAAAAGACCCAAAAGACATTTCAGCCTAGAAAATATACAAATGACAAGCGCAGGAAAAGGTGGCTACCGCCATCTGCCGCCATGGAAACGTGGTCAGCAGGTCACTGGGACATCGGTGCGCTCCCGTCCGAGTAGCGCAGGAAACCCCGGGCACACGGGGGCGGCTGGCAGGAGTGGAGACCAGGATGGTGTCTCTTGTAACCAGCAAGCACTTGGCCTATGACCCTGCCATTGTGCTCGGGGGCGCTTGTCCCAGAGAAATGAACACTCGCACCCACACGAAAACCTGCACACCTGTTTGGAGCAACTCTAGTCACAACAGCACAGACGGATGGCCCCCCACGGGTGACCCCGGTCCGTGGTCCAGAGGGACCCACACCTGGAAGGCTCATCCTCGATGAAAAGGAGTGAACCACTGATATGCTTCAGGCTCTGCGGAACTCTCCAGAATGGTGCTAAGAATGCCAATCCCCAAAGGTCACATACTGTCTG
The DNA here is from genome assembly GCA_020311275.1 of Eira barbara. NCBI lineage: Eukaryota > Metazoa > Chordata > Mammalia > Carnivora > Mustelidae > Eira > Eira barbara. Next base: position 3,809,114 of record JAHRIG010000369.1, on the reverse strand, counting down.
ACCCCATTTATATAACCTCCCTGCAATGTTGAGATACAGAGATGGGGACTAGAGTTGTGGCTGGCGGAGGTTCGGGAAAGACGGCGGGTGAAGCTGTAAAGGGGTAGCCGGGGGGCACCTGGGTGGCTCAGTGGGTTAAAGCCTCTGCCTTCGGCTCAGGTCATGATCTCAGGGTCCTGGGATTGAGCCCCGCATCGGGCTCTCTGCTCCGCGGAGAGCCTGCTTCCTCCTCTCTCTGCCTGCCTCCCTGCCTACTTGTGATCTCTGTCTGCCAAATAAATAAATAAATAAATAAATAAATAAATAAGGGGTAGCCGGGGGGACTCCCGTGGGGGGTAGGATGCTCTGTATCCACGCTGTGTCACTGTCACCCTGTACCTGCAGGGTGTCACCGTCGGGGACCTGGGCAAAGGGCATGGGGGATCACTGTGCAGTCTTTCCTACGACTGTATGGGAATCTACAGTACCTCAAAATTGAAAGTTCAATTAATAAAAGACACAGAAGGGCGCCTGGGGGGCCCAGTGGTTTAAAACCTCTGCCTTCGGCTCAGGTCATGATCCCAGCGTCCTGGGATCCAGCCCTGCACTGGGCTCTCTGCTCAGCAAGGAGCCTGCTCTCTGCCTACTTGTGATCTCTGTCTGTCAAATAAATAAATAAAATCTTTTTTTAAAAAAAGGAATAAAAAGAAAATACATGGAGGGGAGAGCTACAGATTTGAATTGACTTTTTTAAAAAAGATTTTATTTATCTGATAGAAAGTGCACAAGCAGCAGGAGTGGCGGAAGAGGGGGGAAGCAGACTCCCCGCTGAGCAGGGGCCTGACGCAGGGCTCGATCCCAGGACCCCGGATCATGACCCGAGCCCAAGGCAAGAGCTGGACGTGTAGCCAACGGAGCCCCCCGGGCGCCCCACAGAAGCGACTTTGAGCACAGTGTGCGGGTTGGGGCCAGATTCCGATGAAAACAGCGTGTGTGGCTTTCGCTGGACAGCTGGAAACCTGAACCCTGGTATTCGAGCACCCTGAGCGACTAGCATGAGAGGTTTCCGACCGGCTGGGGATTGTGGCTCCTGTGAGGCTCCTTCTGCAGAGCTGCGGACTGAAACACAAACTCAGTCCTGGGGCCAGAGACTGGCCCCTTCTGCTTCTGTGCACTACCCGCGGGGACTCCCGGACAGGGACACGGGGCAGATCAGCCGGGTGATGGGTCGGCGGGGGCCAGGGCCTGCCAGCCGGCCTACTGTTTTGGGTGCTCAAATTCCTCATGATAAAATGATCTGTAAGTGGTGTCCACGCACGCTTGTCCCGTGCCTCCTCGTCCATTTGCTCTGGCCGTGGACAGGAGTCTTTTCTTCACCTCACCTGATTGGTCACCTAGGACTCAGCCAACCACTCTCCTCCCAGCCACTCTCCCATTGGGGGGTTCCTCTTCCACCCCATCTAGTCTGGGCTCTCCTGGGGCACAGCCCGCACCCCTTCTCACAGCTCCTCCAGAGGACCCCTCCCCGGGCAGCCACACTGGCTTCCATGCCTCCGTGCATACCATCGGCAGCTGGTGATGCTCCGAGGAGTCCGACGCAGATATCCAGCTGCCCCCACACCTTCACTTGGAGGCCGCAAGCAGCTGAACACTCCAGAAGCGAGCACCGGGCCACTCCTGGCTTCCCTGCCCAACGGGGCCCCCCTGTGCCTCCCACATCTCAGAACATGGTGGTCAGAGACGCGTTCGTCCCGCCCCGGGGCCAGCGGTCCCACAGACCCTACCTGCAGTCTCCACGGACCACACCCCACCTCCTCCCTCATGGAAGCCGGCAAGGAGCCCCGAAGGCTCTTCCTGCTCCCCCCTGGCCGGCCTCCATTTCCCACAGTGCAGAGGGGGCTTCATTGAGAACCGGAACCCAATCATATCACCTGTCACCCTGGAAGCCGATGGCTTCCCACTGTCCCCGGGACAAAAACCAAGCCCACCAGCCTCCTCTGCCCACCTCCCCCTCGCTGACCTCTCAGGCCTCTGTGGCCTCCTGATAGCTCCCAGAAGCACCCAGCGCCTTCCTGCCTCCAGGCCTCGCACATGCTCTTCCCTGTGCCTGGAACCTCCCCTGGGCTCCGCCGTGGGCTCATTCCTACTCGTTCTTCACATCTGAGCTTAATTGGCACATCTTTGGGGAAGGGTTTCCTGGTCCACCTGTCCAAATTAAGGCCTTGTAACACTTTCTAAAAGCACCCTGCAATTTTCCCTCACCGCACTTTGACCACTGTAATCACTTCCGTGTGCCGTTTATCCAGTGACCCTACGGGACCCACAGTGCAAGAGTCATCGATCGGCCTTGTTGGGCCCCGCGCGGGCCAGGCCCAGGGTGGGACGGCACGTGTTGACAGAGCCGCCTGCTCCTCCGTGTATGTCCCTGCACGCACCCCCACCCCCGGCTGGGGACCGAAGTCCCCTCCTGGGGTTCGTCCTGCCTCCGCAGTTTGCTTCCCCTGGAGACCCCCCACCCCGCGCAAGCCCCACTCCTTCAACACAGAGCCCAGGCTCACCCTCCAGATACCTCCCTCCCCATGGACTCCTCTCCCCGCCGAATCCCAACACGAAGTTGACCTTCTTTTTAAACAGTTGTCTCAAGTTGTCATAGATCATGGCCAGTGTCTGCGGGTTGTTTGTTTTTACCCAGATTTCCAACAGAACCTTCATCTTGCTCTTTCTACTCTCTCCCTTTTCGAATTCTTACGTCCCCTGTGCACCACGCGCCATCAACGGTAAGCCTCGATATCTTTCCACTGGGCTCCTCGGTACCACCAGATAATTAAGAGTTGGTTAGAAAGCTTCAAATGCCTCATTTGTCAAACTCAGGACAGGAACTTCAGAAATCGGGGTAGATCAGTGGGGAGACCCGGAAGAGACTCCCCACGTTCCCATCCAAAGAGACCATAAATGCTTATCCCACTTCCTGCTTGTGCAAGGCTGGCCCCCCCCCCCCCGGGCCCCGGGCCCCCCCCTCCCCCCCCCCCCCCCCCCCACCCAGCAGGCCGGCCCCTGTGCGCCGTCTGGGGGCGGCAGCGCGGGCCTGGCCTTGCTTTCCCGGGGTTCCTGACTTCCCCCTTCCCTCTCCCTCGGACGCTGACCCTCTTTGAAGGGTTTCCAGCTCCACGCACTTGAAAGAAAGTCTGAACAGAAAATCTGTGTTAGCGAAGAAAGCTTGCAAACTGCGATGCCGTCACAGGAAATGGCAGCTTTTCAGGACGGGAGCTGGTGCCCGTGAGAACACTCCATCGGCTCACACAGGGCCGCATCCGTCTCTTGCCCCAGTATCCACAGGCACCTGCTGGCGCCGCGTGGTGAAGCTCTGCTTTGTCTGAGGCAGCAGAACAGGTACGAGCCTTCTCCCCGGCCACCACATACAACCGGGCAGGCACACCCCGCAGCCCGCCGGGAGGAAACTTGGAAGGGCCACGTGTGGGACCCGCGCTTGGCCAAACAAACGGATCCTCGCCCTCCGCTTCCGGGGACAGTGCTCCCGCCCCCCAGGGAAACCCCGCGCACGCCTTCTTCAGTACAAAGGGGGAAAGGTCTGAGCAAGGAGCACCTGCTTCCCCTGTGGTTACCAGGCAGCTCCACCCCACCAAGGTCAATCACAAGGTCACAATCCATCTGGGACCCAAGCCCGGCTGCAGGAGAACACCAAGCCAGCCACATCTCTCCAGTGATGGCCACTGGTCACCCGCGGGGCCCGAGCCTGGCTGCCTCCAGCAGGTGGGGAGGGGACCAGAGTTCATTTCCATGGTGACAAATGTTCACCAGTCGGAACTCAGATGTGGGGAAGACGTCCCACCACTGCCCAACACTCAGAAAGCCCAGACGCCTCATCGGGTGACTCTGAGTTTTGCAGGAATCTTCTATAAGGACACAGCACGGCTCTATGGAACCCCCGCCGTCCGGAGGCTTCTACTCGCCCTTAGGGAAACACCGGCCTGGAGAGGAGAGAAGCAGCACAGGCCACACAACTCAAATTTCCTCAGGAAAACAGTGTGGACACTTTTTACAAAGATTACTTTGTACGAGTTTGACTACTAGAGGCCCCTCTCGCAGGTGGGTCCTACAGAATGTGTCCTTTCGTGTCTGGCCTGTGTCCCTTGGCTCGATGTCCTCCAGGTCCTCCAGCAGGGCGGCGGGGTCAGAATGCCCCTCTGCCCGCGGCCTGGGCTCCCCTCCCCCGCGCGGACTGGCCACACCGTGCATAGCCCTTCACCCACCGTCGGACACGGGGCTGTTTCCACCCCTCGGCTATTGCGAACGATGCTGCCGTGAATGTGGGGTACGAGCACCTCTCGGAGCCCTCGCTTCCACCCGTCCGGGTGTGGACCTGGACACGTAACTCCGGGTCGCAGGGGACTCTGTTTCATGGGCTGAGCACTCGCCACACAGCGCCCACAGTGGCTGGGTCACCGTCCGTCCCCACCCGCGGTTCCCGAGGCTTCCCGCTGCCCCGTGTCCCCCCAACACCTGGTATTCTGCTCATTTGTTTTTATAGTCGCCATCCTGGTGGGTAGGAGGTGGAGAAAAGATCATCTTTCAACGGGACCTGCAAAAGCACCGATTCAGAAAAAGCAACCCGGGTGGAAATATTGCACAACGAACACATCACAACCTTAAAACGCAGGCAGCTAAAAATAACTCCGAGAAGAGGCGTTTTCAGGGCGGCCGGTGACGTAAGTGTGAAATGAAGATTCTCTCTGGTTTCTCGGCCTGGTGGGGCCTTCCCTGCCCCTCCCGGGACCATCTATGTGACAGGTGGCAGGGGGAGGGTTCCAGGAGCGAGGTGATGGTGCACCGCGAGTCCGCTCCCGGCTGGGACGATGGACCGGATCCACCCCTGCCGCGCCCTCCGACGCACGTGTCGGGTGAGCCACTCGCACAACGTGCTGGGAGCTGTTTGTGTTACATTCTGAAATAATTATAGAATCACAGGAAATTTCCAAAAGAGCAGAGAGAAGCCCCAAATACCCTCCACGCACTCTTCCCCGACGGTCTGGCTTATGTAACTATGGGCGACGGCACGGTTCCCACGAGGCCACGGCGCGGAGTGCATCTGTGTCACTCCGTGCGCCGCCACCACAGCTGCAGCTCTGGGTGGCCTCCCCCACCACCCAGATGCAGGAGGACTGCTCCATCTGGAGAAGACCTTGCCAATGGGCCCCTCAATGTCACCCCCCACTCCAGCCACCCCAACCCCCAGCCACCTCGAAGCCAGTCTCTATCTCTGCCATGCTGTCGTTTCAAGGATGTCGTACGGACAGAATCGTGCACAACAGGACCTTAGGACACTGGCTTTTTTTTCCTCAGCAAAATGCCCCCGAGGTCCATTCAGGTTGTCACAGGGATCGGGGGATCCCTGTTCAGAGCTATAATACTCTGCTGTGAAACGGTTGGTTTAATCATTCCCGTGCCGGGGGACGCCCAGGCTTTCCCCGACTTGAGGTTTTTGCTTATAACGCAGCTGTGAACAAGCATGCACGGCTTTGTTTGGACTCGGCTGTCACCTCTCTGGGATCCATGCCCTGGAGTGCGAGGGGTCAGGCCAGGTCGCCGACAAGTGCATGCTTCGTTGACTAAGAAGCTGTCGCAGTGTTTGAGAGGCCTAGCGTCTCCGCGTCCTCACCAGCATCTGGGGTTGCCATCAGGTCTGATCGTAGCTGCTCTCACAGACGGACACTGGCATCTCCCTGGTGCTTCCCTTCACACGTCCCTAACGGCGAAGGTCACCGGACTCCTCCTTGTGGCCACTTTGCCATCTGTAAACCCTCATCGCGAAGTGTCCCCCCACGTCCTTTGCCATTTTCTCAGACTGCCTGGGTTTTTTTCCCTGTTGTATCTCGAGGGTCCCCACATATCTAGCCCCTCCTTCAGAAACGTGGCTCCCAAGCATTCTCTCTGCCTACAGCTCTGCTCGGGATCCTTCCAACGGGGTCTTGGCGGAATGAAGGTTTTTCACATGATCGAGCCCCACTCACCGATCTGCGGTTCTGTGGGTTATGTTTCCGGTGTCCTGTCTATGACCCGTGCGCTGAGCCCTGGCTCCCCAAATTTCCTCCGAGCTTTCTCGGGAGAGTGTTACACTTTCACACGTTAAGCTGCATTCTCCCATTTGAGTTAATGTCTGTGTATGATGGGACACCAAGGGTCATTCTGCCCACAGACGAGCAGTGGGGAACGCTTTTGCGCCTCTGCCCAGAACCAGCTGGCCCTGCTCGTGTGGCTGGACGTCTGCCTTCTCTCTCCTGTTCCGACACCCGCCGCGGTGTCTGTCCCCGGCCAGCACCAGGCTCGGCGGACAGCAGGCAATGCCGGCAGAAGGACCACGGTTTTGGAGTAAGTCCTACAACACGGTGACCTGTTTCCTCTCACTTTATTCTCCTTCGAGATGGTTTAAGCCATGCTCTTCCCTTGACCTTCTATACAAACTTTTAGAACAACCGTGCCTTACCTGCATCAAGTCTTGCTGGAATTCACACATGTAATTTTGGTAACATTTTAGTTAACAGAATATAATGAAAATATTATTATTTCAACATGTAATTAATATAAAAATAATTAATGATTTTTTTTTCACACATATACCCTATCTTCACTCAGATCAGCCATTTCAAGTGCTCAGCCCTGGTCTGGAGGCTCAGGGAACGTTTTTTAAGCAAGAAGGACGTTTTCCACTGGGCCCATGCGCCGTAAAATATTAAAAGCTTTAAGGGAAAAAATGATGAAAAGAGAAAAGCAAACAAACGAGCTATCTTGACAAATGTGTGCTGCACAATGTTCCTGAAAGATGGTCTCGGGTGGGGTGTGGACCCCCGGGAAGTAGCAGGTGGGTAGAGAGAAATTCTATGGCCAGTAAATTGGTGAGACATTGCAGATTCTCAATCTGGAGTCCTGATTCACAACGGCACAGTAAAGGCCCTGAGAAGTCCTGTAATAAAAATCTGCTGGAAAGTGTTTAGCCCAGCAGTGTCTGAACTTATCTGGGCAAGTAAACTTGTGCACACATTGTTTCATGTACTAGAGAACCACAGCCCAGAGCACAGACTGGGTGTGCCAGTGCAAGGGAAGGGGCTGGTCCTGCTGTAGGGCACAGGCACCAGGGACCAGGGTGTGAGTCTGGCTCTGCCATGCTCTGGACGTCAGACACCTCCGTATTAGCTATTTCCTCTCCGGGGGCCTCAGTTTCCTCATTTGCACAATGAGTCCCCCTCCAGCCTGCACAGGTACGGTTTTGAAATTCCAGCTCATCGTGACGATCCCATAAAACAGTAGCTCCCTAGCACTTTCCATGGCACAACCCCATGCCCCCCATGACTCTGCCATGTATCTGTTTATTGGAAACAAGCCTTCGGTGTCAGAGAGAAGCAGCATGATACAGCAGTCATGCCTGGTTGCTTAGTTCAAACCCATGAACTTGACATCCACGATTCTGTGAACTGGTTATAATCTCCAGTGCTTTCTAACCTTGTCTCCCACCATACGTGACTCTGCTCCAGCACAGTGCCATGACTGCCCATACCCCAGAGTTTTCATTTCTGGACCTTCCCAGAGCCTCCCTCACCCACCCTCCCGCCAGCCCCACTGCCTCGCCTCGCCTCTGTCTCTGTGCATCTCCCCCTCCCTCCTGCACCGCGTGCGTGCTCTCTCTGGGCAGACACTGTTTTTAAAGCCCCAGGCTGCCACTGTTCATGCCCATGCCCCTCTCTCCCACCACCGTGACGCCACCAGGAGGACCAAGTTTGAGTGCCACAGGCCACTGCTCGGCCGCATGCAGCCTGGGGCTCAATGACCACTCGGGGAACGTTTCACTGCCTGGAGACTAATTCCCAAGAACCGCTTCACCCACCCGCTGGTTCCCACTCCGGAATCTGCAGGCTGACAGGGGCTCTCGAAAGCAGACGTGGGAAGCCAGTCCCTCTCTGTGTGTCTATGAGGGATGGACATGGAACACGGGCCTCTGCTGTGGCCACAGGACCTTATCAGCAGCTTCCTGACTTCAGGATGGCCCCTGGCCCCCCAACAGGTACCGTGTCTCCAGATCCGGGACCTGGGACGTGGGAACAGGAGGGCCCCCCCCGGGGGGGGGGCGTGGCACATACCCAGGTGACCTGTGGGAAGAAAACTGTCCCCCACCTAGCTCAAGCCACCTCTCAGGGCAGGGCTCTTGGATGATGGAGCAGCCGGACCTCTCATTCCCACAATTCCCACATTCTCTTTCTCTTTTTCTCATCCTAGGTCACTTTCCCCTCTATTAAAGTGCATAGTTACAGGGCGTCTGGGGGGGGCTGGGTGGGTCAGGCGTCTGACTCTTAATCTCGGCTCAGCTCACGATCTCAGGGTTGTGGTACTGAGGGCCCTGCGTTGGGCTCTGTGCTCAGGCGGGGATCTGCTAGAGACTGTCTCGCCCCTCCGCCCCTCTCCCGCTCGCTTGCACGCTCTCTCTCTCTCTCTCTCTCGAATAAATAAATCTTAAAAAAAAAATAAAAGTGAACAGCTACAAACCATACACACACCACGGAAGCCAAGAGACAACCGCTCTGCCTGGTTTCCTATGGCGACTCCCAGGCCGGCCTCTCCTGTCTTCCTGCCACATCTGCCTCCGCGTCTGGGAAGGACAAGCTTCTGCTGAGGCCCCGGATGGCTCCCTCTGGGGCTGCACCCTTAGTTCTCATGGCAGCCCACTCTGTCCCCCTCCCAGCATCCCCGACGCCGTCTTGGTTAAATCAGAATGTGTAATATTAGGACTCTGAAAATACTACTACTGCTTGCTCAAGCAAATTTATTATTCATACACTTCTAGTGTGACCTGTAGGAAGGTAATGATTTATTTTTTCATATTTTCTTAGTTCTTATTATCTGCACGCACTCTGTCGCGGGATACGTAGGTTAGACTTTCTTGTTTTGTGTCGGTCATGTTGTGCGTGAGGACCTGGTGCACTGGTTCACGTGGGTGTTGTGTGAGTGTGGACTTGTGTGTGTGCTGGCGTGTCGGTCTCATGTTACGTGTAGCTCTGGTTGTGTGTTGAGGGCGGAGGTCTTGTGTCTGTAGGTGTTGTGTTTTGCTGTTGTGGGCAGGCCTTGGGTTGTGTGAAGATCTGGTTGTGCGTGCCGGTGTGTAGACCTCGTGTCATCTGTGTGTAGACGGTGTCGCGTGGGGGTCTCACAGCATGTGTACGTGTGCAGACGCTGCTGATGGTGAAGGCGCTGGGACCAGGTGCCCATGGCCACACCCCCGCGTCCTGCCACGGCTCCTCCCTGCGCTGTCCATCTGTCCACCCTGGGGTCAAGCCCTGGCCGGGGTGCAGGGGGCCCACCTGCTCCGGAGGCCGGACACAGGCTGGGCCGGGTGCGTCCCTCCATGGTCCCCGGGCTCGGGTGGTGAGCAGCTCCGGACTCCTGGGCCCCCTCGCCTCCATCCCCGGGTCCCCTCTCTCCATCTGGGGCACGCGTCCCTGCGGTCTCCTCGGAGGGCTGCGCGGGAGGCCCATCTTTTGAGAAGACTTGCCGTGTCTGCAGATGTCTTCATTCACGCCTCCAGCGACAGCTGGTCTGCGGGGCCCGTGGTCCTGTCCACTCATGCCGGGAAGGCGGGACGTCCAGCACCACAGGGGAGGGGGGACACCGTCCCCGCCAGCCAGCCTCTGTCCCCAGAAACTTGCAGACCTTCTGTCTCCCTCCACTGCCCTCGCGCGTCCCAGCCTGCTTCAGGGCTGAGCACTGGTCCCCACCCCCACGCCAGCCTGCAGATTTTCCCGTGTTCCTTCTTTTACAGCGTCTCCTGTTTTCTCTCCCCAAGCCCCTTCGTTTCACTGGAGACACCGTCTGTATCTCTGACGTGCACGTCCGGTTCTTTAAGAGGACTTCTGAGCAACGAGGGGAGACAGAGGTCTACACTCTGCCCCCCTAAAAATGTAAACCAAGGTAGTATGGCCTTTCTTGTGCCGATCAGAGCCCCCCCCCCCGACAGCGGTCTTTCTGCACACGCGGTTTCTATGCAGGCGGCTGACACTTTCCAACTGGGCCCCCTTGGGAGCTTTGGTGATGAAAAGACCCTCAGGCATTCTCAGCAGGAGGTGGGGAAGCTCCGGGGCCACAATGCGGGCCTGGGAAGTCAGGCGTGCCAGGGAGAGGGACCCCCGGGACGCACGGAGACGGAGAACACAGAATCAATGAGCGGGACAGAGGCGGCCGGCTCAGAACCAGGCCTCTGCCAACCTCGGTGCTGACATGGTGCTGAAGTCACACCTGTGTTTTGGGTCACGATGAGACGCAAACATATTCTGAGTGCTCTGAGTGCTCTAGCCTTACGCAAGGCGACACACGTGGCCCAGTCCTCCTGTAACAGTCCTTGTCCTGCAGGAACAGTCCCCTGAGGGGACTCCTTCTCGTCCTGTCCCCAGAACGCAAGTGGGCGGTACAATCCTGCTCCATCATCCCGCGCGGACGACAGGAGGACCCCCGACTCACGGAGATGGTGCCTCCCGCCGCATCAAGGGCAGACGGCCGTTGGACAGCGGAGTTCCGCGGACGCGAGCGATCCATCAAGGCTCATGGCTGTGAGCTGGAGACGCCGATCACGCGAAACAAAAAATCAACCAAACAAAGCCAGTGACCCCCAGCACAGAGAAGCAAAGAAAGACATCATCTCGGGTGCCTGGGTGGCTCAGTGGGTTAAGCCTCTGCCTTCGGCTCAGGTCATGATCTCAGGGTCCTGGGATCAAGCCCCGCATCAGGCTCTCTGCTCAGCGGGGAGCCTGCTTCCCCCTCTCTCTCTGCCTGCCTCTCTGCCTACTTGTGATCAAATAAATAAATAAAATCTTTAAAAAAAAAAAGAAAAGAAGAAAAGGGAGGCGTCTCGGAGAAATCCAAGTCTCGGTTTGATGGGAGTTCGTGGAATTGTGACCCCTGAGGCCCCAGAAGGCTTGGGGGAGGGACCAGGGTTGGGTTTCTGTGGATTTGAGGAGGATGAGAGGCCTCAGCTGGGCCCCCACTGTGACCCGGAGCTGCCCCCCACGCCACTCCAAGGGCTCCTCGACACCCCAAATTCTCCACGGCCAGCATGCAGCCTCTGCGACCCCTTGTTTCCTGTTCCAGAAACTCTCTCCATCCTTCTATCAAACGCCATCCAAAGGGCCCCTCCTCCGCGGCGCCCTCCTGGTCACACCCCTCCTGCCCCTGCCCCAGGCCGGCCACGCCCCCTTTCCCCTGGGAGACCCAAGGCCACCTGCGCCCTCCTCAGGACACACCTCTCTCTGCAGCAAGTTAGGGCCCTGGACCGTCCACAGGAGCCTCAACCAGAGCTCGCTCAAAAATGTTTTCCTTACGTCAGTTCCCCCATGGCTCTCAAGCCCTCCCTCTGGAAACTCCCAGTCTCCCTTAGTATCCCTGGGGGCGCCCTCCTGAGCTCCCCTCCCTTCCTATCTCCTGTCTAAAGCCACCCCCGGTGGTGGGGCGGGATAACCCAGGCTACTCCCGAGTCCCCTCTCCCTCCAGACCCAGTCCTACCCCACATCGCCTCCCATGCCCGTGTCCCCAGCCCAGACTCGGTCCACCCTCGGCCCCGGACCCCACCTGATGCCTGGTTCAGGCACCGCCGACCTCTCTGCTGACACTCCCTGCACAGGAGCTGATGGCTTGAACTGCTCACCCCTAGCTTTAACAGCTGCAAGGGACATAATTTCCAGCATATTATAAATATTGGCTTCTTAAAATAAAACCGTTAGGTCACTCTTCTAAACACATCTATTGGAATCGAGCACCACAGCAGGACATGCACAGCCATCTGTTTCAAAGCGCGGGCACCGTCGGGAAGTTCACGGCCCTTCCTCGTCTGAGATCTCCACGCCCCTCCCTGCGGACGCCAAACCCATGCTCCACCTTCCTGCCCGAGACCAGACGACGCCCACCCTGCAAGTACGCGAATCAGTTTATGCACATAAATCAAATCGGCGTTGATCCTTAGGACCAGAGCGTGGGATCCCTTCTTCCGGGTGAGTTAGCACTGCAGTCACTGGAACCCCGCTGATCCGAGCAAAATGACAGCACACGTTCGATCAACTGTCCTCTAACGGCCTTGATGAGGCAGAGAGGCCCTTCCCCAGCGGCTCACCTGTCACGGACACGCGCTCACAGCTGTTCCCACTCTCCGTTGCTGTCAACGTGAGGGCCGGGAGCCTCGTTCCGCAGACAGTGACCGAGAGGGAGGTAACACGGCTGTTACCGCAGCGTCTCCCGCAGCCACTCATCAACGACCGCTGTGACCCCCCACGGGTCCCCACCAGCTCCACATCTGCTGAAAGCCTGAGGTCAATAACCCACCGTGAAGCCACGGCCCCCACACCCACACATCCGTTGTTTCCTGAGGATTCTGCGCCCGGGCCGAGGCCCAGCCCAGGAATGGCGATGGGGTTGCTTATCAGAGTCTCCCGGACTCTAAGTGGAAGGTCCTTCCTTGGGATCAGAGTGTGTAGGGGAGGTGAGGACCCAGAGTCTAGGCCCTGAGCAAGGGTCCCTCCCACCCCAGAGGGTGGTTAGAAGATGCCACTGTCTGCAGGGCCCTGATTGCCCCGGGTCACCACTCCATCCTCCCCGGTCTCCACCCACCTGCCGTCTGCAGCTCCGCAACGGCCCCTCCAGTCACCCACCACATATGTCCCAGCCGAACCCACAGCGCGGCTTCCTGGCTCTAGACAAAACTTTGTCCTGGTTCCTCCTTTGCCTCCTGCTTCCACCCTGTTTGTAATGGAATCTTGTCAGGCCCACTTTCCCCACAGGGCAAGGACGGGGTCATTGAGAAAGACACAGATCCTGTCCCACCCCTGCCCAAAGCCCGTCTGTGGCATCTGCTGGGCACTCGGGATACACGCTGAACGGTGGCCAGCCTGTGTGGCTCTCCTGTGCTTTCTCCCCTCGGTCACACTGCCCGGCTCACCCTTGGGCACACAAAGCTCGTTCCCCGCCAGGCCTCTGCACCTGCCACTCCCCTGCCCACGACACTCTCACCCCAGACATCTAGGAGCGCCTCGCGGCACTGATCTCAGCCCCAGTGTCCCCTGCTCAGACGGCATGTGTGGCCACCCCACCCACGCCCCAGCTTCCACCTGCCTCCCGTCCCCTACGCGCTCTAACTGTGGCCCACCTATCCGAGTTCGGATTCAATGCCGCCCTCCCACCAGAATATCAGATCCAAGAGACAGGGCCTTCTCCCCTGCTCTCTGCGGTGCCAGCACATGACAGACCCACACTGAACAAATATTTGTGGAACGAATGGCCAAAGGGACAAAAATGCACCCGTGAACTGTTGGAGGTGGGCGGGGCCGGTGCAAGCCACCCCTTCCAAAAGCGACAAGGAGACTGGGAAAGCACGGAAGTTGTTGCTTAACCAACCTGCCCTCTGAAATCACGCGGTATCAGAAAAGTACCTCAAACCTCCCTTAAGTCTGCAAAATGGGAGGAGTGTTCTCTTCCTGGCGCTCCCCCGGATAACGATATCAAAAGAATGATAATGAGAGGTTGATCTGAGGCGAGCAGAGATCTTTCTCAACTATAATTACTCCGAGGAAAGGGATTAGCCTTGTAATTGGGGTTGATTTTTTAAATTTATTTATTTGTCTCCTGGGAAAGAATAACTGTCCTTTCTGCTTCCAAAATAGAATATACCATTATACCCTCTGTTGGGAACTTTTTCTGGCAGAAACATGAATCAGAGATGTCAACAGGGAGAACTCACTAAAGGAGGCCTTTTGCCGGGTCTCCCTTTCCACAGCCACACCACAGCCCTCCATCTCAGCCGCTCAGCATAAGGCCGAGAGGTCAAGGAAATTCGGAGAAGCTGCGTGGAGCGGGAAACCGCGGACAATGGGAGAAGGTGCGGCTGGGAAACAAAGTATCCCGGGTGCTGTCCCGGGACTGGGACACTTGTCACCGCAGCCGCTGCCTCCTGGCACCTCTGGGGCAGTTCTCTCCCCCTGGCCTGTTAAGGGTTGTCCGGGAAACCAGGTGCTTCCCTACTTTCATCCCCAAATGCGCTGGACCTGGTGCGTCCGGACTTCGTGCAAGTGGCTTAAGCAAAGGTGGTTTTGTGCGGGCGCCGCGGTCAGCGTCCCTGATGTCACGCTTGTTTCTACCATTTTAACGTTGGGAGGGGGTCGGGGCAATTTCCGCGCCTTTGCGGGGAGGAGCCCCCTCCGCGGCTTCAACAGCGTCGCAGAGGCGAGCCCCGAGCTGTGGGTACCGGCAGGTGCGTGTCCCCCGCGAGTCCACGCTGGCTCCCCACGCCCGACCCCCGCCGCGCACCTGCCCCTGTCGCGGAGGCCGCGTGGCCCGCGCCTCCGCCCGCGCCGGCCGGGCCTCACCTGGGCGGCCCGCAGCCCCTTCCCCGCGCAGCCGCGCCCCCGGGGTCACCGCGCACGGGCTCCACCCCCTTCCCCGGCCGCCCAGGGGGTGCAGGAGAGGGGGCGGGGCGCCCCGGGGGACCGCGGGAGCCCCACCGCCCGGACCGCTGGGTCAGCGCTGCTAACCGCCGGGACGGGGCGCCCCGGGGCCGAGCCCGACGACGGGGACGGTGACATCACGCCGGGCCGTCGGCGGCGAGGGCGCCCGGGGGCGGGGAGCGCGGGCCGGGGCCGGGGGCGGAGGAGCCCCCGCGCCGCACCC
>JAHRIG010000369.1:3592222-3794029 GCA_020311275.1 Eira barbara | reverse complement strand
TTACCTGCCTGTGGAATGTGCTGAGCGGGCTCGGATCCGGACTCCGGGTTGCGATCCGCTCCGGAAACTGCGCAGCACCGGAAGCCGGGGGGCGGCGGCGGGGCATTGTGGGAGTTGTAGTCCGCGGGGGAGAGGCGCCGGCGCGGGCGGCGCGGACCGGGGGCGGACGGAGCGCGGGCCGCGCGGACTGGGAGCGGCGGGGTGCAGACGGCGCGGACCGGCGGCAGCAAGCGGGTCGCCGGCGGTGTGGACGGGTAGTGGGAAAGCGGACCGCGCCGGCGGGGGAGTGGGACGGCGCGGGGTGCGGACCCGGGAGCGGGCGGCGTGGACCCACGGCGGCCAGCAGGTCGCCGGCGGTGTGGACGAGGAGTGAGAAAAGCCGCGCGGACGGGGGAGTGGGAGAGCGGGTGGCGCGGACTTGGGAACGGGAGGCGTGGACCGGGAGCGGCGAGGCGCGGGCGGTGTGGACCCGCAGCAAGCAGGTCGCAGGCGGTGTGGACCGGGAGTCGGAGAGCGGGTGCTGCGGACCCGGGAGCGGGCGGCAGGGACTCGACAGCGGTGCGGCGTGGCTCTTGGGGGTACCGAGGGCAAGGGCACCGCGGACAGAGCGGCAGGGAGCGGGCAGTGTGGACCGAGAGTGCGAGAGCGAGCGGTGTGTTTCGAGTGGTGGGAAAGCGGGCGGTGTAGACGGGAGGGCGGCAGGCTGGTTCGGCTGTCCCTTCCTGGACGAGTGCCGGGTCCTGACCCTCGAAGCGACAGGCGCCAGTAGCCCCTGGGCCCCTCCAAGTCTCCTGTGGCGGCCGCTGGAGCCTTGATTTCCTTTGCCGGGGGTGGGAGAGGTCGGACTCCTCCTCGCAGGCGTCCGAGGTTTGCTGCTGGGTCACAGTTAACCCGGGAAGCCGCGGGTGGGGCGCCGTCGTCCAAGTCCGCCGCGGGACGTGCAGGGGAGCCGCCCTCTGCCCCCACAAGCTCAGGGGAGACCGACCCAGGCACCGCGGGCTCCCGAAATCCGCACCGAGACCGGTGCCCTGCCGCTCCGTGGAAAGTTCGGGAACAGCACCGCCTTGGTCAGGGCAGCTCTGAAGGCCACGCCGCTCCCTGGAGCTGTTTCTGCCCCCTCCTGTCCCCCACATCCCCGCGGCCTGCGAGGCCTCTGGACGCCTTGCCTGGCATATACCTGTGGCCGCAGAATATTGCAAATAGAAGGGACTAGAGGGGCCTTTAAGGGTCAGGTGCAGGGCCGGAGAGCTGTCCTCTGGGTTCTGCTCAGCAGACAGCTGCAGCAGTAGAGTCCAGGAGGGGATGAGCTGGTGGGAAGTGTTTGCAGCTGGTGTCAGAAAGGGCTCCTAGGAGTCAGCAGGAAATGGACAACCGCGTAGGAAAAGGGACCCTTCCTGGTAGGGGAAATACGGTGCTTCTTAGGCATCAGCAGGGCTGTGCGGTCAAGAGAGAAGAGGCAACATTGAGTGCAATCATCTTTACCTGTTACATTAGCAAAGATTTTTTTTTTTAAAAGCTTAATAGCATAATTTTGAAGAGACTGTAGAAAATAAGGTGTCTCATCTTTTCCTGGTGGGAGACTGATTTGGTTCGGCCCCCATCTGGGCCATTTGCTAATATGGAAATTCCAAATGCATAGAGCCTCCGGCCGGGCAGCCCCGGGAGCTGGAATTTATTCAACAGCCGGATGAACTTGTGTGCATTGGTAATAAGTGAGGACCCATCGGAGGGACCCCACTGTAGGGTGGCAGGTTGAGCAGGTGCCGGGGGTGGGGCGGGGTATGCGGAGTGTCCCCGCCGCTGGGGCTCATGGGTCTGCCCTCCCTAGGTCTGCAGCCCAGCCTCCCACACCTCTCTTGATCATCTCCCCCTTAACCCCGCTCATAGCCCCGCCCCCCACCTATGGGATCCCCGCCTCCCCCCAGCCTTCTGTCCCTGAACCACGTCCTCGAGGTCTTTCGCACAGATTGGAATGCTCTCCTGGCCTCTCCACCGCCATCTTTTCAGCATTCGGGTCTCTGCTCAATCCCCAGGAGCCCCAGCCTGACCGCTACAGCTAATAGGCGCCCCTCGCCTACCTCCCACCCCTTGAGTGACCACTCCCAGTTCTCAACGCCCAGGGGGCAGCTTCTCTGGGCCTCTGCACACCAGAGGTACTGGCAAGCATGAGCGAAAGCAGGTTGTTGGCGGAAAAAACGGACAGGTTACAGCAAGAGTGAAAACCTGTAAAAGTGGAAGACCCGATCCCCCCTGAAGCCGGTCCTCATCTTAGTACGTAGCACAGGGCTGGGATTCGTATCCGCGAAGCTCATTAAATCTTCAGGAGAATGTTCGGTGTGTTCAGTGTATGCCTTCTACGAAGGCTGGAAGCAGTTCCTTTCAAGGCAGATTTCTATCCAGAATTTTATTATTATTTTATTAGTTTCAGAGGTAGAGGTCAGTGATTCATCAGTAGCATACAGTGCCCAGGGCTCATCACATCCTGTGCCCTCCTTCGTGCCCATCCCCCACCCCTCCCCTCCAGCGACCCTCAGTTCTTTTCCTAGAGCGAGCGTTGCTTCTGATTTGCCTCTGTTTCCTCTTGTTTCATTTTCCCTTCCCTTACCCTGTGTGCGTGGGTTTTGTTTCCGAAATTCCGTGTATGAATAAAATCACGTAATTGTCTTTCTCTGATCAGAAATACCAAAATTTTCTCAAAGTTGTGTTTCTGAAAGCATGACATTTTATGATTAATGTAACAAAAACAATGTAGGAACCTTGCCTGAACCCCAAGCAGGAAAACAAAAGAAAAGCCACCTGTAAATGATGTTCCTGGGCAGCTGGGGAGACCTGAACGGGGCCCCTGATCCCGGGCAGCCTCAGTGCCCCGCTCCCCAAGCGTGATGACCACTGGGTGTGACGATGCCGTCCTTCTCAGAAAACGCATTCTGAAGCATTTCGGGTAAAACACGATGTCTCCACACAGCAGTGGATCAAGAGGTCATGGGTACGTAGCACAATTATACCCAAGTTGGTGGATCTCTACGTGGGTTATTCTGTAGGTTTGACATTTTTATTTATTTTATTTATTTTTTAAGATTTTACTTATTTGTCAGAGAGAGCGAGTGAGCACAAGTGGGGGGAGGGGCAGAGGCAGAGGGAGAAGCAGGTTCCCCGCAGAGCAGGGAGCCTGATGCGGGACTCGATCCCAGGACCCCGGGATCATGACCTGAGCCGATGCAGATGGTTCACCAGCGGAGCCCCCCAGGTGCCCCTGAAATTCTTAAAAGTAAGCTGAGGGAATTAAACATGAGAAGAGCTTCCGTCCCTGAGTGATTTGCCTACAGGCACGGAGACGAGCTGTGGGGTTGAGGCTTCACGACACCGTGTTCTCGGTCCTGACTTGGGCTGCCTCGGACGTGTACGTTCCAAGTCCCGTGTCTCATCAGCCCTGGTTTTTGTTAATTGACTCCTTTTATACCAGACGTTATAAAAAATAAGTATCCTAAGCCACTTCTCTACACTCCCTCTAGCTTTGCGATCTGGCTGGTTTTTCTTGCCCAGATAAAGCGAGGGATCTAATCAGCAAGTGATTTTCCTCACTCTGTGCAAAGCGGTGCTTCTCGCTTTATGGTATTTCTGCCACTTAACCACTGTGTGATCTTGGGCAAGTCACTTAACCTCTCTGGGCCTCGGTTTCCTAACCTGTGGAGTGGACACGGATCATAACTCAAGGGGTTGTTTCAAAGAGTGTAGGAGTCACTAGATGTAAAACTCCAAACAGAGTTCTGGGCAATAGTGCCTGCTCGATTCCTATCAGTTACCATCGCTGTGATCGTGAGTCTTTATCTAGCTTTTGTGTAAAATACCAAGTAGCCCAGGGCGCCTGAGATCAGGATCATCAGTAGTTCTGAATGCATGCCACACGCAGGACACCGGGTGGCGGTTTGCACCGTGGAGGTGGCCGTGGGGAGCCGGGGACAGTGGTGGGCGGAGCATGACCGTGGGTGTCTCTCGGGCGCCGTGGGAAGAGAGCCCTGTGCCAGTCCTCCATCCTGGTGGCCAGACCTCTGCGGGACCAACCTGCCTTTTCTGCAAATGAGGTATTGACATCTACGTGCAGCCCCTGTATTTGTGGAGGCGGCCAAGGTGAACAGTGGCACGGTTTTGTCCTCGGCTCCCTGTGCTTGGCGGGCTCTGTCCCCTGCGCCTGGGCTCCAGTGAGCCAGGGTAAGATGGGCTCATAGATGGGGGCCAGGTGATACCACTCATTACTCACTAGGTCTACACTGCCCTCAGCCCAAGGGGTCCACTGCCCGCCTGGGAGCCGGTGTAAGGGGGAGCGATACGGGGACAAGTGACAGGGACTGAAGGAAGCGCCTGGTGCTGGGGGCTGTCCTCAGTGGAGGAAGCTGCTTCACGGAGAAGGTGGGGCTTGTGTTTGGTGGAGTCGTGCTAGGGGCAAGGGGGGCACATTCACAGACTGGGGGTGGCTGGCGTGGATTAACGTAGGCTGTGGGATGCGGGGCTCCTGGGTGGCTCAGTCGGCCGAGGATCCCAACTCTCGATTTTGGCTTGGGTCCTGCGTTGGGCTCCACACTAGACGTGGAACCTGCTGAAGACTCTCTCTCCTCTGCCCCTCCTCCCACTCACGCGCTTTCTCTCCTCTTCTTTCTCTAATAAAAAAAAAAAAATGTGGATAGTGTAGATGGGTCAGGTAGGAGTCCAGTGTGTGCCTCGAGGTGACCGGCAGGAGATCCGGTGGGGAAAGCCGGTCCATTGGGGCAGGGCTGGCTTTCTAGCAGGCCTGTCGGGCTCCTGCTGTGGCATTGGCCCAGAACGGGCCCCGGGTCACGCAGGACGCGGCGGTGCGGTCTCAGACTGCCGGACATGTCCACTGCATTCGAGCCACCGGGCTACCACGGCCTGCCACATCCAGAGCTGAGACTGCGGACCCAAGCCAGGGACGGCTGGAGCCGCGCACGGGTACACTGCTCCCCTCACAGGCAAAGGCCTGAATCGTCGGCTCCTACTCCCTACCCGGCGGGGCCACCCCACCAAGGGGCCACGTGCGCGCCTCACTTCTCCGAATGCTGCAGTGCCTGACACAGGAGGAAGGAGGGAGGGAAACAGAGTCACTAACCCCCAGGAAGGAGCCGAGATGCCTGCGGGTTTGTGCAAGACCTGTCCCTCTGTCTGGCCGTGCCTTGCCCTCCCCCCCACCCCACCAGGAACCAGCACAAGCTCTGCGCCGGTGAGACACCAGGGATTGGCTCTGCTGAGCCCACGCGGGAGCTCACTCCACGCCACCCTCTATGGGCCACCCAGGGGACGGGCGTTGACCGGGAGCGGAGGGATGCATTAAAAGATCGCCTCCTAGAGGACAGTGCCCCTCAGAAGGTCACTGGGGGTCACACAGAGGCATCGCCCACCAGCTTGCACCATGGGAGGACCCAGGCCAAGCCGACCTGACTGGTAGCACTCCCCATGCACTATGACCTCAGGGGTCCCTGGAAACATTGACTTCCTAGTAAATGGTTGTAGCCCCAGGCCCAAAACTGGATGCCGCTATGTCAGAAGAACGTGAGGAAGCGTGTCTGCCGAGAACAGAGCAAGTGGCAGTGGCCACGCCTCCTGTTCCACGCCGCTGACCACGGTGGGCTCGCACGCCAGCCAACCACGAGCACCACGCAGCAGATGGACCGGGATCCGGGACCCTGGGAAGACGCAGGACCTGAGGGACAGCCCAGGGCTCAGCAAACACAAGGCGGTGTTTCATGTCCCACGTGCACGTTTATTTCTTTCAAAGACTGTTCACATCCCAGCCACGTCTTCCAGTTTGGTGCGGGACAGGGACCTGTGTTTACAGAGCTACCGAGGAATATGGTCACCGTCCGGCACATTCGTCACCACACTGAACGTCAAGCCAGACCTTGCCACACACCTGGAAAACCTTTCGTTTCCTTTTTAAAAAACGCAGCTTTGATGTGACCTTGGGGGAGGGGAGCCTACAAGGCTGACTTGTAAATGGTACATTTCTGAGCAGTTGGAAGCTGGGTGAACTGGGCGGGTTGACGTACCCCGGATGCCTCCTGTCACGTGGGAGGAGGGGAGCCGGGAGGGGACCTGAGTTTGCTTAGCAGAACGTAGCAGCACCTGTGTGTCTGTGCCACGTGCTTTGGTAATAGGGCCGGAGCAGGCGTGGGGCCAGGGTGGGAGGGCCCGGCGTCGGGGTCTACGCCGGCGTAAGACTGGTTTCCACCCAGCGGACATCAACGTTCTGACCTCCGGGGGCCCCCAGCTTGTGCCCTAAGGTGTCAGGACTGTGAGGCTCTTGCCAGGAAAACCCCGGCGGCTGCTGGCAGCCACAGACGTGAACATGTCCCTTTCTGCTCAAGAAGAAAACTCGCAACCGTTTTCTGTAGAGGCAGCCAGAAGAACCAATCAGAGGCCGAGACAGGCACCTAACTTGTGGCTGGTGGCCGGCGACCGGCCCCGGAGCTCTCAGGAGGCATCAAGGGCTGCTTTTAAACTTAAACTTGGGAGTGGATTTACATAAAGTGCTCTGTTACACCGTTGTCTTCACAGTGGTTTCCGATGGGACAGTGAGATCGACGCTTTTGCTACTGCTGCACTGTGAATACATGTGCACGCACGCGCGCACACACACACACACACACACTGCAGGCTCCCTCACGTTCCTCTGCAAACATGGGGACATCCCTGAACACAGGGCAGTGCCCCAGCTCATGACCAACGTGAGCACCCGCTTCCAGACACAGACACGTTCCTGTTCGCGTGTGCGCGAAATCGCTCCGAAACACGAGTCTGCAAAAATACCATGAGCGAAACACGGAATCAGGAGCCCCTGCGCCACTAAAGCGTAAGGAAAGGCAAGGGAATGGGGTGACTTATGGGTTGGTACGTTTAGCATTTGGTGTATAACCTTGACGCGTTTCCTTCCACGTAAATACCGACA
Organism: Eira barbara; assembly: GCA_020311275.1. Lineage (NCBI taxonomy): Eukaryota > Metazoa > Chordata > Mammalia > Carnivora > Mustelidae > Eira > Eira barbara. Next base: position 3,787,071 of record JAHRIG010000369.1, on the reverse strand, counting down.
CCACAAAAGCACAGGCCGGGCTAAACGGCCAAGAAAGCAGCATTCACAGTATCAACACGGCCCATTTTCTCACGGGGCTCTGTTCCCATCCCTTCCGTGCTCTCTCAGGTGTCCTGCGAGTTCAGGAAAGGCCCTCAGATGGAGAAAATGTGTGCGCGTCTCGAGGAGGAGCTCCTGGATCCTGCTTAGAGGTACGACAGACACACGGAAACACGCATCTCCCTACCGCTCTCCACCTCTCACGCTACGGTCCTGCGTCCCATGCAGAACAGACGCAGCCCACCTGTCCCTCACCCGGGACCCAGAAGAGGCCTCAAGTCACCGGGAAGTTGAGAAAACAAGAGCCTTTGGCAAAAGGATGAAAGCGAACAAATGCTCCCGGGGTCAGTCAGGAATGGGAATGCCTGAGACTTTTTCTTTTTTTTTTTTTTTGAGCGCAAGAAAGTGCCAGCGTAAAACTTGGATACTGTCACGTTGACTAAATTGAGCTGATCTGAACTTCAAACAAAAAACTGCTAAGAACTTCTGATCTGTGCCTGAAGTCTGACACGTAACGTCCTCCGAGAATTCTTGACTATCCCAAGGGCGTCCTACCGCAGGAGGAAAGGCGGGGGTCCTTCCAATAAGAACGAACAGAGTGACGGGATATGTTCCAAAAAGACGCAGGCTGCGAGGACTGACTTGGTATGACGACACGTTGGAGTTCCCCATGCCATTTCATGCCGATAAAAATCAGAATGTCCCCTATAAAAACTCATTGTATAGTCACCTGGTAACTTCCTGGGACACCGGAGGCTCTCTGAGTGTGCATTTCCAAGTACTTCATGCGGTTTTATAACCTCGCTCTCAAGGAACAGGAAGAAAGCTCCATAATCTGGGTTTTCGGGAAGGTTTTGATTGGCAGTGGCTCTGTTACCCCTGAAGACAGGCTTAAGGATCAACAAAAGCATGTGTGGGGAGGAGCCCCCCCATTTCCTATCCCGGACAGTCAGCCTTCACAACAGCCCTTGAAATCTTGCAGGAAGAAAGCGAATCTTGTTAAGCCATCCGATGTTTCACAGGAACGACCACGGCCCTGACAAGCTCATCCCCTGGAAGTGGCCCCTTTGGACGGATGGGCCAGCGGCGCAGACACATGGATGGGCGGACAGACAAGGACCGTGGCTTGAGGGGTACGCAGGGATATGCACGTGGTAAGCTGCATTTATCTTTTCTCTCCCCCACGGGAAACCAAAACAAGGACCAAAACGTGCGGCGCACCCTTCACAGCAGAATTCTGGAGAGCTCCCGAGAGGACTGGGACGCGACGTTTGGCCCGTTCGTTATGAAACTTCTACCCTGAAGACTCCTGAGACATACGAAAGCTTCCTCTCTTGTCCTAGAAGTGCTCTGCTTCCACCGTTGGCAGCATTTGGGAAACTGGCCATGGATGGAAGAGAAACTGTGTGTGTGCGCGTGCGCGCGCGCGCATGTGCGTGGTCGCCGTGGCGCTGGCTGTCACTGCTCCCAGCTTCCCTGGAGAGCCCCCTCCCCCCAGCACTTTTGACACTAGAGAGGGACACGTAAAACCACACAAGGATTGCTAGCTCCCAGCTTGCAAACGGGCTCGGAGTAAGCACCAGGAGCGCTTGGCATAAGGTGCGCAGAATTTAGTGTTTGCATATGGTTTCAAGTTCTATGGCTAATACCAAAGGCAACTGTCCTCTTCCTTTGTCATAGTGTCCCCGTTACCACCGTAATTTCCCTGCAGACCCCAAGTCCTGCCTCTGTCCCACCTCTCCATACTCAGGGCTGGCTGCACCATGATGCCGAGCCACCCGTGAGGACAGGTGACTCATCCATTTCATTCCCGGTGACAGCACAGGGGGACAACTCCTCTTTGGGACGTGGTCCAGGTGCAGACCCAAGGTACTACGTGTCCGAGCACAGCAGCGGGGGTGAGACCGAGTCCCCACACCTGCCCCATCTCTGTCCATCCCAGGACGTTCTTTAGTTCCTAACGTAAATCTCCTTGCGTTTAACTTGCGCTCTTGGGCAGGAGCAGAGCTTTGGGTCTCCCCGGGCATCGGGTGGCAAATCGGAATTTGTCAGGCATCTCTGGGGAAGCCTCCTGGCCAGGAACTGGGGGTTCCGTTCCCCTTTACCCCAGCCAGACTAGGCGGCCATCTGACAGTGTGCAAGCCCTCTCGCTCCGTCCTGGCGTGTGGTTAGGGGGGCCCGCGTCTCCCCGTGTCCTGGTGAGGCAGGGGCCCGGCCATGGGGTCCGCCGGGGTCCCATTCATGGCACTCTTGCTTCTGTGTCTGGAGAGCAGCTTCTTGTTCAGGATCCTGGAGAGCGTCGCCCCCTTCCTCCGGGCCCCCTCCGGCTGCTGCAGGAACACGAGGTCGTTGTGCGACTGGCTCATGCCGGGGTCTTTCTGTCGCTGTCGCCGGCGGAAGAACAGCTTTGCGCCTTTCCTTAAAATCCCTCCTGCAAGGGGGAAGCACAGGGGCCGGTCAGGTGGGCTGTGGCGGGAGCGCAGGGACTACTTGTCCAAGATGAAAGCAAACAAGGGACATTTGAGCGGCTCTAGTAAGAGCGGTTTCTGACTTTGCTGTGTGGTTGCTCTAGCCACCCGGGAGAAGCTGCTGGAATCTGGCCTGGACCGAACCCCCGAGTTTTCAGGATGGACAGACTCTGAGCCCAGAAGCTGTGAGCTGGACTGTCAGGTGCAACCCGGGGAGACCTCTCCCCCCTCTGGCCTCCTAGTCAAGACTAATGGCGGTGGGCTGTCCCTCCCTCGGGTCCTCTGGCCCCCCACCCCCAGAAAAGACAGCCCTGCTGTGGAAACCCCAGCAGGGGTCAGAGTGCCTTTCCACCAGCCCGGAAGTCATCACACCCGCGTGTCGGTGCCGGCGGCTTTGGACAAGGCCGTCTGGCCATCCAGGTGAGAGGCTCTACGGCTCTTTGGCAAATCGTTATTCTCACGCTCGAGCCAACAAATACTTGAATGTTTGTTTTGGGGGACCCCGAGGGACACCTGCCGGCTCTTCCGCGCGGAATGCGAGTGGACAGCGGTGGACTTGGACCCAGCCCCGTGTGTGGACTTGAACCGTCAGCACATCCGAGCAGCGTGCCCGTGACTTCAAGAGCCCACTCGCGGGACCTGGTGCCAAGGACGGGCATCCCTTTCCCTCTGTCCAGGCTGGACACACCCCAGAGCTCTAGAGCCCTGAGGCAGAGGCCCAGTGTCACCTGGTCAAAGGTACTGAAAAGGTCTTTTTTTTTTCTCCATTTTCTCTTTGGAGATAAGCAAACAGTCTCTTACGCAGAATCTTGAGTATGTGTGTACCAGGATCTAATGGGGAGGGGCTGTGTGCAGGGGTTTCCAGGACAGCGGGCAGGGCAGGCAGCACGAAGGGGACTACAGACATGTCCGTGGCTCTCCCCTCATCACAGGCCTGCTGTGCTATGTCTGGGGGCCACGAGTGTCTGTTCCTGGAGCTGGTCCCATCCCCCTAAGAAGTGGCCTGTGTTCCGAAAAATCCCTAGCTGGGAGCTGTTACGCCACCAGTCACTGGCACCGGCTGGATTTGACGCTGCAGCCCAGCCAGTGTGGCAAGGGCCCTGGTGCCGACTGATTTATTCCCTGGCCTGTCGGATGCCCCAGGCACTGGGAGGGGCTCCAGCCTGACCGGTTACCTGGGGTCGCTCTGCAGGGACCTGCTTTAGGCTCAGCTTGGGGTCCCTGAAGGGCATATAAAGAAGGGGTCCCCCTGAAAGAGAGGAGAGGAAGGCGGGGAGGCCCAGCAGAGACAGTGGCAGTCCCAGAGGACCGCGTCTCCAGAGGCCACTTCAGGGGTCCCTGCACTGAAAGTTGGGTGGGGGTCTGCAGCCAGGGGCTGGGTGTGAGCGTGGGTGCTGTTCTGGGTTGGATCATGTCCCTCTGGAATTCATCGGCTGGGGTCCTGAGTACCCAGAGACAACAGAGGGGATTCATCAACAGTAAATCCGGGCGGGCGCTCCACTAACGGGATGTGTCCTTACTCAGAGGAGAACTGTGGACGCAGGTGTGCCCACGGGGAGAGCGCCTACGGAGGCAGGGATGGGGATCACGCTTCCACAAGCCAGGGGAGGGCAAGGACGCCAGCGGACACGAGAAACCTGGGGAGAGCACGGAGCAGAGTCTCTGTCGTCGCTGGCAGGAGGCCCCTGGACTTCTGGCCTCCAGAGCCGGGACGCTGTCCATTTCTGAGCACAAGGCTGTGTGCAGCGGGACAGACCGGCATCTGGCTGCCGGGAAGCATGGGTTTGCCCCGGATTCAGAGGAAAACCAGAGCACGGAGAGGGGCAGGAGGGGGCTGTGCTCCTAGCTCTCTAGAAAGGGAATCTACACGTTTTTAAGCCATCACTTTAACTCTTTTAAATGAAATTGCACTTGAGGCGCCTGGGTGGCTCAGTCGGTTAAGCATCCGACTCCTGGTTTTGGCTCAGGTCATGATCTCGGGGTCATGGGATTGAGGCCCGCATCGGGCTCTGTGCTAAGTCGGGGGAGCCTGCTTGGGATTCTCTCTCCCTCTGCCTGTCCCCACGGATGCACAGGCATGCTGACATGCTCTAATAAAAAAAAACTTCAAGATTGAAATGACTAAAACTCAAATTCTTGCCATTTTAAGATGAATTATCAGGGACTTCCAGGCTGCGAATAAAATCGGGACAGTGGGCAGACCCGTGTGCTGTACTGACTGGGAACGCTCGTGCCCGCTGCGGTCTGTCCCACAAGCTAAGGTCTGCTCCCACGCGTCCCACGGGCCAGGCCTGTAACGCGCTGCCTGCCGCGCCTCCGTCCCCACACAGGCTCTCCGAGCAGGTCGGCAATTTTGGTAAATCTGACTATTCCGTATTCATACAAGAACCAGGTGACTTCCCATAACTTGACATGACTTGTCACGGCTTCTATGGGGACACAGCCGCCACCTCGGATGGAGGGGTCGTGTGAAAGGAGGGGCCGAGGTTTGCAAATCTGTAGGCTGGAGGCCCGCTCCTGTCTCCCAGAGGCGTCTGAGGGGGATCTTGTTCCTGGCAGTGATGTGCCAGACCCCGCTAGCAAGGGCCCCAGGGCAGAAAGCCTGTGTGCTTGTGCCTGGCTCCCCTCTGTGCGTGAGACCTGCTGTCTGAGCTGGCAGGGGACGGGTCCCACCCGGGGGACGGGGCGATCAGGTGTCTGGTCAAGGATACCTGTGTGGGCGGTCACCGGGGAGGCCCCCTGGGAGCGGGATGGTCTCGGTCCTCAGAGCATCCCAGAGCAGGGCCCTGCACTCCAGCACGGCCGTGGATGGGCTTTCTGGAACATTGTCAGTCTTGACGTGCTGGTAGCACGTGTAAGACAGGACGCAAATCCCTCCCAGACCCACAGCTTAATTCCTCAAACGTGAAGAACGACTAGCATGAACAGAGGTCATGTCTTTATCCTTTCCGAATAAAAATCTTAAGATCTGTTTAAACTGGGGCACGAATCACAGTGACCTTTGGGGGAAGTAGAGCCAAAAGAACAAGGCCACAGAGGGGACACGGACCCCGCCACTCCATTGAGGTGTGGGGGTCAAGGACAGACATGCCAGCACACACCCCCGTCAGCTGGGAAGGGACAGGGAACGGAGCTTCCTCAGCTCCCCGGGACCGTGCTGCTGTGTCCCCGGCATCTGCCCATCCAGCGTGCCTAGAGATTGAGTCCAACGCTCATCGGTCCCGGGAGGGCGCTCGGGAGAGGAGAGGCTAACCGTGCATTCGGCTCTCCCGGACTAGAGCACATCACCCCGGATGGCTTGGCCTTCATCCCAGCCTCTCGGCGCCTTGAGAGCCAACGCCCAGGGCTCCCTCGGGGAGAAGACGACAGTCTGTCCAGCCGGCCGGCCCGCCCCTGCAGATTTCAGACAGGCCCCAGGATGGCATGAGCCACTTCCCTGAAACGTAGCACCTGTGGTCCTGTCTGTCTAGAGAACTCTGGCTCAGACAGTAACTAACAGTTTGGAACGTCACCCTTGCCTCTGGGCCCCCAGAGTCTGTCACCTTTGCGGATGGGGACGTTCACAGGGCCTGAGCAGGAGGGGCTGGACAGAGCGGAGTTGCAGACCGTCTCGGCCGCTCCAGCGGGCACGAGCGAGAATCAGATCTCGCCCGCCCAGACCTGAGCCTTCGAGGTTCCTTCAGGTAAAATCTGGAGAGGAGGTTACGTGGAATTTGAAACAAACAGCCCCAGCATCTTAAATGGGGGACAGAGGAGAAAGAAAGAAATCTTCCCCTGGTTCTAGCAAGGTTTAAAAAAATCACAAATGGGCTAAAGAATAAACAAATAGGAAAAAAATAAAAAATAATTCCTCTAAATGGGAGCTTTAGGATAGCAAATAACTGCAAACTTACTCTCGTTTGCTCCACGGACCCTAACAGATGTGAACAGATCACCGGAGAATCCGTCTCAAAATCGGAGAGGTCGGAGGACAGTGACCAGAGTCGCTGGGCATGTCATAGTTTGCTGCCCGCAGAACAGCTCTGGGAGTCAAGCCAAACCATAGACCGTCCGTTTAGAAAAGGGACCGCTTGTTAGAACTAGGGCCCGGCGAAGGGAAGCGGTGTGTGGGCACTCGACCAGGCGTGAGGCTGGCTGTCCCCTGAGCCGGGGACAGCGCCCCGACCCCTGAGGCGAAGGAGCTACGCTAACGGGACCAGGGCACGTCCGAGGAGGAAGACGGGGAAACGAGCAGCCCGGGCAGGTCACGCTGCAAAGGGACAGGAAAGCAAGGGAAGGGGGATCTGCTTCCTGCTCTTGCAAAATAGGCTTTTCTCATGGCAAGGCTGTACGCAGATTTAAAAATAAATAAATAAATAACAATAAGACAAAAATAACTTACTGTGTAGGCAATTAATTCTGGTTGGCATAGCGATCCTCTTAAGTTAAAGGGAATGAGCACGAGATGACGGGAAGGAAGAGGTCAGAGGTTAAAAGAAAAGTACACAGGAGCCAAACAAGGAGGACAGACAGTCCGGGGGTGCCGTGCCCGTGCCCACGTGACGTTACGGGGCAGGACATCTGACCGGGCTTGGGGGCTGGGGGGGGGCGGTTTTTTCACTCCTTAATATTTGTCAAAGTCTCCATCCATCCGTTTGCTCTTCCTTACGGTAAAGTCCACGCAACACGGACTCTCCCGTCTTAACCACCTCCAAGCCCACAGTCCCGTTCCACGCCTTCCCCTTGCCGTGTGACCACACGGACACTTGGTGACGCTAAAGAGAAGCCCAGATCTGGGGACTGGACTTCCTGTGTTGGCTGCAGCCTCAGGAGAACCGCGTGTCCAACCAGCGACATCGCAGGCTTCTTAACACGCCGGCCGTTCGGGGGCCCTGCGGGAACTCCCGCTGGGACAGGGCAGCACGCGTGGTTCTCCGGCCAGAAAATGAGCTTCAGTTTAAAAAGGAGAGGACGCTCCCCACAGCCGCTCCCTCGGTCCCCAGGCAGGAAAGTGAAAACCCCCGGGTATAAGAACGAGTGGGCACCCGTCACCCATCATCGCCTGCGGTTCTGACATCTAGAGATGCAGGGTGCAGGTCTCCCTGAAAACCTTGGAATAGAAGCAAATTTGGAAACGCTGCCAAATATGTCCCTTTAGGAATCTGCAGCGCCGGCGGAGTGGGCGACACCACAGTCGCCACCACATGCAGCGTGGCCCCTGGGCCCAGGCTCCGGGGAAGCGTCAAGCATACCTGTCAGCCCCCAGGCCGCCCCAGAGTGCCCCTTTGGAGGGGTGCCCTCCCCCTGGCCAGGGATGGGGAAGGAGAAGCATGGCCATGGCACAGCCAGGATGGAAACCCACGGGAAAGAACTCTCTGGAAGGAAAAGCAGAGCGGTCAGCGAGGCGCGGCCTCTCAGTGAAGGCAGGAGGGCAGGTTGGAGGGTTGTTGGACTGTTGGACGTCGGGAGAAGGAAGGGGGAAGAAGGGGCGCCCCACCCTGCACCTCGTCTTCCGCTCTGCCCAGCGCACACTGCTTCCTCGGGGCTAGGGGAGCTCCCTGGGCGGTGCTGGCCCCCAGACCAGGCTGGTGGGGGGCGGGGGTGTGTGTGCCGCCCTGTGGACCCACAGCCGGGCTGCCTTTCCCATAACCTGGGCTGCCCCTTCTGAACCGGGACAAGGGAGCCGCCAGAGGTCCACGCACAGGTCACTCTGACTCGGGCCATCAGGTGGACAGAGGCCCACGGTCTGATCTCTGTTGCGTGGCCTAGAGATCCTATCCTCTTCCTTCTAACTTCCAGCGGGTCCCCATTTGTGCCCTCTCTGCTTCAGCAAGGGTGTGGCTCACGCGGACCCCCGTGGAGCAGACCCCCCTACAGAGTCCTCAACCTCAGCCCCAGGGACATGGGCCGCCACGTGCCAGGCCATCCTGCAGGCTGTGCGGCAGCACCCCAGCCCCCAGCTGTGGCCGGTGAAACGGTCTCAGGACACAGGGGTGTCCCCTTGGGGGGGGCGCACAGGGGGCGCATGGTCACCCAGTTTGAGAACCACTGGTCGGTGGCGGCAGGAAGGGAGGAGCAGAGCGAGGCAGCCATGGAGCTGCTAACCAGGCTCCCCGGCCTCGGGAGTGACTGAGACGGCCTCCAGTCTGCATTCTCGGGGGCCAGGAGGGGAGGGGCGCAGACTTCGTGCTGAGCGGCACCCACGACGCCCGGCTGGGACCGGGCGCCTGCGTCTGTCTCCCGTCCTGTCTCTGCACTGGGATCGCCTTGTTCCTGCCTGGGAGTGGGCACAGCCTCGCACAGAGGAGCCGAGGCCCAGGAGGCTTGACCCTCCCTGAGCCTCCCACCCAGAACGGCCCTCGAGCCCCTGGACTGTCTCACTTCAGAAAGGGGCTCTAGGGGGACTGTCGTGCGAGAGCACAAGTCAACCACACACGGACAAAGTCTACAAATGCAAAGCTTCGATGTGGTGCTAACAGAGAACAACGGGTCATCCTCAGGACAGGATGACTGGTCACTACACACACGGCAAGTTGATCGCTTCCTTTCCTGGGGAACGTCTCTCCCCTTGGACCCCGGCAGGCCCGAGCACTGAGGTCAGGCCGGGTTTTAGTTGGAGGGATGAGCCTGAGGCACGGTGAGCAGAGGGGCCAGTCTCCACAGCCACAGAAGCCCGGGGTCTGCTGGCTTCGTGCCGAGTCGCTGGGTGATCCCCTCTAAACGTTCTGGAGGGTTCTACTTTGGGGGGGGCGGGCAGAGTGCCAACAGAGGAAAGGGCGCCTTTAGGCATGATCAGAAACTGCTGCCCTTGGGGCAGAGAGGGAAGGATTCTGAATATGCTGCCTGCCTACCGGCTCCAGGTGGGCGCACCCCCGCTTGCTGGGGCAGGGTGCCGAGGGCGGGCGGACTGGCAGTGGAGTGAGGGGAAGCCAGGGATGGGAACTGAGGGTTAGCTTGGAGACGGGCAGGAGAGAAAAGCCAGCGGGTGGGCCGGTGGGCTGGGGGCGCGGGTGCGGGTACCTTTATGCTTCTTGGCAGTGCCCGGCTCTGAGACACTCAGGGAGCTCTCCGACAGCTCGTCCCCGTCGGGGTCCAGCGGGGCCTGGCTGCCCCACGCCGAGGCCTGGGACTCCTTGTCCAAGTCCCAGGCGTCTAGCTCGCCCTCCTGGGGCTCCAGGGCCGGTGGGGCTGGGGCGGAGGCCTCTTCCTGCAGCGGGGCGGAGGCAGCAGCTGCCCCCCCAGGGGCCGGGGTGTCCTCCTGGCGGGCACTGTCCATGGAGGCCAAGTAGTCCAGCATTAGGGCGGCGGCATTGTCCTGAGAGAGTGACGTCTGTCCCAGGACAAAAGAAAGAAGTCAGCATGAGGGATGGTGGCAAGGACAGATGGAAGGAGCCACGGGCTTGGAAGAGATGACAAGCTCCGTGCAAAGGTCCTGAGGGTGATTCCAGAGTGTGAGAAGACACCAGCCCACAGCTCCCCCAGGAGGCATGGCCGGGTTTCACAGGAACTGAAACGCAGCCACTGAGGGTTTCCCCTTGCCACAGAGGGTCTGCGAGGGGCGCCTGAGGTCACAGGTGAGCGGTGTGGGGGAAGCAGCCTTCCCCAGCGGGGGGCCCAGCAGGGGGGGCCCATGGGAGGGAGACGCTTCAGCCCAAGTGGCCCGCAGCACACCCGGGAGGCACAGGAAGTGGGCTGTCCCTTCGGTTGGTCTGTGAACACTTCTCACGGGAGTTTGTTCTCTGCACACAGAACCCAATCGGCAGGCACACGGAGGCCTGAGAATTCTGTGTGACCTCCTGGTGCCGAAGACAGGTGCAGGTGCTACCCTAACCCTCGGGCCGGTGGGCTGGGGGGGGGGGGAGGTGACGGCAAGGGGCGGGGGCTCCCCAGGGCCGCCCGCTTCCTGACCACGGGCCACCGCACGTGGCTGGCGGAGTGCCGCTGACTGAGGACGGGGCCATCTGAGCCTCCGTGAAGCCTCGTCACTGCCGCGGGTTGGACACATCTCATTAAAGAGCCACAGTTCCTAGTGAGTCCGAGATACAGCCTCCGGGAATGCGAGAGGACAGGGTTCCGGATACCAGAGGCCTGGGCAGCGGGGGAGCTGGCCCAGCTGGTACCTGGGCGCCAGGCAGAGGCCCCGCGTATAATGGCAGCACCGGGAGCTCATGCTGGCACCTCCCATGACCCACCCGGGCATGAGCTGTAGACAGCCACGCTCTCCTACCCTCCAGGCACTGCCCTGCCCTCTGGGTTCGGAGCCTTCCTGCTCCCCCTCCCCAACAACGACCACATCTCCCAGCGACCCCTTCCTTGCCCGCAGTCTCCTTGCTCATTCGGAGATGCTGACCACGCGCACGGAACCCTCACGTGGCCCCTGGCCCTGCAGGGCTGCCCCCTCTGGCGGCCCGGGCTGCGTGGGGCCCACGATGGACTCTGCACCGTCGGCACGGGGGAGCGCACGAGCGGCGGCCGGGGGACATTTAAACCATCTGTCTCTGACTGCAAAAGCACACTCACGGCCAACACCTTCAGTGTTTTGGGGACATGTCAGCCTGCGAGAGGGTCACAGCTCTGTCCCCAGATGGGGCCCTCAGTCAGGCCAGTCTCTCTCTCTATAGCTTTTTTTCACACGATTCACCGGCCGCTCACCAACCAGAGCCCCCGGGGCCAGAGCCCGCCAGCTTCCCCATGACGGGAGGAGCGGCCTAACCATGGGTGACCCCCGGCGCTGGCCCTCGGCACGGAGCTGCCTGGACAACACCGGGAGCTCGGGCCACCTTCTGCACGGAGGGAGCCCGGCCACGGAGGGACGCAGGCGCCGGGGCGCGAGCCGCACCTTGGAGACCCCTGATATGATGACGGCGCTCTTCTTCCGCGGGGACTTGACCTTTAGCTTCGAGGACTCGCTGAGCTGGCGGATGGCGACTTCAGCCACGGGGTCCGAGCCGTTCAGCACCAGCAGCTCTGCGGGAGGGAAGGCAGCCCTGAGCACGCAAGCTCCAGCCCGCGGACCTGCAGGGCTGACGGAAATGGCCCCCAGGCAGGGCCCCCACGTCTCCTCTGCAAAGGGCCGGAGAGCAAACGGGCGAAGCTCCGTGGACTGGCCCGGGCTGTGAGCGCTCACGGCAGCCTCGGTCCCCTGCAGGTGGAGCCTGTGTGGACACCATCGCGCAAGGTCGGGCTCCGAGGAGTTCACGAACAGGGCCAGGTCTGGCTCACAGACCCTCCTCGGCCTACGGCTCCTTCTGGGTGGTTCCATGCGCTCGCTGCTGTGTACTCAGATCTCTGCCCTTCCTTAGGTGCCAGCCAGACCTCCCTAGAGTCGATGGAGACAACGAAAGCAGGAAGACCCACCCACAAAACACCTCCGACCCTTCCGAAGATCCTGAACTTCGGGAGGCGATGCAGCTACTCCTCCCCTCCTGGCCGCGGCTCAGCACGGCAGGCTGCTGTGAGCTCATTCACAACGGCCGCGGCCTCCCGTGGGCCATACCCTACACTTGGCCAGCACCTGTGGGAGGCCGGACACCTAGCAGCGCCTTGCGAAGGGCTCGGAGCACAGTGTTTCACGTCCCCATCCCCTCACCCTGTGAGGCGTGTGCCCCCGACACGTGGAGGGATGTCAGGCAGCCGGGGGGGCGGCACGGCCAAGGTCCCTGACCCCCAGCTGGCGCCTGTCCGTCCTTTCCCTGGGGCAGCTCCTGCTCGGGCAGAGGCAAACACAAGGCCATCGGAGGGCTGGACGCTAGCAGGGGCGTCTCCCGTCTCAGCTTGGACTACAGACAACAGGTGCTCCATTTCAGGGCCGACGTGGCCACACACTGCCTGACCACCGCGCAGCGCAAAGGGAGAGGCTCGCGAGGAGGGGGCTGGCGAGAACTCCCCAGGGGAGCGCAGCACTGTCATGCCCAACGCCTCACGCCAGGCCCGGTGGCTCAGAGCTGTCCTTCAAAGCCCCGTCCAGGTGCTGGGGGTGTGCGAGAAGGCTTCAGTGGCCCCAGGCGGCCCAGGGAGCGGATCTGGGGGCTGGCTCTGCTGCCCACGGGGCGGGAGAGAAACCCACGGTAGGAACGTCAGCCCTGCGCAGGGGAAGGGGTCCCTGCGGTCTGAGGCAGCAGGGTGCTCCGCCAGGGGCAGAAGGGGCATTGGGGGTGGCCAGCCAGCGGAGGGACACGGCCTGTGTCTAGGGACTGCAGCTGGGGGAACCCTGCGGTTTCCAGAGAACCATGACCACCCCCGTGGGACAGGCAGCGTCCGCTTCACCAGGCTGCGGGGATCCGAAGCCGTCCTAAGACAGCACCCGTCCGATGAGAGCTCCCTGCCCCCCCCACCCCGTCCTCCCTTCCTCCTCTCACCCTTGACCTTGGCAAGACCAGAAACAGGACTGAGAGGGTGGGGGGAGGTGAGCCGGAGAGAAGGAGTCCCCCTGCCCTCTCTCGACAGCAAGTCACCCCCGAGCAAAGGGGGCAAACGTAATCCCGAAGTTCAGATCGGGCTCTGACCTAAGGAGGCAGGAACTCCTCTCTCCAGAGACACTGAACATGATCATAGAAATGGGCAACTTGCGGGCGGAGTTCTGGGGGCGACCACTCCTAACGAGCAGCTTCTCTGGGGCAACGGGAGAGAAAAACAAAGGCGCCGTTACGGTTACACCCCTGGGCCCTGCCTCTTGGATGTTAGTCATAGCACTGGCATACCGAGCGAGGGGAAATCGTGCTCAGAAATTTTATAACATGAGGCATAACCTGGGATTTTATGTTTATTTTGTGAAAGTATCTGCTAGAACGTAACACCACCCCTGGTCTCTGCCTGGCTTCCGTCCCCCCCACCTCCTCCCCGTTCTGCTCTTAATGCTCAAAACAGCGCCTCCCAAACTCCAAAAAGGAAATGCCGACCTGGGGGCACATGAGAAAGACAGGAGAGGAGCCTGGAAGGAGGGAGAAGGATGCGGTGAGCACGCGGCCCGTTACCTGTGTCCGAAGAAGAGAAGGTCTTACTGACAGGAGCCCCGTGGCAGGAGATGGCTTGAACAGAGATGTCCTTCTCAATGACCTTCACCTTGACAGGCGTCTTCAGGGGAGACTCTGCCAGCAGAAAATCCGGATCACAATGGCCCCAAAAGCCACCTGACCCTACAGTTAGTGGAAGGTGAAATCACACCTTTCACAGAACCCCAGCCGTTCAGATATTTTTAACCGTCTTTCATTGAGGGGGGGTGCAGGGGTGTATGAGGGGGCAAGTACCCAAAAGGACGCTGGACCCTAGGTTTAAATAAAATTTCAGAAACTTTCATCAAAAATCAAAATCAAAATTAAGGGGCGCCTGGATGGCTCAGTGGGTTAAAGCTTCTGCCTTCGGCTCAGGTCATGATCTCGGGGTCCTGGGATCGAGCCCCGCATCAGGCTCTCTGCTTGGCAGGGAGCCTGCTTCCCCCTCTCTCTCTGCCTGCCTCTCTGCCTACTTGTGATCTCTGTCTGTCAAATAAATAAATAAAATCTTTAAAAAAAATTTTTTTTTAAATCAAAATTAAAATCAGAAATTTTCATCAAAAGCCAGAATTTCACTCTCTGTTTCGTAGTCAAGAACAGCGGTGCCAGGAAACCAACTCTGGGAAGATCATACGTTATCTATCTGGAAACGGAAACACAGCATAAATGAAAATAAAACAGTAAGCCCGTACACAGAGGTTGTCTCTGGGCCAGAGACTGGGGAGACAGGTGCAGAATTCGGCTGGATCAAAAGTGACTGCACCCCGGGCCCTTGTAGAAAACGGATTCTCCTCCTACGAACTTACACTGATCGCCACCATGTAAGGTTTCAAGACAGCGGGCCTGCCGTCCCCGCGGGAGTGTGAGTGGGAAGTTCACTGAACTAGATCACGTCCCCGCACGGCCAAGTTCGGAGCTCCGGCGTGCGCTCGAGCTGAACTTGCCTCGGCAGCGGCGCGTTTGACAACAGAGAAAGGTGACTGGCTGAGAAGCGGGAAGCTGGGAGTCTGTCAGTTACCCTCCTTCCTGCACCAGGGGACGGTCGCAGCCACACCTGCCCCGGCAGCCGGCGCTTCCGGCCACACTGAGGTGCTCCCGGGCCGCACTCACCGCAGCTCAGCGGGGACGCTCTCCCCGTGTCGAAGCGAGGTTTGGTTTTCACGGTGGTGACGGTGGTGACCACGGTCCCACAGGGCATCACCATGCGGTCTTTCTCGACCTTTGTGGCAGGAGTAGGTGGCGGGGTCTTGGGTTTCACTTCACCGGGTTCTAGGTAAGAAAACTGCAGAGAAAGCCGGTTACGTGTTTGGCTCTGTGCCCACGCCGACCCCTGGGCATGCACGCTGCCCTCCCGTGCCGTAAACCCTGCTTCGTCGGTCAGCCCCGCTTAGTACCATCCGGCCATCAGTCTGGGTTTCCCCAGAACCGACAGAGGGTGACAAGACCCCGGCTCAGACCCCGTCACGCAACGCCTGGCGATGGGCACTGAGGCTGGAGAACCCAGCGAAATCGAAGGGCCCTTTCTGGGGTTAGGCCCATGTGACCCGGCATCGTGGAAAGCTCCCCATGTGGCAGACCAGTCAACACGATTGTGGGCACAGAGTGTCCCATTCGAGTCTAGAACTGCACGGGACGGAAGAGGAGCTCCTCTTAGGTGAGCATCCCGTTTCCCGCTGAAGAAAACGTAAGACGGCCGACAGGTAAAGATGGTCCTAATCTCAAGCGGGTCAACCTGGAGCTCGGCCGCAGCAGAGAATGACGTCGTACCTCTGCGGTGACCGAACCCAGCACCGAGCCGCCGCAGGAGCCGCCGGTCAGCGTGAAGCTCTGGGGCCCAGCCGGCTGCTTCTTGAATAAATCCAAAGGAATGGTCGTCATCGCCAATATGGCTAAAAAAATAGGAGACAAGTAAGGGTATGTTTCCACAGGGTTCCACGGGAGCAGGGGTCAGCGGGAACCACCACCGCAACCAGAACAGAGTCCCAGTGTGCACCCGGTCTGCACCAGCATCCTCCAGTTCCAGAACATTTCAGAACATTCTAGAACACCAGAGACAAAGAGAGGCGTTGGACATGCTCCAGACCACAGGAGGCTAAGAGACAGCAGACAGAAGGCAGTGTCTGATCCGGGGGAGTGGGGGTAACTGCTCTACGGGACGCGGGCCCAGCAGATGAAGGGGAACACGGGCGGCAGGTCAGGGAAACCGGTGCCGACGTATGAGAGAATGTCCTTATTCTTAGAAAATGCCCCGAAGAAAGAAGGGCGCAGGGCCTGATACCCTCGAACATTCACAGATTCACCCTCCAGCATGTGTGTCCCGTGTCTGGGCGTCTGCAGGCAAAATCAAAAGCAACCACCAAGTGCGAGCGCAGATAATAAAGCAAACGGGGCAAGATGTCAGAACTCCGGGAGTCTGGTAAAGGTTCTGCGGTAGTCCTTTGTTCTGGTTTTGGTTTTTGTTTTTAATGTGAAACTTCACAGATCCCATCCGGCTGTACATCAGTGGATCTCCAAAGGAGCCAACGGCAGCGGTGCCTCGGGAATGGACGGGGGTCGGCTTCTCGCGGCAAGCGCCCGCCGACCCCGGGTTCAAACCAGGCGCCCTGTCCTGGACACGCCCTCTCCTGGAATGTCAGAGGCACCTCTCGGATCTTATCCCAAGACAACAGAACCAAGGAAATTAGCTCAGAATTCTTACTAATGGGGGGGCGGGGGAGGCGCCCGGGGTTGCTCCGTCGGTTAAACGGCCGACTCTTGATTTCAGCTCAGGTCATGGTCTCGGGGTCCTGGGGTGGGGCTCTGCACTCTGCAGGGGGTCTGCTTGAGATTCCCTCTCCCTCTGCCCCTTCTTCTTCCTCTAAAATAAATCTTTGAAAACTTAAAATCGTAAAAAAGAAAATTCTTGCTAATAAACAGAAATCTGAATTGCCTTTTCCTGTGTCTTTGTGACTTTGGGAGACAAGCCAATGGCTTGGTCTTTCAGCAGGATAAGCCATGGAAGGGCCCCCTCTCCTAATTTTGGTATGTTTATGGGCATTTTTAAAAACCTAATATATTCCCAAACTCCTGAGTTACACACATGCAAACATACAGGCCGTGTTCCCGTTCGTGATTTTACCTTTAAGTGCTGCTTTCTGGTCTCTAAAGCATGTGTCCAGTGTAAGCTGCTGTGGCTTATTTTATAAGGAAAAGCGAATCGGAATCCATTGAGACAGAAAGCACAGTGGGGGAGGGGTGGCAGGGGCTGGGGGAGGAGGGAATGGGGAAGACAGGGTCTCAGCCCAGCAAGAGGAAAAAATCCGGGAAGTGGACGGTGCTGAAGGTCGCACGCCAGTGGGAATGTACTTAATGCCGGTGAATTTTACACTCAAAAATGGTCAAGATGGGAACTTCTGTGTTATACGATTTTACCACGATTAGGAACACTACAGAACAGGTCTATTAAGGCTAACAAGGCTGCGAGGAGCTTCTCTAAGCCAAGAATTGCTGAATAAAAGAGTTTAGGTATTTGTTTTTTTAAAAAAAAAAAAAAGGCAAAAAACCAGTTGAGTATGTTCTCCCAGAACGTAAGCCCTTGCTAATGACCGAAATGGACTTGGAAGCAAACATGGCCTTGGAAGACCCAAGGTTTCAGGGCGGGTCCGCCCCTCCTGGCATCTCCGGGCCCCCTCCGGTCAGTGACCCCTCCCAGAGAGCAGGGCCTCCCTCTACCCGCCGGACACCCACCTTCCGAGGCTCGCTCACCCCCCGACACCTGCAGGTGTAACTCCTTCGACTTGGCGTTCAACTCACTGCGGAAAGGAAAATAAAGTGCTGTGAATCCTTTATTAGTTCTTGAAATGGTATTTCTTTTCTGACTCTACAAAGAAACACACATCTCCAACGGTATGAAGATTATCTTCCACCTCGCCATCCCCCCGCAGCTGCTGTTATCTGAGAGCTCTCTGCTGCCTTCTGGCTGACGGCGGGGCATCCGCGCTGTGCGACACGGCGGCCGCTCGCCACGGATGGCGTCTGAGAGCTCAACACACGGCCGTGCCCGCTGGGGGCCTGAACTGAATTTTGTTGCATTTTAACGAATTCAAACTTAAAGAGCCACATGTGGCTCATAGTTCCTGTACGCAAAAGCGTAGCTATATAATTATCGAAAAACAAAACACAGACCGCGAGGTATCTCGCTCCTCTTGTAACCTGTTTTTCTCCCTGAAGATATCAGACCCCTTTCCTGGTCAGAGGGTACAGAGCAACGCCCCCTTTTAACAGCTATCCGGTCTCCTCCTATCCGGCCTTAGGAGATTTTCTTTAATCCGATCCTTAATAACCAACCCTTAATAATGGCCTGGTTGTGTCTAACATTTCATAATTACAGACTAGCTGAGATAAACACCCTTCGACCTAGCTTTGTGCGCACCGTGTGATTATTTCCTTAGGAAGAATGTACACGCCAGACAAAAGGTACATGCATTTAAGAGATTTTTTTCTTTTCTTTCCTTTTTTTTTTTGAGACATACTGAGGACTTTCAGAATGGTCATTTCAATGTATACTTCTACTGGCCGTCGTCACCTGCCTATTCCTTACCAACTTGTACGGTGATAAAATGGTCTCTTGTGTTTACATCTGTGTTTCTTAAACTATTGCTGATTCGAACAAGTCTTCAGAAGTCTCGGGCTACCTACAGTTTTGGCTTTTCTGTTTTCTAGCCCAGACATTCTTCCCGGTTTTCCGGGAGAGCGCTCGTATTTTCATCACTGATTCATAAAAGCTCTTTATATCATACACGGGACACCTGCTGCCTGTCCTGTTTCCGGCTGTTCATTGTTCAAGCCTCAGAAAGCAAGTGATTTCTAGTTTTAGAGTCGGTTACTTTACTGAAATATTATTTACATGAGTTTCCTATTATTATTTCTGGTAGTTTTAACTGATTTTCTTGGGCCGTCTAGGTAGGCAATCCTATCACCTCCAAGTAATAATTCGTTTTGCCTCCGCCTTTTCGTACTCAGACACTTCCCCCTTCCTCCTCTAAGTGCGCTACTCGTGCTTCCAGAACAAAACAGCGGGTATCTTCCTCTTGGCTTCCACTTGGGACCCTTTCTGGTCTTTGTCATTTACAGTGATTTCTTTTAGCTTATTAAAGAAGAGGCTATAAATCACGTATTAGTTAAGATTTTAAATTAGAAAAGTGCGGGGAAAGTCAACGGTCATCTCGGCATGTACGGAGATGAGTACGTTTTCTCCTTTGATGTAACATCGCGGTGGATTCAGTTACTTGCTCTCATGAAGCCGTCTGGACATTTCTGGGCTGAACGTGGCTCCTTAATACATTCCCTCCATTTCTTATAAATGGGCTGTCCTTTTCCCTTTGTTCCCGGCCAGGTTCCGGTATCAACCCCCAAGGGTCCTCCGTTCCGCTCCAGACGGCGGGTATCTCCAAAATCAAGGGAGCCTGACCAGCGCGCTCTCTGGCCACGGCAGGACATGGGCCAGGAGGAAACCCAGCCCCGGAGCTGCCTTCAGAAAGGAACCCGGATTCAACCTAAAGCTACCTCGGATGTTTAATACACCTTTTCGAGAGTGACTGCACGTCTGTGTTTGGGGTTTGAGCAGTGTTACACACTGATCTCGGGACCTGGCAGCCGCGAGCGGGGCGCTCGGCCGGCACAAGCCCGTTAACCAGGCTGTACGCACAAGATGAATTCTTCTTCCCAGCTGAGGTCTGCGGGGTTTGTCGCGAGGGCGCTGAACTTCTGAACGGGCTCGTTCAGCCGAACTACACACTGTGGGTTAACGTTGCCTGCAATCAAACAAAGGGGCATTTCTATTTTTTTAAATCACATGACGCGTGCACACACTTTGCATATAACAGGCTGAATTAAACACCTGACGTCTTGGCTCGCCCACCTCCCCGGGACTGCTCTTTCTTTTGTCATGAACCAACTCTCAAAGCACTTCTCTGGGGGTTAAAATTTTCAATCCCCAACTTGGTATCTCTTGGCCTGAAGGGCAGACCCCAGGAGCCCCTGCTCCTCGCCCGTGATGGGGGACACTCCCCAGGAACATTATGACAGCAGAGGTGGCCCCCCACTTCTGGACAAGATGACCAGCTTGTGCAAGGAAAGGCCTCTGGGATGATCCCTAAATTTGGGGATACCCCACAGAGAACCCGTATCTCTACTTACGAGGGATGTGATTTTATCCCTGACTCAGCTCAGTCAGAGCCCCGTTTGGAGATCTTGGATCTGGGTAATGGGACATTTCCCTAGTCAACGGTTCTTTCTGCTGCAAGGCCATGCCTGTCCCATAGCAAAGAGCTGTCAATATACTGTGTAACGAGTGACCACGGGACCAGACATCACGCAGCGTTAAGCATTTCACACCCACGGTCTTAACTGATCTTCGAGATCACCTCCGACGGGAGACACAGAGACCAGATGCAGACCTGCCGGCGAGGAACAGGGCACCTGAGGCCATCACCCACAGCTAGCCCTGCACGGAGTCTCGGTTGTTAAACGTGGACAGTCCGTGCTTTGGGGACGGGAAGACTCCGCGCACATTAAGTAACCCGTAGCGTTCTCAGACAATAAAGCATTCCTTCTGTTCTCAGCAAAATCGAATCGCAGTGGGAAGATAGGACCCATCCCAGGAGGCTGCGCATCTCGGGTCTCGCCGGCCACTCGGGATCGCCCAAAGGGAACGATCTGGGGTCTGCAACACTTGTCCTCACTCAGATAACAGTCTCTCCTACCGCCGGAGGGTCCCCGATGGGCCCAACGCCCTTCTGACGCCTGGTAACCACCCACGAGGAACCCGGGCTTCTGGGAAAGGAGAAGGTGCTCATCGCGTATCAGCCAGGGGTGCCCGGCGTGGGTTTACGCGTTCAATAGTTAAAAAAAGGGGCGGGGGAGTGCCTTCCGGGAAAGAAAAAGGCAGGGTCATGACTGAATTCCTTTCTTCCCTCGCTCTTCTGCACGCAAGCTCGGGGCTGGTGTGCGACCATCTCACGGTACTCGTCTGCTTCTCAGAGGCTCTGGGCTCGCGGGCTGGGGTCACACGGCAGACCCAGTCGGAGGGCGCCACGGGGACCCAGAGTCCGCTGAGAACTCACCGTCACCCCTCACACTGCCGTTTGGAGGGACAGTCACTTCTGCGGCGGGCAGCCCCCGCCCCCTGTGCCCCCCGGAGCTTCCCCCAGCCCGGCCACCTGCCTGAAGCCCCAGGAGCGCTTAGCAGCGAAGCTCGGACGTTCTTCACCAGTAATCTGAGCTCGTGAGCCCTTGGAGGCTTGGGCGGGCAGGACTCCTGAGGAGAGGATGAAATGCGCTGTAGATTCTGCAGAGAGAAAATCAAGACAGGTGACGGGAGAGAAGAGGCGGCAGCCACCGGGCCCCTGTCACAGGGCAGCATCTTCGGGGAAAATCCGCCGGGGATGGGGGCTGACCCTGCGGTGGGCTCCGCAAGTTTTCCATTCTCAGGGGAACGGAGGATCCCAACCCACCACAGCCTCTGCCCCTGCCTGGGAGCCTTTTCTACCCAAATAACCCGAGGGAAGTGGCGGGGCGCTCAGCCAGAGAGGGCTCCCGGAACCTGGCTGTGAGTGCAGCCCGGAAGCAAAGCTCGCCTTGGGTCCACTGCCCCAGGCCAGGTGCTGGCGAGAGAGGGGGACGCCCACTCCAGGCTGCAGGTGCCCACTGCCCACCGGCTCCGAGCGGGACACTGGCCACACACACACACACACACACACACACACACACACACGGCGAGGGCCACCCGGCAGGTCCGCCCCCCAGGTGGGGAGTATCTAAGTGTCATCCGGGTGATGGACTACAGCAGTGACAGATGCGTCCATCGTGTCCTCAGATGGGCATCAAGGCATTTCCAACAGAGAAAAAGCTCCTTTAACCCAGAGGGCCTCACCTTAAACCGTTTCCCAAACTGGCTTCCTCCCTTCCCTCGCGGCTGCGAGTGCTCGTTACGAGGGGTCCCAGGGCGCCTGGGGGGCCCGGTCAGTCAAGTGTGTGACTCTTGGTTTTGGCTTAGGTCCTGATCTTGCCTCCGCGGCATCGAGCCCCTGCTGGGCTGTGCGCTCAGTGGGGGGTCTGCTTCAGACTCTCTCCTCCCCCACCTTCTCTCTCTAATAAATAAGTAAAATCTTTACAAAAGCGGGGTGTGGGGGGTCCCTTAAGTACCAAGGCCTGGGACTCCTAGAAGGGCTTCTCAGAGATGCACACAGAGCCTCCCAGGAAGGGCTCCTGGGCACTGATCTGACTCGGATGTTTCTCTGGGGGGCAAGCTACCAACAGCTCAAGGTCACCATTTAGAAACCACTACCATGAACCACGACCCTGCCAACTGTGAGCTGCCAGAAGTCACGGCAGAAGTCCTTAGGATCCAAGTCCATGAGCACTGGGGCCAGAGCATTCACACTTCGCTTGTCTATGTGTGATGGTTAATTGTACGTGTCGACATGACAGGGCCACGGGGATGCACGGTATCTGCTCAAATGTTGTCCTGAGTGTTTCCGTGAGGCTGTTTTTGCGTGAGGGTAACATTTAAATCAAAAGACCCAGTGAAAGCGACGGCCCTCCCTAATGTGGGTGGGCCTCACCCAATCAGTTGAAGGTCTGCTAGACAAGAGGCTGACCTCTCCTGAAAAAGGTGGTTCCTCAAGCCTGACTGGCTTCATGCTGGGGTGTCAGTTTTTTCCCTGCCTTTAGACTCGAGTGGAGACACCAGCTCTCCGTGGCTCTCATGCCTGCTGGCCTGCCGGCCGGAACAACACCTCTCCTCCGTTCTCACGGCTAACTAGGTTTCCCAAATGCCTCAGTCCTGGGAGGACGAGCTCTGAGGGCATAGGCCCCGAGTGGACAGTGGAAAGTCAAGTTTCAGCTCCAGAAAGGCATGGGGCCAGGGCTAATTAAGGTCAGAGCGTGCAGAGCAGCCCAGACACCTGTTCCCCCATCCCACGGGGTTTTGGAACCCCTGCCCTGAACTCGCAGCTTGTCACGATCCACAGGCCATGGTTGCCCAGCAAGCAGTCAGGCATCCCCACTCTACCACAGCAGCAGGGCGGGGGGACCTTGGAAACTCATGCAGACCCCCCTACAGGAGGGGGACCGGGAGCCCTAGCGGGCCATGAGGCACCATCCTCCGCGGCTCACCTGAACTTCCCTCGCGTCCACGGGCTTGGTGCTCAGAACCACCGACGGAGACGCAGCCCCAACCAGGTGCTTCAAGATGTCCTTGAGAGTTTCAGACACGGCCTTGGTCTCTGTCCCCCGGTCCTGCCAAAAGAGGGGGATGTCCCCAGATCGCCTCCTGACCGGGCACCGTGCAACAGGAGGGCAGACACCGGCCGTCCTCGCTGCATCCCAGGGACCAAGCGGGGCAGGGGAGGGGGGTGCCGGGCTCCGGGAGGTCAGATCCTCACAGGCAACCTACTCATTCTCCTCTGGGAGACGGGGTCCTCCTTAATGACCTCAGAAGTAACTCCTACTCCTTATTTTCAAAATGACAACAATAGAGCTCGTGAAATATACAAATGTGTCACTGCTTCTGTGCCGAACCTTTCAGACAGATGTTTCTTCTTTCTCGCATGGCATCGGGTAATTTTTTTTTTTTTGAAATTAAAAAGTATTCAAGTAAATGAAAGGGCCCAACAAGAAAGATAAGCTTGTGGAGGCACAAAGCTGGATGGTTTATATTACCAGGTGTCAACTCCGTAAAGCTATGATAATTAATCCTCGACAGAAAGGTGAACATTCCTGGGTTCCAGAATGTTCCCAGCACCACCATTCATGAAGCCCCACACTGGAAACCACCTAAATATCCGTCGAGAACTAAATGGATACATCGATTGTGGTGTGGTCACGGGGATGGCGGGGGCATGGTCCACTGTCCAGTGTAGATGCCCTCGTGGGAGGCTCCGACATCCCCAGATTGCTCAGGGGACAGGACAGCTGCTCGCAGGGACTCCCACCGGGACCACAGACCTATGGAAAACCTCCCGCCTTGTGGGGCTGGAGGGATCTCAGAGGTTGGCCTGCGGAGGCCTGGCTGGCCAGGCCCTGTTACAGCGAACTTAATCCCACTCAGCCCATTACTGAGCAGCTACTCTCTGCCAGAAACTCTAATAAAGATCAAAACAGCTGATCCCTCCATCACTCCTAGGGTAGGTCAGGCTCGAGTCTACGCACTTAATCTTCGCAACCACCTCTACTATCGTTATCCTCGTTTTACCGATGAGGAAACTAGCGCACAGAGACGTAAGTTAACTCGTGGAGGGTCACACAGCTCACGAGTGGCAGAGCCGAGAGTCAAACCCAGGCGTTAGGGCTCCAGGGTCTGCACTTAAGACCACCACGTTGTCGTCTTTCTCTTCAGTAAGTACTTGACTCCCTTCCTTTTTGTTAACTGAGGTGACACTCACCTAAATTCACATAAAAACCATCTTAAAAGGGCACCTGGGTGGCTCAGTGGGTTAAGCCTCTGCCTTCAGCTCAGGTCATGGTCTCAGGGTCCTGGGATCGAGCCCCGCATCGGGCTCTCTGCTCAGCGGGGAGCCTGCTTCCCTCCCCCCCGCCTGCGTCTCTGCCCACTTGTGATCTCTCTCCCTCTGTCAAATAAAATCTTTTAAAAAGTATATTTTAAAAATAAATTAAAATAAAATATGCATTTCAGTGTGATTCAGTAGGCTCCGTATTATGCTGCCACCATCAAGACCTTATCCCTTTGCTATCTCTCACCCACCAACACTCACGGCCTGCCCCTCTCCCCCTCCCCTTTCCCTGACTGCCCCTCCCTGCCCCGCCCCTCCCCACCAACAGTCCCTGCCTGCCCCTGTCTGATTTGCCCGCCAGGGAGATCTCCAAGCTGTGAGCTCCCAACACTCTCCCTCCGTGGGACCTTCCTGGGGTTCCTTTGTGTTGCAGAAAGTGTCAGAGCCTCATTCTTTTTTTTTTAAATGGCTGAAAAATACTCCCTCGTGTGGACAGATCTCGTTTTGTTTACACACTCAACTCTTTTTTTAACCCCCAGGATTTCCTGTCCCTTCACGGAGGAGGAAACCCAGGGTGACGATGAGTGGTGGGGGCTCAGATGTCCCAGCTCCAACCCCCATGAGCGGCTGGCTCTGGCCACACCCCTGCCCCCCCCCCCCCCCCCGCTGTCACATCCTCAGGGGGCCAGAGGCTCGGGTGCTATGCCTACTGGCCAGACCAGCTCCCGGGGCGGGGGGCGGGCGCCACACTTAGAGTCTCACTCCTCATTCATGGGAGGAGCGTGTGACACTTGGAGAAGCCCACGGGACACTGGGGGGCAAGCTGCAAAAAGCGGGCACAACACACCACGGTTTGGGTGAGAACAGGGTTGGGGAGGGATAAGCTCGTTTTTGCAAAAACAACGGGAACAGAGCTAATGAATGACCAAGTTACCATGTGCAGGGGTGGATGGGGCGGGAGGCACAGGGTAGACACTGCACGTCTGAGTCAAAGGTTTCCCGCAATTTTGACTTCTGAACTGTGTGAATAGTTTACATTTTCAAACAATACGTGTAAATTTACAAAGATGGGGGACAAAACCTGAGCATGAGTGCGGGCAGGCACGGGGGCGCTCCGGGGTCCCCCAAGCACACAGAGGAAGAATGAAGTCAAGGAGTCCTACACACGGGGGTCTGCCTGCCTCGGCGGGGCGCGTCCTGACCCAAAGGCAGGTGCGCGTTGGCCGCGATGCCGGGACAGCCGGCCACGGAGTGTTCCATGCGCTCGGCCGGCCTGACCACGGTGCCGTGGGGACCGCAAGATGCAGACATGGGAGGGAAGGGGAGACAGGACAGGAACCCGGCCTCCAGGGAAACAGTCCGAGCCCCTGGTGGGACCCAGTGGCCGGGCAAAGCGACAGTTGTGGTGTGTGCCGGTTAGGGGAGTTCCAGTCCAAGCCCGCTCGTCTTAAAAACAAGAAACTGCACGCCTTCATGTCACGGCACGGGAGGTGACAGTATGGATGGACAGAGCCTTACAGTCCCACACTTAGCTGTTGGGATCTCTCTGTGGTTGAACAAGAGTCTGAAACAGAGCCAAGATGGGGGACAACTGTCGTCGCAACCCCACCCTGCAAGGGAACCAGCAGTCACGGGGGCCTCTGGCATACGTGATCTCGCATCATCTTTCCAGCCCCTGAAAGTGACCCCGGGGTGACTTCGTACGCCCACTCCCTGCTTCCAAATTCATCCCTTCCAACACCTAAGACCATGGGAAGCAGAGAGACTGCCTTCCGACTTTACACGCACTGAATTTTAGGTGGGGGGAGAGACACGCCTGCCCCCGGGAGCCAGCCCACAGCCACAACCTGAGCTGTCCCGGGAGTGCCTCGGGGAAGGAGAGAGGGTCTGATGTCAGGCACCACAGCCTGAGGAACACTGCGGCGACAGAGGTCACTGGTTCTCAGCCTGCGCAGCACAGCAGTGCTAGAAACAATTCTGGGGTTGGGGGGGTGGGGACAGGGGGCAGGCCCAGAATCTCCTAAAGTCCCCAGGCGATGGCAGGTGTGGCTGGGTCGAGGGCCGGCGTTAGATCCAGCAAAGCCGTCTCCCCCTGCCCCGTCAGCGTGGCCCACGATCCGGGAAGAGCGGAGAAGAGGAGGGGAGCCCGCCGGCATCACAGGGGCGCCAGGCTGAGCCTCTGTTCCCCAGATCAGGGGGTCACGACACACGTGCGTTCTCACGTACACCAATGGAGGGGACGGTGGGGGGGGTCATAAAAACGCCCAGACTGACCTCCGCCGCTGCTCTGGGCTGCACCGTAACGGCCATCTCCGGGGCGCTGACGAAGGACCACTGGATCTGGATGTCCTCCCTCTTCTCTTTCATGTGGAGCTCCAGCTGCCAAAACACAGAGTTACCGGAGAGCTACGCGGCCAGCGAAACCTCGCGCGTCCATGCGTGTGTCTGCACATGTGTGTGCACGGGGGTGTGCTCGTTTATTTTCCAAGACGTCTGCTCGGCCTCCCCTTGCCTTTCACAACGGTAAGGAAAGCTCTAAACTCCCTGGGGCTCCCCTTCACCCCACCCCTGCCCCACCAGCACCTTCCGCGGCCTCAACCTACCACGCGGAGGGTTCTCAGTGTGGGCCGCTGAAGGCCAGATGTCATGAAAATTCTGCGTTACGTGACTCTATAATTACATGAGTCATTCTCTGCACTTTGCATTCTCTCCCGGGGCTGACACCAAGGCAGGCGGGATAGGGCGGACCAGGTGGGAAGGGGGGATGAGTAGCCCAACCCCTCGTTCCCACACGCCCCGAGCATTGTGCCCCAGCACGGGTGTCCTTGTCCTCTCTTGCCTGGGCCGACGCAGGGCCTCCAAGTAGACTCTCGGCTCTTGCAACAACCCGTTGGATGGGACCCACGTGGGGAGGCAGCGTCATGCCCCCCACCACACCCAGATTCTCGGAACTGGTGATAATAGGACCAGGTACAGCAAAGGGGACTTTGCAGAAAGGACTGGTGAACGAGGAGATAATGCTGGGTCATCCCAGCAAGCCCTGAGAGAAGAGGAAGACAGGCCAGAGAGAGGGGCCACGAAGATGGAGGGAGGATGCCAGGACCTCAAGAATGAGGTGGCGGCCAGAAGCTGACCGCCAGCAAGAACACAGGCCCTCAGTCCTGTGGTCCCAAGGAACAGAGTCACGCCGATAGCCCAACGAGCGAGGAAGCAGATCCTCCCAGAGCTTCCAGACAGAAAGGCAGCCGGCGATGTGAGCCTGTGCTGGACATCGGGCCTCCAGAGTGGCTCCATTTACACTGGGTTTTCTTTAAAAAAAAGATTTATTTATTTTCTTTTTAGAAAACAGTGAGAAAGCATGCCCGGGGGGGTGGGAACAGAGAGAGAGAGAGAGAATCATAAGCAGAGTCCGTGCTGAGTGTGGAGCCCAACACAGGGCTCGACCTCATGAGCCTGAGATCGCGAGCTGAGCCGGAACCGAGAGTCAGATCCTCAACCGACTGGGTCCCCCGGGCGCCCCCACATTCAGGCTTTAAGCTAAGTTTGAAAGCTCTGTTTCAGCAGCCGCAGCAAACGAATACCCCTCCCTTCGTCCTTCAACCCGAGTCTCCTTCCTGAACACGGACCCCGGCTCTTCCCCTCCGTCCCCCTCCCCACCCTCAGCAAAGGAGGAGAGAGCAGCTTTCCACGGTCCTAGCCCCTCCTCGGGGCCGTCAGCTCAGGCTAGCATCTGGGTAGGACCAGCGAGGCCTTCCCGAGCCCGAACCCTGGCTGATTCCCAGGAAGGTACACCAGCCCAGGCAGGTCCTGGGGCAGCGAGACAAACGCCGGACGGGGCGGGGGCCCTTCTGCACCTTTTATCTGAAGGACAACAGAGCGACAGGAGTGTCTCCTGCCTGGGGCTTGGATAACGGCTCCCCTCCAGCAGCTGCCTGCCTTTGAGAGGGAATCTGCAAAGCGGTTTTCAGCTGTGTTAAGAGATCAAAGCCGCGATCACATTACTTGTCTCTGAGCCTCATGGAACGGTACAAAAATAGCCCCCAGGAGACTCCATGTCCTTCGCGGAGGCTGACGGGTCCTGCTGGACTCACTCTGTCCTGAAACGGCCATCACATGTCTGCGACACGTGTCCCGGACTTTGGAATTATTTTGCAATTACGTAGTCCAGAACGTTTGGGAGAGCAGGAGGGTTCGCGCATCTCACGGGTGCGTGAGGTGACGCCCTCCTCGAGTGTCAGGAGGGGAGGGTCAGTGAGGGGTTCCCCAGAACTGGCTCGCAGAGAAAAGCCACATAGGTGGCCAGAAAACCTGGCTGGCCCCGGCTCTTCGTAACCACGCCTGTGTAAGAAAAGCGCATGGGATATCCTGTTCCCCTGTGGTTGAGGTGCTGTGCGACCTGGGCTCATCCCCCAAACAAGCAGCCAAGCTCAGGCACAGAGGAAGGGGAGACACGAGGCCGAAGCCACAGTGACCCCTAAAACAAACCCAGAAATTCACAGCCGAATGGAACCTCGTGGACCCCTGCTTCATGGGAGGGACACCGCTGCCAGATGGTTCAGCGTCCAGAAATCCCCCTCGCAGCCTATTACGATGATCAGACGTGTCTCTGTGTAATGACTACAGAGATTGTCACTAATGTGATGTAGCACACAGACCAGCGCCCCTCGGAGAGGCAGCGAATCGGCTTCCAGAAAACCGCGATGAAGCAAGTAGCATCACAAAGCAACCCAAGGGAGCATTCTGGCTTCCCAGAGCACAGAAAGGTGATGTTCGGGGCACCAGCCCGGCTCAGTGCACTGAGCGTCCAACTCTTGATCTCGGCTCAGGTCATGGCCTCAGGGTCATGGGATCGAGCCCCGCGTCGGGCTCCACGCTCTGCCTCTCCCCCTCCTTCTGCTCCTGCCCCCGCTCTCACGCTCTCACACGCGCTCTAAAATAAATACGTGTTTTTTTAAAAGTTATATTTACACTATCCTGTAGTCTATTAAGTGTGCAAAAGCATCGTATCTAAAAATAACATACATTATTGCTGAAAAATGGTGACCATCGTGTGAGCGTTCGACCACAGATCACCGTGACAAACGTGCTAAGGGAAAAGTATGACATACGACAGAATCACCCACAGGTGACAGAGACACACAGCAAGCGAAGGCCGCCGGAGGAACACGCCGACAGGCATCCCCTGCGCTGGGCTCCCACGAGCCTTCCGGAGTGGAAAGTGCACCATCTACAAAGCCAAGTGAAATGAGCTGCGCCTGTACTGAGCTGCCATGAGGATAATCAGTGGATGATGAGAAAAATGAGAGCCCTACTCGCCTTTCAAACTTACACCGACGAGTAAGAGGTCTTTTAAAGCTGGCCTTTTCCCAAAACTAAGAAAGCGAGGAACTCCCAGGCCAGCCCCTAGGCCGGTGTCCCCAGTTGCCGAGGATGGCTGGGGTCAGGCGCCGGGTCCCGGGACAGAACCACGGTCCTCATCTTGGAGGACTCTCACCTTCACTCCAACCGTCAGCAACACCCCTGCTCTGTTTAAACGCCTCGAAACGCAGCCTCTCTCCCGACAGTGGTAGACGGAATTCATGACCTCCACTCATACACACCTGTGTGTAACACGTATGGGGGGTGTGCACACACACGTGCGCGTGCGTGTGTACAGTCCATGCGCATCCATAACCCACGCTTTATTTCTACCCATACAAGATAGAAGCTTACAGTCCCAAACCTACGAGATAAACGATGAGGCCCCGCGATCACACCAGGCGTACCCTATGGGTTTACGAGGTTTACGGTCTCCCCGGGACCCGCTCGATCTCCCCGGACTCACCTGTAGATGAAACGGGGAGAGCCGCGCACAGTACAGCTGGTGCCCCGTGTCTTCAGGGGATGGGGACCCCGCGCGGACCAGGAACTGAATGGCCTCACCTACCACGTGACAAGACACAACCTGGAGGAGGCACAAGACAGGACGGAAAGGAGAATTTGCACCGAATACCCCTCGATTTCAAGGAATAAAATAATCAGGACCTGAAAAGTTAGCAAGGACAAGAGGTCAGAGTTCCAAACCTGGTAAGTACCCACACCCGCACCTTTGCCGTTATGGAATAGTTTGAAAACTAGAAACCACATTCCAGATCTTTTCTTCCCGATGCATTTCTCAAGAGCTAAACTCTGTTTTGCCCGAACCTAGTCATTATATTCTTTCCACGTAAAAAGTTTCTCCTGGATGCTGTGTTCCGTTTCTCCCCACCAGCTGACTTAAAATTCCCCAGACATGTCCACGTTCATATGCTGTAAAAGCCATTAGTCATCTCCTCTCTCTAAAAAGGAGGCTTAGAAAGAAAACAAGTGATAGATGTTGTAAGCAAAAAACTTAAAAATAGACTTGGAACACCATAAATTGTTTCTATCTAGATAATTTTCAACCTATTGTGGTTTCCAAAGATGTGGGGATAATTCAAAGACCGTATAAAATATTAAACGCTGAGGAAATAATACAGCCTTAACAAAATTAGCATTATAAGGTGAGTCGGCTTAAGGATCTATAAGACAAAGAGAAGTAATTATACCAGGAATAAAGCAGGCCGCATTCCCGATAAAAATCACAAAGCGTTTCAGAGAAAGCGGTTACCAAACTGAAATATCAAGTTTCTGCCCCCAGACCCTTCTATAGGAGAGGACCTTCTAGAATGCGGGGTCACCCCTGCCCTCGCAGAAGGCAAGCGAGCCCCTGGAGATGATGGGGAGCCAGGTGCCAGGTGCGCACTGGCTGGGAGGGACGGCGCGGTGGGGGGTGCCCGGCAGGCGGCCAGCGTGCCAGGGTGGGGCCAAGTCATCGGGAGGGAGAAACGGAAGGCAGGAGGGACCCCCACCCTCCCAAGGGAAAGCTGCCGGCTGTCCCTTAGGAGGGAAAAGAAAATTCTTTAATTCTCTGGTGGATTTATCAGAATCTAAAATAAAATACCAAGTGGAAAGATTATCCAAATAGTTCCTTTATCTGGCCTGCTGTTTCCCTGAGTTCAGGCTAGGACATCTGCCCCCTTCTTCTTTCTCATCTCCAGCTAACTCCTTCCTTCCCCCCCGCAAGGGCCCCGTCCAGAGCCTCCCCCCGCCCGGCCCCTCTGCCCCTCCCGAGGAGACCGGAGCCGGATGCTGGGCCCTCCCTGCATCCCCCCGCATCCATCCCCAGCATCCCCCCCACCCCGTTGAAGGCTCTTGATGGCACAGAATGAGAAGGGAGAGCATCGCCCCACACCCATGTCCCCTGGCCTGCAAGGTCGTGCAGAAGCTCGAGCTACGTGCGCAAGTTTACATATCTTCATCGTGTTACTGCCTCTCCCGAGTTCACAAAAGGTTGGAACAAAAAAATGTTTGGATAAGAAATGTCGTCTATTCATTTTAAAAATAAATGCTCTATAAACAGTCCTCTTTGGAGGAACGTATTTTCGTGCCAGATGAGTTACAAACACAAGTGACATGACACGGAGCGCGTTCGCTGTCCCCGTCTCGACAGCCCGGGCCTCGCACGGCTCTGGGAAAGACACCAGAGGGTGACTGCTGGGTTCCCGTTAGGTCTCTGGAACCTTGTCAATATGTATAAAATCCCAGGGCTCCGTCAGGGCTCTCGAGCAAGAAGGAGGTAGTGACCATCATATCCGGTTCCACACAAAGCTGCCCCCAACCCCATCCCTGGATACGTAGCGGCCTGAGCCCGTGATTAAGCACAAATAAATAAACAAGCGGGCTTAGACTTAAAGGCTTTGAAATTTCTGGGATGCGAGACTCCAATGGTCGCAGCCCTATTCAGGCCCCATCGAGCACGGAAGTGGAGCACTAAACACAGAGCGTCCTGTCACCGAGAGCCGCTGGAGGGTCTTCCCAGCCCCCGGGGCCCCGACCCCCTCCGTAGAACCGGCCGCGCAGACGGACCATTCCCCGGTCTCCCCGCAGCACTCGGTGGGAGGAGTGGGCCACGACAGCTGTCTGGGGCTGCCCCAGCGTTGCAGCTCGGCCCAGCAAAACGTGGCTGGCCCTGTGGCTTGGAGCCCGTTAAGGACAATGACGGCACTGAGCCTCATCCTGGCCGGCCACTGGCCCTGCCACCCTGGGAATAATAATGCTTCATTTGTCAAATGGACAAGAACAAAATGGAAAGGCTTTAAAAATAAGTAATCTTCTTTTAGTTGCATTAAGGTGTTATCCACAAGGGGGATTAAATTCTCTCGGCCCCGGTGAACAGGGGACAAGCTTTCGCCACCACACAGGGGACCCCACTTGGAGCAGCAGAAGGTGGGGGCCCCAAGGCGATGCGCGGCAGACCCCTCCAGCCGGTCGGGCCTCCCAAGGGACCAGGATGTCCAGGGCTGACGTCTGCCTAAATCCGGCCAACAGGGAGAGACCCTGCTCGTGACCCAGAGTCCCCCCACCCTGTCCCACACACACCTGTGTTTCTGAGGGTCCCTCCCGGGGTTTTCATAGTAGCTCCCCAGAGCATCCCAATCACACAGAGCTGTTTAAATAGGGCTTTTCGACCCTCCGTGCTCTGGCTTCCCGCGAAGGGACTCTGATACTGGTACCAGATTTTCGAAGTCAGGTAGAAACGGAATCTAATATCTGCCGTGGGACCAAGCTCTTCTCCAAGACAGATGTGAACCTCTGGGCCCAGAGCAGGACTCCAGGAAGACAACATCTGGGAGCATAAGGAGCTCCCGTGAAAAGAGCCAGCCACGAGCCCACCTGCTTCACACTGGAGATACTTTTTCCAAAGCAAACAGACAACTCTTCAGTCCTATAAGCCATTTCAAAATCGCGCCCACAGAAAGCTGAACTGTGCATCCCAGAGACACCGCCGTCCTCTCCACAGAGGAGAGCATCTACCGAGGATGGGCTTCGTGGCTGGAGGGGCCCCAGGGTGGAGACCCGGTCCACTCCTGCGGATCAAGACGGAAGGCCGGGATGGAAGGGTCACGGGGATGCGAAGACGAGCACACGCCACCGTCATCGTAACCGGCGCAGACAGAACAGAGTGGGCCGTGGTGCACGTTCCTGTGCTCGCTCCAGCTTGGGGATGGAACCTGCACAGTCGCACACCCACGCAAGTAGGTCTTATCTTGAAACTGTAGCCCTTTGTTTAGACTTGGGGCCAAAGAACGAGCCTCCGTCCTAGGCAGTGCTGAGTTTTGCTAACGCTTGCTGGAGAAAGGCCTGGAGTGTCTTCCAGTCTCGCCGCACTCGCTCCATGTTCCCTTCCAAGTCAGCTTCTTGGACGGCTGGCTCAGCAACGTCTTCTCTTGGAACCCTCTAGAGACCTGGAAATAATTTAATTACTTCTGTCCCCAAAAGAACTAGGAACACAGCCACGAAAACGCATCGAAAGGGTTGAGGTCACAGAGTCTCTCTCCCTGTGGTCATGCTTTGTAAGAGCCTGCGAGAAGAACTCCGAAATGACAGGGAAGGTAGCATCTGTGCTCCCAACGCTGCTGTCGAGACTGACCTCTAAATGTTCTTGAAGACAGCACTAAGCTGATATGAACGATCCTTTCTACTCTGGAACGGAGATGCAACTTGTTTTCAAAGATCTTGTTTGTCAAAACCACAGTGAGATCCCACAGCACGCCAGTCAGAATGGCTAAAATGGACAAGTCAGGAAATGACGGATGCTGGCGAGGATGCGGAGAGAGGGGAACCCTCCTACACTGTTGGTGGGAATGCAAGCTGGTGCAACCACTCTGGAAAACAGCATGGAGGTTCCTCAAAAAGTTGAAAATAGAGCTACCCTATGACCCAGCAATCGCACTACTGGGTATTTACCCCAAAAGATACAAACATAGTGATCCAAAGGGGCACGTGCACCCGAGTGTTTATAGCAGCAATGTCCACAATAGCCAAACTATGGAAAGAACCTAGATGTCCATCAACAGATGAATGGATAAAGAAGAGGTGGTATATATACACAATGGAACACTACGCAGCCATCAAAAGAAATGAAATCTTGTCATTTGCAACGATGTGGATGGAACTAGAGGGTATCATGCTGAGCGAAATAAGTCCATCAGAGAAAGACAATTATCATATGATCTCCCTGATATGAGGAATTTGAGAGAAAGGGTGGGGGGTCGTGGGGGGTAGGGAAGGAGAAAAATGAATCTCAGGAAACAAACTGAGGGCTGCTGGGGGGGTGGGGGGAGGGATGGGGTGGCTGATGATTCATAGACCCGTACCCCTGAAGCAAATAATACATTGTATGTTAATAAAAAAAGAAAGAGATTTTATTTGTTCGTGTATTTGTTCAGAGAGTGTGGGCAGGGGGAGGGGCAGTGGGAGAGAGAGAGAACCTTGAGCAGACTCCGTGATGACCACGGAGCCTGATGCAGGGCTGGATCTCATGACCCTGAGATCAAGACCTGAGCCAAAATCAAGAGTCAAAGCTTAACCGAATGAGCCACCCAGGCGCCCCAAGACTCAGTTTCAAAGGTAAAATGCATTATGGCTAGATGCGATCTGAACATCTATGAAGTTAATCCTGTCGGCCCCGGAAAAGATGAAAAATACTAGAAAAAAAACAGTGGCGTGGCCCAACCCAGGAATGCTGGGTCGATGCTCTGCTTTACGGTACGGCGGGACACGCCATGGACCACACGGGCTCCGACATCCCTCCGTGGCAACACTCCCCGACCCCCCTCTGGTCGGGACACTTGAAATTAACAGGAAGTGTTTCCAGTAACGCTGCTCTCCCAAGGGGGATGGCTACCAGGGAATGTGGTTTACTGCCGGCATTTCTGGGCTCAAAAGTCTATCTGTGAACGTGGCATTCTCTTCCATCAACCCTATGTATGAAAGACACATATGGGACATTTCCTTTAAACTGCAGGCAGGAGGGAACGGGGTCTTCTCCAGGCTGCCTGTTAGTGCTCCTGGCATGGGGTCCCCGTCACTCTGTCACACCCACCCCCGAATGCTTCTGCTTCATAGCCCGACACACAAACAAAACTCCAGCTTGTCTATGGGTCCTTTACCCTATCTTCTCCGGGCAACGTCAGGCTGCACCCCATGGCTGACTCAGCGCGGAATTCAGTCCAGCAACCCAGACAGGCATCGCTCCCGCCCCGGGGTGGCATCCTCGCTGGGTCTCAGAGAGCAGGGCCTCCAATGAGAAACTGCCCACTGCCTTTGGAAAGACCCCAGTACAAAACAATTTCACAACCTGTTAGCATTTTAATAAATACCAGGCTAATGGGACACCTGGAATTTCAAGTCATGCAAAGAAAAAAAAATGTCAAACACGCATCCATTTGCAACTAGAGAGACAAACGCAGGCGACCTGGAATCAGGTGACCCTTGCAGACCAAGGGGGCCGGCTGAGGTCTGGGGGGGGGACACGGGAAACCCCAGCCGCTCTGAGAGTCTATTTCAGCACGCAAGCATGTCCCAGCCTTCGTCAGTCACACAGAGATCACGAGCTGTGGGCTGCCCCAACGAACAGCAGATTCTGGGGCAGATTCCACGCCACTGTCCAAGTTCTGTTTGCTGCTGTGATTTTCCAGAAGCAAAGGTGGGTTCAGGCCTCCCATATGCAACCCTCTTCTCTGCTGTCTCTTCCACGGTCGGGTGGGGTGGGGAGTACAGAGGACTGAAGGACACGAACGTGAGGAAGAGAGGTCACAGTGCTGGCGGTGGTGTCCCAGGCTCCAGCTTGTGTCCCGAGGCTGACTGGCTTGACCTGAGCCTCTGCTGCTGAGTAGCTCTCAGCCAAGTGACTTAGCCTCTGTTCACCTCGGTCTCTCCATCTGTACGATGGGCATGATGCTTATATGGTGAACACGGACGAGAAGAGACAGAGCCCGTGGCTGCTCGCACCTGACAGCACTGGAGCCGAGGCCCGGGCTGGCCCTCATTCTCCTCACAACCGTGCCAGGGAGGGACACGCGTTGTGCAGACGCCCAGCCTCAGGCTCCGAGGGAAAGGGAAATGCCCAGACATGCCCAGATCCAGCCAGTGTCTCCCTGGCTTCCAAGCCGGGCCCTTCTCCGTGCTGGGTGGGTTATTACATGTGTTTAAAACTGTGACCTGCAGGTGATCGTTATACCATGAGAAGCCTCTCTTTACTTCCCAGAGGAACTACAGACGGAGATAATGACTGCTTTTCCCAGGACACCTGGCCTCCCCCCGAGAAACCCAACATCATTCCCCGTCTCCTGTGCACCGGGCAGGACCCGTTACCACCGGCAAGCTTTCCAAAGCAATGCCAAGTCCAAGGAGACGCACCACGCTCCCTAAAGGAAATGCACGGCCTCCTCAGTGGGGGTCCCGGCGCAATCCCCAAACCCTGATTCAGACGGGGTGAGCCCCCACGCGCTCCTTGCACACCTCTCGCCTCCATGCAACCAAGCATGCAGTTTATGAAACCACGGCTGTGCCGTGATCGGGCTCCTGGGACGCCCTATGGAGCAAGGGCTCGCTCTCAGGCCAACTGCGACACAGAGACGAAGGCCTGCCTTTTCTGGGTCAGACGTTCCGCAGCGAGCCTCTCCCGGGACGTGTGGAAAGAGAACGTGGGTAGAAACTCGTTGCTCTTGTGTAAGAGGGTAATTACAGTCTGGGAGGAAGAAATCCATTCAGAGCAGGTTGCGACTGGAAGAGAAGGCAGAGGAGCCCCTGGAGAGAAGCGTAAAGGTGACGGCTTCAGTGCACGGTGTCGGTGTCGCGCTGGGAATTCCCGGGTCCTGCCTCCCGCCTGGGCCAGCTGTGCCCACAAACATGGAGGCCACGTGACAGGGATGTGTCCGGTCTCTGCCCGAGAGGATGTCCTGCGGGACAAGCACGGACTCCCCGCAGGAACATCCACGACCCACAACCCCGGCCTGGGGTCAGTAATGGGGCTTCATCCCCAGTACCTGGTTCATGGCTCCTAACACCAGCAGATGGCCCAAAGGATAAGAGGGTTTTCTGTGTGCTAAGGAGATGACTGGTGGTTGGGGGCTGTGTATGCTTCAGGATGGGGGCTGGTTACCCCCAACTCCAGCCATGATGTCAGACGGGGGGTGGTTGGAACTCTCTGGCCTACCCCTGGCCTCCAGGAAGGGGAGAGGGGCTAGAGATTGAGTTCAACCACCAAAGGCCAGTGATTTACCCAACCTGGGTCATAAAAGCTCCACAAAACCCCTCAAGCAGGGGCACCTGGGTGGCTCAGTGGGTTAAGCCTCTGCCTTTGGCTCAGGTCATGATCTCAGGGTCCTGGGACTGAGCCCTGAATCGGGCTCTCTGCTCAGCAGGGAGCCTGCTTCTCCCTCTCTCTCTCTGCCTGCCTCTCTGCCTACTTGTGATCTCTGCCTGTCAAATAAATAAATAAAATCTTTAAAAAAAAAAAAAAAAAGCAACGGCATTTGCAGAGCCCCTGGGATGGTCGACGCAAGGAGGTGCCCGTAGCTCAGGGCCCCTCCCCCACACACCGCCGGACGCCTCCCTCCCACCCGCCTATTCTTGACTTGTTTCCTGTATCACGAACCAGTAATAGGAAATAAGCTGTTTTCCTGAGTTCCTTGAGTTGTCCTAGCAAATTATCAAACCTGAGGAGGGGTGGGAACCCCCTGACGTTATGGCCGGTGGGTCTGAAGACCTGGGAGCCCAGCCTCGGGACTGGCATCCGAAGCAGGGGCAGTCATGTGGGGCTGTGCCCTCAGCCTACAGGGCCTGCGCAGCCTCTGGGGTTCAGTGTCAGAACAGACTGGAGTTCGCCAACCCCCAGTGGGCATCCAGCGAGTTGGGAAGGAGCGCTGGAAGGAGAAGCCGCCCCGCTGCTGACAGATCGCCCCAAGTCCACGGTGCTCCGACCGAGCCACGGCTGGGCAGGCCGTGCGTCTGGCCCCCATCATGGGCTCTGGCACCTCACGCTGTTCCAAGCGACCAAGACCGTGCTCTCCAGGCAGGACGTGGGGGGTAGGGGTCACTGAGCGATCAGATGTCTGCCAAGGCGATGACTAGGTACACAGCGGTCTTCAACGGTGGCAGGAGAAGGTCAAGTACAGGCACCCAGAGAGCCGGGCAGGCCCACGGGGAGACTCGAGACTGAATGCGAGTCAGGAGGGTGAGCACAGGGGGACCGGGATCCCCACTCCCATCTAGATGGTGACTGTGTACTCCAGCCCCATGGTCAGGCTCGTCCCTGTCATTAGCTCAAGTGCCAGTCACACGTCCCTTGTCAGGGCTGAGTCAGGGACATGAGAAAGATAGAGGCTGATGGCACAGAGCGCGCTGAGAAAGGGAGGGGGACGTCCTCGAAACCACGCATCTGTACTTCTTTACGACCTTTGCTGGTGGGTCCAGTGCAATTACAGATTTTCCCCCTCCAGCACTCTGCAGAGCACAACAGGACAGAGCGGAGAGAGGGTTCAACGTGTCTGAAACCTGGGCAGGGCCGGTGGTTAGATCCTAAGAGGAGGAGGGCCCGGTTGCTGGAAGCGTCCTGCCCGACGCAGCGGTTCCAGAACATGAGGTCCTAGAGCAACAGTAGAGAGATCCCGTGGCGCGTGCCCCCTCCTCTGATGCCCACAGACGTTAACACCCGCCCCCCTCCCCGGGGACACATTGCAAGAGAAACGCCGATTCACCCGGGTTGATCCCTTTACGAAATAACGCCTTCACACGTGCCGTGCTCAGCCAAGACGCCCAGCTGTGAGTAGAGAAGGTGGTAGCGGAACCCACGGACTTGGGGGTGTCCTACACCCAACTTCTCAGGAGCTATGGGTGTGCAGAGGCCATGGGCTGGTAAGTGACAGTGGCACTCACCACCACCACCACCCCCCAGGGACCTGCTCTCCCACACCCCTGGCCAGGGCAGGGGGGTAGGGGCCTGACACCCTACAGGGACACCACTACCCGCGACCGGGACAAGGCAATGACAAGCCCCCATTTCCCACTTGGCCAAGGAGACATAAAAGTCAAGAACAATGAAGAAACTGGTAAAACGCAACATGCCCCACGTGCGCTGTGCCATTTGTCTGCAGGACATAAGGAGCTTCGAGCATCCACCATGGACCGCGGGCAGCCGTCCCTTCCGGGGGGAGCGGAGGAAGGATGCTCCGGGCAGGGGGCCGGGGCGGACAGCGACCTTGTGTCTAACTTTTGAATGAGCAAGCGCCGCTTCTGTGATTGTCTTCAGGTAAACACGGTTTCCCCAGCCCCTACGTAAAGTTGCTTTTCTGGTGCGAAATAATAAGACCTTGACAAGCAGCCCCTTCCTACATCTACTTGTCAACTCCCCCGTCTACACCTCCGGGCCTCGGAAACCGGGGCTGAGTCAGAAACACCAAACAGCAAGTGCCCACCACAGCGGGACTCGGTCCTGATCGGTCAGTAAGGGAGAGGGGGCTCGCTGCACCCAGAGGCACTTCCCAGGCCAGGGGCGGGGAGCCAACTGCCCTCAGCCCCCCAGTATCGTAAAATCCCCGGGCCACCTGCTGGCCCAGCCCCGTCCAGCCTAATGAGCCCTGCTGGTCTTGGCATCCTGCACTATACCAGCCCAGGGTCTCTCCCAATACCTTCTAGAGACTTCCCCAGACTTGTTACAGGAGTAACACAGCACGAGGCTCCAGTATTGGCAAAGGGGTGGGGAAGGAGAGCCCTCCTGACCCATTCTGGGACAGCTGGGCACTCTGCAGCAGGCACACCTGCAGCCTTGAAGCCCACGGATGCCCCCGATCCACTCCTCTGCTCGTGCCTGAGGAGGCGGAGACAGTAAGCAGGCGAGTTCACGGCAGCCTCGCTGCTCTGCTGGGAAAGAGAGGGCAGCTCCACTGTCCACTCATGGGGGATGAAGACAGAAGCTCTGGTCCCTCCAGGGCCCTGAGCTGTAGTTCAAGTGAAGGAACCAGAGCAGCCAAAGCTCCGACAGGGAGCAGAATCCGTGGGCGGGGATAGGGGTGGGAGCGCTCTCTTTCTCCAGTGGGGTGGCACGGGTGTGTCTCCCTCCCCACCCCCACCCCCATCTGCTAAAGGGCCCTTTTTTTTTTTAAGATTATTTATTTATTTATTTGACAGACAGAGATCACAAGTAGGCAGAGAGGCAGGCGGAGAGATAGGAAGGGAAGCAGGCTCTCCGCTGAGCAGAGAGCCCGATGCGGGGCTCGATCCCAGGACCCTGAGATCATGACCCGAGCTGAAGGCAGAGGCTTTAACCCACTGAGCCACCCAGGTGCCCCTGCTAAAGGGCTCTTTAGCAGCAAGGGACCCGACAGCAAAACGGAGACAGATACAAGGGCAAGCCTTATATTTCAGAGGAAGTTTCTTAGGAGTTTTTACAGATACTTTCCATTAAAAAAAAATCCTATAAATTATTTACGGTATTTGACCAGTCTAATAAGTAATCCCAGCCTGCGAATAACCACAGACTCTAAAATGAGCTCGACATGGCATCAGGATGGTTCGGATCTAGGTGTCAGGGGTGCCTGGGTGGCTCAGTGGGTTAAAGCCTCTGCCTTCGGCTCAGGTCATGATCCCAGGGTCCTGGGATCGAGCCCCGCATTGGGCTCCCTGCTTAGTGGGGAACCTGCTTCTCCCTCTCCCTCTGCCCCTCCCCCACTGCTCATTCTGTCTGTCTCTCTCTCTCAGATAAAAGCTTTAAAAACAATCCAGTGTCATATATATACACACAAATACACACAAATATATGCATTTCTGGGGACGCAATTCACATATCATTTAATTTACCCATTTAAACTGTATAATTCAGTGTTTTTTTCTTTAAGATTTATCTGTTTATTTGTGGGAGAGAGCGAGCAAACAGAGGGAGAGAGAGAGAAACTCAAGCAGACTCCCTGCTGAGCACAGAGCCCGAAGCGGGGCTCGATCCCAGACCCTGAGAGCATGACCTGAGCTGAAATCGAGAGTCAGACCCTTAACGGACTGAGCCGCCGAGGCGCCCCCATGTCAATGGTTGTTAACAACATTTCCAACTTGTACAACCATCATCCACGACTCTGAGAATCTTATCATCACCCCCCAAAGAAACCCCTCCCACAGGCAGTCCCTCGGCAGTCCCCCACCCCAGGGCCCTGCGACCCCGAATCTCCTTCCTGTCTCCTATCAACGCGGCCACCCTGGACGGGCAGAGTAAACAAAGCCACACAAAGACGTGCCTTCCGTGACTGGCCTCTCCCACTCTTTGCTGTGTCTTCAAGTCCCACGCACGTGGCACGTGCCGGCCTCTCCTTCCTTCTCAAGGCCAAATGCCGTCCCAGCGTGTGGACCTACCATGTTTCGTTTACCCACCCACCAGCTATAGACCACTCTTAATTTTGTTTTTCGTTTTTTGGGTTTTTTTAGGTTTTTAAGGTGTCCATATTTTCAATAATCCCAACACAGAATAACCTCCCCGCTCCCCCCAGCTTAGCTTTAAATTCGCTTCCTCGGTGGGGAAGGGCCCGGGGCGACCGCGCCCAGCTCACCTTTTCCTGGGCGGACCTGGCCAGGCTGGAGACGCCCTGCACTGCCAGCTCCAGGGGCTGCTGGAGCGGGTCCTCCTCGAAGGACAGGAGCATCAGGCCCTAGAACAGAAGGAAAGGCAGGGTGAGGCCGGGGAGAAAGTTCTGGAAACCTGGGAACCGGGAATCTGACCCCTTTCAGTTAGCTTTCTGCCTCCGGCAGCAGCCGTGCTCACGTAGCGCGACCTCCCGGCACCCGAGAACCGGCGCACGGCATAACACGCCCGGGGCTGGGCTCGGTTACCAGAGCGGGTCAGAAGCAAGGAGCACACGATTAAACCGCAGACGTGTCCGTCAAGACGGCAGAGGGGGTTCTGAGAGCTCACGTTTACAAGGGGCAGGGTGCCAGGTGTGGCTCTGCAGGTCCAGCACGCTCTCTGGCTGAGCCCAGCACGGTCAAGGGCTCTGTCCTCTGCTGCTTCTGCCAAAAGCCACCGCTCTTGCTGGTTTTAGAGTCACCTCTCCCTGCTCCACATGGTGCACCCACTTCCTCTCCCACCACCCAAGTGGTAAGTGGGCAGGAACCCCCCAGTGGCCAGCCACCTCTCCTAAAGATCCACCAGCTGCTGGCTGTGCCCCAGCAGCGGGTTCCCGAGCCCCGGCTTCACAGACCTTCAGGGCTGCCGGGCTCCCGCCACCCAAGATCTCCTGGGTCCACTCGGCAACTACAAGCCACGATCGAGGGCAGGAGAATAAAATGGTATGAAACAGCACCAAAGCTCTTCTGGCAAGCCGTGGAGTTACTCTGGGGCTATTTCTTAAGAATTCCCGATGACCCAGAGTGAACCGAAAAGACCCAGAACATTGTCACTTACACGTGTTCAACCGCGCCCAGCTTTAATATCTATCTCACCTCCTAAAAATCATCAGGGAGGAATTAATTCTACTTCTCAAGAGGGATGAGGTCACCGTTCGGCCTACTGCACAGACACTGTCCTCGGCTGGAGCAGCGTGAGCGGCCGGCCAGGGGTGGGGCGTGCCTCGGACTCGGGGAGGGAAAGGGTGGGTGGCGTGCTGGGCAGGGGCGGGCAGGGGTGGGCAGGGGTGGTCTCAGCTGCCTGGGCTGCCCGGAGAAGCAGCTGTGGGTGGGGCACACCTCAAGCACCCTGCCCCCCCCACCCCCACCCCGGGGGATGGATGGATACACTATCAACTCTCCTCCCTCTGACACCTTCTAGGCTAAAACCCAGAAAAGATTCTGCTGGGACATTGAACGTCAAGGAGTGGGTGCCCAGAGGAAATGAATTTTTAAATTAAAATAAAGACCCAGAGGTTCCCTGGGTCCCTTCCAAAGGGCCAGGTCCTTGGGTTGCAGGAAACCCAGGGCTCAGATGGGACATAAGCCTGTGCTGCTACACCTGTCACACTCTGTCCAAGTGCAGATGCCACCTCACTTTAGCCCAGAGCAGGACTTTACATGCACAGTCGCTGGGCAAGCACCAAGAAAAGAAAAGCACG
This sequence comes from Eira barbara, assembly GCA_020311275.1. Taxonomy (NCBI): domain Eukaryota; kingdom Metazoa; phylum Chordata; class Mammalia; order Carnivora; family Mustelidae; genus Eira; species Eira barbara. The sequence goes on along the minus strand of JAHRIG010000369.1, from coordinate 3,744,169 downwards.
AGGAGAGGAGGATGAGCCCTCCCCCCATAAGACCGCAGAACCTCCATCACCCCCTGTGCAGAATAGGTGCGTGGACACACAGACGGCCCAGTGGACCAGACCTGCACGGAGAAACATTGTGGACGACCAACGCGGCATCCTGAATCATTGGATTTTTTAAAAATGGATTTTTTTAAAAAATCAGGACGTGGGAGGAACCCCGAAGGAATACAAACAAACAAATGAAACTAAGCGCATTACCCATGATGCCATCACCCCTCGAAGGGTGGGAAAACACAGATCTAACCGAGGAGCTCTGGAAGACGACATCCTGACTGCATACACGTGCACCCTGGTCCGTCAGCCTGTTTCTCACAGGGGAGCAGGTTGGCAAGGCAGAAAATGCTGTATGGGTCTAAGAGAACTAACCAAATAAGTCAGTATGTCAGAGACAGGAAGGACCAGACGCCTGCCTCTTGGAGAGGGAGGATACAAATGAGGAGAGGCAAGTGGACGGAATTCTGCTGCTGAACCAGAACATGAGGCACCAGCCTCCAGACAGACAGAAAGGGACAGAACAACAGAAACGAGCCTGTGAGCTGCTGGCAGACACAGCCACACCTCCTACGTCTGTCCACCAGAAGGGTCTAGAAGCCATGAGACCCTGACAGTAACGAGCACGTCGGATGCCCAGACCTTGGCTTCCAAACAGTTCTCCAGTAAAAGGCTGCGCCAGGAAGTAGCTGAACCCGGGCAGGAAGAGCGGAAAATGAAAACTACGAGATGAGTCTAGAACAAACGTACTGTGGGATCATGAAGAACGGAAGTGCTAAGTCGATGTCTATTTGTGTATCTTGAAGGCAGAACACAAGAGGCTGCTGTGAGAGGCCCTACCAACCACCACGAGAGCAATTCCACCAACCACACAAGCGGCCGTGGCGTCAGATTATAAACCGCAGAATACAATAAATCCCCAAGAGTCCACACGGATGCAAGTCACCAAGGGCAGGGAAGAGAAGTGGTAGCTCTTTCTCGAAGGAGAATTGCAAGGAATCCACGTGGGAGAGAAGGAAACAGAACCATCACCTGGCAGACCAGATACGCGATTGGGCCAAAATCAATCAGCAGAAGATTGACGAGTAACAGATTTGTAACAGTCTCGAAGCAGCTCCCCAGGAGAGCTGTTCACCACCAAGGGGAGGACAGAAGAAGAGACCCAGGTATACGGAAGAAAACCCAGCAGACACGGCCCTCCCCAGGGGATGAAGGCCCCTGCCCCTGCCGTGACTACTCTGACGTCACAAAGCCCATGCCACGGGACGTTAATAGGGGCACATCATTTCTGTGGCTTGCATAACCACAGTCCAACCCTGTGAAAACACCAAATCGAGGGACATTTGGCAAAATAACAATCAGTCCTCTTCCAAGCTGTCAAGGTTGTGAAACACAAGGAAAGACCAGGGAACTGTGACAGACTTCGCCCGACTGGGAGAAGCCACAGCTCGGTGCCCTGCGGGACCTGATGGGATCCGGGAAGGATACGAGGACACTGGTAGACCAGGTGAACTTCAAGTCAGGCCTTCAGTTCCAAGGCTTTGTGCCAACTGTTAGTTTCTTATATCGCCACGTTGTTAGTATCACTGCACTAGGAATTATGGTTACATTGTGCCGATGTTAATTTCTTGGCTGCTTATGTAAGGCCGGGTGAGGAATGTATGGAAACTCTGAATTATTTTTGCAACTTTTCTATGTATCTAAAAGCAATAAAAAATAAAAAGTTGGGTTTTTTTTTTTTTTAAGTTGCTTTTTCTTTTCGTTCTTTTTTTTTTTTTTTAAGGGAGACTTTACAAGGAAACAGCCCACCTTTATTGGCTACTTGCTAATAGCCCCACACAGACCTCAACCCCCTCCCAGCGGATTCAGTTTTCCAGACTAATCCCAAAGGCACCATCTTTCTGCAGATGAAGCACAGAGAGGTCAGGGCTCGCCCAAGGTCACACAGCCCCAGAGCTGTCTTCCAGCCTTAGCAGGGCAAATGCTGTTCTTCCAAGCTGCGTGTGAGAAGTCCCCTCCCTCCCCAGCAACCCACGGCCTGGCCGATGGGAATGGAAGTTAGCTTTGGCTGCATTTTCATCGACGTTAACACTACACCCACTCTTCCTTCCCCTCAATTCCTGTCTCTTCGGGAGAATGGGCGAGGGCATGGAGCCGAGTCCCGGGTTTTCATATGGGCAATTTGCAAAGTCATCAGGGAGCCTCCTTGACTGTTGATTCTTTAGAAGAGAAAAACAAAGCACCTTAAACAGCTCGTCATGCCCAGGCTTGGCCGGCTCCCAAGCAGGGAAGGCCTGTGTCCAGACGGGGTGATCCACATGGCCACCATTCCTCCCCGTCTGGTGACAAGTTCCTGCCAGGGCCTGTCATTCAGCCCCTGGCCACCGCCGGCTCCGAGCCAGCCTTGCGCTGGGCACCGAGGAGGCTGCGCCTGGACAGACAGGGCTCTGGGCTGGCCCCCGACCCTGGGAGCTGATGAGGACACAAGGTGTGGGGACCAGGACAGGTGTCCGGGGGCTGGGGGACAGAGTCCTCTCACATGGGAGGATGGCGGGGGGACCTCTGCGCTGAGACCAGAAGGTTTACAGAAGTCAAAGAAGGAGGAAGGTTAATTACGTGTTCAAGACGAAAGGAATGATCCACGCGCAAGCCCCACACGGGAGAGAGCCCTGGATGTTCGGGCGGCAGAAAGGCTGTCCCTTAGGGGGTGGGGCAGGTCCGCAGCCCTGACCCAATGTCCCCTTCACGCTCTTACCGACTGACCTCCCGTGTCTTGGCCACCGACGCCGCTCGAGGAGCTCAGATCTTTGTGAGCGTCACTCGGAGCTCACTGTTGAGATGAAAACTGTGAAGTCTTGTCGCTGTGTTTACTTTTGAAAATGTCAAAGCTCATATAAAAGTCAGAGCTATTAATAATACGTTTCAAGTTCACACGGCGCCTTTTTTTTACGAAGGCCACAAATGATCCCACAGTCTTGGTCATTTGCATTGAGAACATTCCTCTGAAAAAATCCTCAGGCAAATGACTAAAGCGACAAATAGCTTTGGTGACCCTCCTAACTGAGGGCCTCGGCAGAGCTGGGCGGGCCTTTTCTACACGGTCGGTCGGAAGCCCCAGCCACAGGACACGGCCCTTGCCCTGCGGCTACGGCTCCCCACAGGGGGCCCAGCAGCGTCAGCCCCGGGAGGGGCCGCCTGTCCACAAGCACCCTGGCTTCCAGAGCCTTCCAGGTGGGTGTTGGGGGGGACACCATGGCTGGGGTAACCGACGGTCATCACAAACCACTTCATAGACATTCACCGAAGGAAGGGGGCACGTCCAGGCTAGTGACTGGGGCAGCCCTAGGAGCACTCCATTCTCCGTGTCTGAACCGGCCGCCAGGTCGATGGGAATTCAGTGTCCATGACACCAGAGCAGAGACGTCACAGGCTGGGAGGGACCCTGCTTGACTGGTGGCTGGCTGAGGGACAGGTGTGTACCTAGGGGCTTCTCACGGGTGAGAAGCTACTTGGGGAGCATGTGAACACCACAGCATGCTCCCTGCGCTCTGCCAACCTACCACGTCCGAATGGGCAGTGGGGGAGCGTGCGGATTTTCTCGAAGCTCTGCGGGCAGCTCACCTGGGCTCCCGGCACACGTGACATCAGCCTGACCGGCCGGCACAGCACTGACAGTTTCCCCTCGTCCCTCCCCACATCACCACCCTGTCTAGTTTACAAAGGCTTCTGCGGTGAGGGCTGGAGCCCCAGCGGCCCGTCTGGCCCAGGCAGCCTACACTGCCAGGGTCAATGGTCAGCCAGGGTCAAAGGAGAGCGCACATTATCGATCAGCCGTCAGATGCCGGGAGACGCCAGCCCCATTGTTAGGACAGCAGGTTCAACAACCGCGCCCTCTCACCCCTTCCCGCCGTGTCTCAACGAAGGCAGCATTTGGGTCTCAAAGTTGAACTTGCCATCCACGGGGGAATGTGACAACAGATGTTTGTACAGGAGTTTCGGGGTCCTTCCAGTCTTAAAATTCAAGGCCAGAGCAGGGCAGGGAGGAGGTCCCGGTGTCCCAGGGCAGGGCAGGGCAGGGGCGGGCGGGCGAGCGCCACTAAGCTTTTGCTCTCCAGAGGAGAGCAGGCTCAGAGGGTCAACCCTAATCGGGGATTAGTGGGAGTCACTGGGAATGGAGCTGGAGGACGACAAAGAGAAACTCCCGCAGGGCTGGCGGCCGGGGCCAGGACACCCACTCACGCCACCTCACCCAGTGTGGCGACAGCGGCGGCCCCAGACAGGACAGACTATGCCGAGTCACCTACCCAGATCCTATCTGTCTGCAAAACCTGTCATTTGATTACAAATCAAGCAACACTTCCGGGCATCGGGGAGGGAAGAGGGACACGCACACGCACACACGCACGCACACACACGCACACACGACCAACCCCCCCCCCCCCCACCCTGGGCAACACAATCACAGCCAACCTGCGTCCTCTCAAAACTGTGAGAGAAGACTCGGCACATTTTCAGCGTGACCCGCGGCCGTTATTATTACCCCTTCCAGGCAGGAGTGTGGGACAACCGACGTCGGAGCCTCCGCAGGGCAGCGTCAGCAGCAAGGACAGGAGAGCGAGCGCGCAAGCCAATCTCCGTCTCCCCGAACACAGAGTCCCTCCTGCTCCCACACAAAGAGGCAGATGATTTGGGCAAAAGCTTCGGGCACTTTTTTTTGGTGTTCTCCGCTTTCCCTGACTGAGCAAAGACAGATTCCAGAGCACAGCGTTCCTCCTTTCCTCCTCAGCACGCCAGGCGGAGGGGTCATCGGGAAGCCCCCTGTCTGAGGCAATCCTGTTTTCTGAAGCCCGTCAAGAAATGTCAGGACGCGAAGCAACACGACGCGAGCAGGACGGTCCCACGGTCGGACGCGGACGCTTCTACAGATCACGCAGCCCCGCCTTGCTCAAACCCTGCGGGGAACTGGGACGAGGCTCCCACCTGTTCACACCCCCAGCCCAAAGGAAACTCAGCCACAGAGCCCAGGCCCGTGACACCAGGTCAGCTAGAGTGCTGAAGACGGCAGCTTCCTGGGGAAACAAATCTGTGTTTGCTCACATGTGTGAGGTCCCCTGGCTTTAGGTCTCCCCCTAGAGATGGGGTGGTTCCGGGGTGCCTGGCTGGCTCACTGGGTAGAGCATGAGACGCTTGATCTCTGGGTTGTGAGTTCGAGCCCCACGCTGGGTGTGGAGCCTACTTCAAAGAGGGGCTTGGGGAGAGATGGGGCGGTTCCCCTGAATGGGAGATGTCCCGCTCTCGACAGCTGGGCACAGACTCTAGGCATCAAGATGGATGGCAGTCAACTGACCCTGAAGGCTTTTTTCATCCAAAAGGTATAGTGAATTTTTTCAATAGTTCAGAACACGGTCTTTTGAGCTGATGAGTTTATACTCATTGACACTCAAAGACTTTTTGTTTTTTTCAATCCATGGCCATGTGAGTCAAGACCATGGCACAAAGACCAGGCAGCGGGCTGGCTCGGGGGGATTTCTGAGGGTCAGGGGTCCAGACGTGCTTTTTTTTTTTTTTTAATATTTTATTTATTTATTTGGCAGACAGAGATCACAAGTAGGCAGAGAGGCAGGCAGAGAGAGAGGGGGAAGCAGGCTCCCTGTCGAGCAGAGAGCCCGATGCGGGGCTCGATCCCAGGACCCTGGGATCATGACCTGAGCCGAAGCAGAGGCTCAACGACTGAGCCCCCCAGGCGCCCCTCCAGACATACTTTTAAAGCGAATGGCCACAGCCTTCTCCACGGAGCCTCGAGGGCAGGTTAAGGAAAGCAAACCCAGGGTGATGAGTGAAGTCGGGCGGGGACTTCCCCAAACACACCAGGCCTTCATCCCTCTCAGGGAATGCCCAGATATTGCAGACACCAGGAGCTTGTCATGAACTGAAGAGGTCTTAAAAGTAAAAACAAGTCACCAAGGGACGAACCATGGAAGAAACAACCTCAGGAGACTGTGGCAGCAGAGCGAGGCAGTGAGCCGCCCAGCCTGGAGGTAGGAGGCAGCGGAGTTCAGTGCCGGCTCTGCTACGCCCAGGCGGTGTGACCTTGGGCAGGTCAGCTAACCTGTCTAGGCCTCAGTCTCCCCACCTATAAAACGTGGATGACGCCTCTGTCCCAGTAGCTGTGAGGGTCCAAAGAGAAGATCTATGCACCACAAGTCCCCAAGACAACGTCTGGCAGGTGCTCGGCCCTCAACGATAGCGACTACCTCTATAAACCAAGGGATGCAAACCTTTTGGAAACATTCTGGAAAAAATTCATTTCTGTAGATGGAATCATATTTGGGTCACGGTTATTCATCGATCAGGTGCAGAAGCAGAAAGTGTCCAGCTGGGTACGGGAACCCACCTGGGACTCCAGGAAGGGCAGTGGGCCCCCCTGACAAGTCCCTCCAGGTCCCACGTGTCCCTGCCATGGGGACCGCAGCTGGCACACCCGACGGGCGGTGAATACCACCTAAGCTTTGTCTCGATTCCCCATCAAGGGTCCTCGGCTCCCCGGGGTCCTTCTCCCAACTTTCAAGAACGCTCTGCCGCGGGGAAGGCTTACTTCCACCGTCCGGGCCGTGGCGAGGCTCCAGGGACGAGCTCTGCCCTAAGTGCCGGCACCGGGCCATCAGCCTCGCAGCCACGACCCGCCCTCACTCACCCCTTTCCGTTTGGCCTCATCATTCAGGGCGGTCACCCAGGCGGCCTGCCACTGGCTCCTCCAGCTGTTCAGCGTCAGGATCCAGGCGAGCAGCGCGTCGGACTCGGGGCGCGGGCCCTCTCCAGGCTCGGCAGCCCGCCGTGGGGGCCGGGGTCGCGCCCTGGCCAGCGCCCACTGTGCCAGGTACAGGCCCACCGTGCCCAGGGCCACGACGAAGAGCGACACCAAGACCAGCCACTGGACCTCCCCGAGCCACGAGCTCAGGCGGGACATGGTGATGGCGCATACCCGGCAGCCTCGCCCCAACTTGCCAGGGCAGCCCCCCGGCCGGGGGCGCAGAGCCCGCGGGCGGCGAGCTCAGGACAGGAGCGCGCGGCCGGCCCGGCTCGCGGGGGGCGTGGAGGGGGGCGCGGCGGAGCTGGGTGTGCGGCTGGCGGCGCGGGCCCGGAGGCCGGGCGGCCGCGCGGGGCGAGCTGGAGGAGAAATGCCGGCCGGCGCACGACGGCCGCGGCCCGGGACTGCGCCCCGGCTCCGCACGCCTGGAAAATGGGGACGCAGCGCTCGGCGATCCCGACTAGCGCGTCTGGGCAGGTCCCGGGCCGCGGCCGGCGCGCTTCCTCCTCCGCGCGCCGCCCCGGGCGTCCCGCCCGCGGCCCAGCAGTGGCCGGAGGAGGCTCGGGCCGGGGCGGGGCGGGGGCGGGGCCTGGGGCGGGGGCGGAGCCTGCGGGGCTTACACCGCCCCAGCGCCCCGGCCTTCCCGGCCGCGTCCCCCCCGCGGCCCGCCCCCCCCGCCCCCTGGCCCCTTAAAGGCCCCGCGGCCCCGCGCGCCTGCCGGTCCCCGCCTCGCCACGTGCGCGCGCCGCCCTCTGGTGACTGTCGCCGGCCGTGGCGAGGGCGGAGGGGTGGGGACCGGCTTCCCCCAGTGGGGCTTTCCGGGTAGCTGGACCCCAGACCTGCGGTGGGGCGGGCTGGCTTGACTTCAGTGCGTGCCTGTGCGCGTGGAAGGGTGATTTCTAGGATCCCCATCTGCCCAACAATGAGACACTGTTTTGGCTTTAACGTACTTGGAAACTCCCTAGAAATCCGCAACTTGCACCCTGAAGTCTGGAGGTCCTGGAGCCTCGCCTCGGGGGCTGCGTGCTCCCGCCCAAGGAGGGTCTTAGGAAAAACGCCCCAACTTCGCAGGGATGTGTTACTTGTTCAGAATTGTGTGCACGTGTGTGTGCGCCTGCGAGGCATGCCTTCCGCGCTCCTCACCTTGCAGACTCAACTCCTATTAGTAGGAAATCCCACGAAACACTAGCCTGAGATCCTCCAAGGCCGGATCAAGGCCTAAATCACAAAATAGTGATTCTCATGTATTTTCTGCAGCTGTTAGGAGATGGATTTGACCTTGAGTTGGCTTGGCTGCACCCCAGCGCTTAGCCTCTGCCCTAGCATTCCAGGGGCACAAGCCTCCTTGATAACATCAGTGGGGATTCTGGCCTCGGTGTGGCCCCATGAGGGGTCCTCCCCGGTTCCACCTCAGCCCCTCCCTGCCACTATGCTGGGGAAGAAAAACCTTAAAAACTGGTCCAGAGGGGAGTTTGCTATGGAGACAGGCTGCTTTGGCAGATCAGGGGTTAGGAACCTAGATCTGGTTCACAGGATGGTGCCATTTTGGACACTTACTATTCAAAGGCCCTGGGAACAGTAGAGCAAGAGAACCACAGATGCTAAAGACAGGAGGGAGGTGCCTCCCAGAAGTGGGGAGGTCGGTACAAGGGTATACGAAAATATGTGCATGCGTGTGTGTGTGTGTGTGTGTGTGTGTGCCAAGGCCCCGAGCCAGAGAGGGCAAGTGGGTATGAGAGTCGGAGGTAGTCGGGAGGCGGGCCGAAGCTGCGACGGAGGCCTCCAGATGACGGACAGTGAATTGTGCCATGGAAAAGGAGAAGCAACGAGCTCTCTTAAGCACGGAGTGAAAAAAAAAAAAAAAGAATTTTACAAACATAGCTTCCAGCAGCAGGTAGAGATCAGGTTGAAAGGAAGGGGGAGGGGCTGGACAGACCAGCTAGAAGGTGATCCCAAGGGCGCAAGAAAAGGGTATAAACTAGGCCTGGTGCGTGGCAGGGAGGAAAGGGCAGTACTTCTCGCTTAGCGGTGGGAGGCCAGGAGAGAGAGGAAGGTGAGTTTGAAGTCACGGGCGGGCGGGGTGGGGGGGGGCAGCAGAAGGACAAAGGAGTTTACACCTAAGGGGCCTGACTTTCTCTGAAAAAGAGGAGGGGACTGGGAGGCCGCTAGTGTGAGAGCCCTTGTGGGAAACAGACCAGGAAGCTGGCAGAGAGCGCCTGGGTGAGCCGGGGTGGGGGTGGGGGACGAGCCCTTTCTTAGCAAGTCCAATATCAGAAAGTGGAAGCAGAGTGATCCTGTGAGCTACCTGGTCACTTGACACTAGTTCAATGGCGGGGGCTGGGGGTTGGGCGATGCTCTCCTTGCAGAAATCTCTTCTCATTTGCAGGAAACACCTCATTATTTTCCCATCTCTAGCCAAATCCATGCAGCTGAATAATTCAAGTGCTGCGGGCCCCCTGGCCAGAATAACAGGGATAACTAGATACCTGGGGCTCTGTGGCTCCCCAGGCAGGCAAGGTGACACGTGTTGGTGGTTACCAGATAGCCCGCCCTGTGCGACCGGTGGAACCAGTCTCACTCCTCCATAGGCACGGCGCATTCAGAGGCTTGTAGCAAACTGTAAACTAGCAACCAGCCCTGGTTTGGAATTCGTCACACTGCTGGAAGTTTCCGCAAGGGGAATGTAAACACAGAGATTCTGCGTTCCTTCTGGGTGGAAGCAAATTGAGGGGCAATGAGGAACGGCACGGGCTTATAGGGAAATGCTGTTGGCCGACACATATGTGATAAAGACTTCGACATTTACAATCTAGGAAAAGACCAGACTCCTTCTGCCTCTGCTCCCAGCCACTGGCCCCTGTGCCCAGGCCCGTCGTTCATCCCTTGCGTCGAGGACCCGGTCATTCACCGCCCCAGCTGGCCACACTCCCTGCTCCCAGGGTGCTCCTTCTGCCACCCCGTCTCCCTGCTGCCCAGAAAGGACTCTCCTCGCCATCAAACCTTCGAAGACACGGTGAGTTCCAACACTCAGCAAGCAGCTGCTTTAACCCCTCCTAAAAGGGAAACACGCTGCTTTGAATTCGGCTTCTGTGAGCAGGTGAGAAGGGGAGTTAAGGCACAGGTCTCAGTGCAGGGGTGGGATCCATGGGTCCTGGCCCCTGTTCCCGAGCCGGGCTCTCACCCTGCCCCCTGTGGGAGACCGTCTTCACATCAGCCCACCAGAGACCCACCAGAGACAGCCGACTGCCTGGAATTCTCTAGAAGGCATCACTCTGAACCTTGGACCAGGTGAGTCCCACGGTGGCAGGGAAGAAACAGCAAAAGCTGGGTTTCCAAATTTTTCTTCAGAATGTTCTAGAATAACTGGGTGTGAGAGCACAGGACCCAGGAGTAAGGTTCCATGGTTCCATTTTTTCTTTAACGTAAAAATCATTCCCAAAACGCTTATCATGCAGACAAACATTGCTTGCTGGGCGATCCCGCCCAGTCACCCAATCTCTGTGTCTAGGATGGGAGTATTTCGACGTCTTTCCCCATCAAACCAGGACGTGCTGTGATGATGTTACATTTTTAAAAATTCATACATATGTCAAGTATCATGTATGTTTCCTATCCATTAACAAACACATTACTACTAGACATTGTTCATTACCATTGAGCCTGGAATTCTTAGGGATTTTTAAAAAGGATTAACAACAACAACATCAACAAAAATCGGGACAAATACTTCAATACTGATTTCCAAGTAATTATCTTAAATTTGTAGAAGAGGAAAGGAGGAGTTTCTGAAAGTTTGTAGTTTGTCTCTGACTTGGTAGAGAAGCTCCTTTTTCACGATGTGTGGTTATTATTATTGTTCGAATTATCACGTTGGGCTCTGGTCCCAGATAGCCCTGGGCGTGGAGGGCTGGGACGGATGACCCTGGACTTGGTCGGAGGACCCAGGACTACAAATGTGCAGCTTCCCCCAGCAGCCCCCCAGGGAAGACATTCCGAGAATTCCCTCTCTGCAAAATGCTTTTAAGATTTGGCTCCGTGCCCTCGGCAATGGGGGTCTGTGAGGACATCTGACCATCTCCTTGGCTACGTTTACAGGGCCCTAGTCATCTCCACAATCGGGAGACTCGGAGAGCTTCGGGCTGGTTTCCTGTCGTGCCCGGGGTGGCTGTGGGGCACCCACGCACCCTGCCAAAGGTCACCTGGGACCAGAGCCGGGCCCTGCACCAGCAAGCCACCGGCCCCCACCCCGCCCCATTAGAGGCCTTGAATTCTACCGACCAGATCATTCGTAAGCTGAGACGTGGTTCATGATGCCTTCGCTGGGAGGAAAGCAACAGTTCCGCAAATCTGCAGGAACTCCCAAAGCACAGCTTGTGAGGGCTGGGAGAGCAGCTTCTGAGTCTGCAGACTGGACTGCGTGCCAGCCTCCCCTGGCAGGAGTGACTGGCACGGGGTGGGCGCCAAGTCTGCAACCAGCCCCCCGTGCCTGCAGGACGGGCCCCGAGCCCGCAGCCAGGCCCCTGTGCCCCCAGCGCACACCCAGCCCTCTATGAGGGGCCTCACGGCATGCATCTCTGTGGGTCCCTGTGATGGCCTGGGTGTGGCTGGGCACCTGGCGGGCTGTGAGCCAGCAGACGGATGCTGCAGGAGGCGCTTGGCTGGATGGCCTCGCTCCATTTTCAGGGCAACACGCAGAGGATGGCATCATCCCATTTTCAGAACGAGGAAGCTGACTTCAGAGAGGCTGAGTCACTTGTCCAAGGCCACGCAAGTGAGAAAGTGGCAGAGCCCGGGTCTGACCCCAGGGGGCATCGGCCCCAAAACCTCGTGGTTTCCAGCGCCTTTTATAAAGCAAACAAATTCTACTCAAAAGAGAAAAATGTTAGAAGCCGGGGAGGAAGGGGTCCCATTTCTCAAGCGCTCGGGCAAAGATCTGTCTGAAGAAGATGAATTGCCTTCTGTGTTCTGAAGTCCAGGAGACACGGCCTCTTCCAGACCCAGAGGGGAAGGAAGTTCATTTAGGGTTCATCCGAGGGACGTCTGTGGACCCTCTGCTCTGTCCCAGCCGAAGACACAGAGTCCTGTGCTGGGGCCTGCTGGAGTGGCTGGGGAAATCAGACCCCCATCCCACAGATGCCCCCCAGGGAGGGTCCCAGGGGCCATCCCGGCCACGAGCAGGGGAGCGGTGGAGGTAGCTGGGGGAAGCAGCTGCCGGCTGCGGAGCCTGCCCTGGGCCAGCCAGATGAGGCAGCCCGGCAGCACCAGGCTGGCGGATGGAGTGATCTGACCCAGATGGCAGGCTCCCTCCCTGCCAGGTGCCTCGCTTAAGCCTCCCCGGGGATGGCCCGGGGATGGCCCGATAGCAAGGTGACAAGGCAATTTTGCTTATGCCCAAGGCTGGGACCTAAGTGATGAATGAAGTATTTGACCTTGTGTTTCTCTTCCCCTTTTTTCTTTTCTGTGTTTGAAAATGTCCTTCCACAGAGGCAGCTGCCTACGATGCACCCTCTCCCTCACTCAGGAGGGTGCGGGTGCCGCGCTTGTCCGCGGATACGTGGGATCGGCTGCCCGAGCGTCAGATCTGCCCTATAGATGTCCGTTCCTTGGGCTTCCTCAGGTGGGCGTGGGGCCCGGCAAGAGGGCAGGCTGGGAAGAGAGAGAGGAAGGCAGATCCCTCCCGCCTTGTTGCCGCACCCTGCCCGCACCAGAGGCCCCAACTCGGGGTGGCCACCGTGGGGCCTTCGAGCTGGGCTCGGCCTCCTGGGCCACACGAAGGGTGCTGCCCCGGGCTTCTTGGAATGTGCTGGATCCACCCTGCAGTCCCACTGACGTCCCTATCCCCGGTGCTGACTTCGGAACAAGAAGGGCCCCAGAAAAGGGCTCACGGCTGCTCCGCCGGGCCCCCGAGTGGGGGGAGGGCCGCGGCCCGGCCCGCCTCATGGGGGACTCAGGAAGCCTCCCCCCCCCCCAAATGTAACCTAGAACTTCCCTTTGCGCTGTGCGCGTGTGTGTGTGTGTGTGTGTGTGTGTGTGTGTAAGCCTCTTGTGGCATCAAGTTAGAACCACTAGCTGTCTTGACGGATAGCACGGCTTTGGAGAGTTCAAGGAAACCACCACGGAAGGGTTTTCCAAACAGCCCAGGAGCACCTGTCGCCCTGCGAAATCATTCACATGCCTATTACACGTGACGCCGGTCTCCTCCAGGGGCGCTCCGAACAATCCAAGGAGACAAAGTGAACGATTTTCCTGGTCTGGGAAACCAAAGTGTGGGAACCACCGATCGGATGCTTAGGGAAGGAAAACAGGAACAGCTTGTCTGTCCTGCGCCTTACAGTAATTCAGCTAATAAGTAACTCAGCAGGGACCACACGGCCTGGGGGGGGCGGAGACAGCCCCGGAACGCAGGTGTTCCGTGAGAGATCCTACCCGCTCCCCGCGGGCTAGTCTGTGCCATGAGCCTGCAGAGTCTGAGACAAGTCTTCACACGGATTTACTGCGATGTCTCATTTTTTCAGTGATTCTGATGGAGTCATCACCCCCCCCCCCCACTACTCAGTGTGCGGTGTACCTGTACCTGTGAACACCTGGGGTCACCACACCCATTCTCTTGGTGCATTATTTCCCGGAAGCTTCCAGCTCCTTTTGCACCCCTCCACTTCGCGGCTGAGCAGGGGAGGGAGGAAGAAGCCAGTGGAGCAGGGGGGGAGGGGATGGGCTGCCACCTGTGGCTCCAGCCTCCCTTTCCCAGCTCTGCCTCCCCATCCAGCCCAGTCTGATGTCCCCTGGGTTGAGAGGGCCACAGAGACGAAGCCGAGAGCCCTCGGGAGGGAAACGGCCCAGCCTGTACCCCAGTGTTGGAAAAAATGTCTGATGGGCCCCAGGGGGAGGAAAGGGTCCTGCTCCCGCCCTGCCTTTTCCGTTTGTTTAATACATAAAGATCCTTCCTGGAGTTCCCGATGATTCATACGTGTATTGCTTTAACTCGTGCTTCTGTGTCCAGTGAGACGGGGGAAGGAACAGCCTGGCAACTGTCTAGGAGTGGCACGCGAGCCACACCGGCCGCCTTTCCAGTGACAGCTGGGCTTGGCTGAAAAACAGCCGTGGTGCTAGGCTTCCCCAAAGGAACGGGAAAAAGAAGACAGGAATGATTTCCGGGTGCCTGTGTCCCATTGCTCTAGGGCAGGACAGAGCAGTGCAGGCTTGTCGTCTGTGTCACCGAGGTGTGGGACGTTGAAAGCCAGACGGCAGCAGGTGAATACCAAGCAGGTGGAAATGCGACTCCCACATTGAACAGACCCCTTCGAAAGGGACTAGAAAATGCATGTTTGAGGAGCAGAATGTCAAGGAAGCTGGTCTTCATTTAAAGGAACATCGGCTTCTGCACGGTCTCAGAAAGTCCACGCAAACGTTTATATAAAAGGGGGTATCAGAAGCCCCCGGCAGGGCAGTGACAGTCGCTGTCACCCCTCGGCTTCACTGCTTTGTGGAACAGATTCCAAGCTACAGAATCTCTGGGGAAGTCGGCAGACGAGACCACCTACAGTCCTGTCAAAAAGAAAGCCCCCGGGGCGCCTGGGTGGCTCAGTGGGTTAAGCAACTGCCTTTGGCTCAGGTCATGATCCTGGAGTCCCCGGATCAGGTCCCACATCCGGCTCCCTTCCTGCTGACCTCTCCTCTCATGCCCGTCTCTCTCTCTCTATCTCTCTCAAATAAATAAAATCTTAAAAAAACAAAAAACAAAAACAAAACCCCCAGCCCACAAGCCAAATCCCCATGCCAGGACTTCATCCCTAACCGAACTGCAGTTCCAACCTCCCCCGGAAATGCAGTCCTAACCAGCCAGTGAGGAATGTTCTGATGGGAACCAAGAAGGTAACCCCTCCCAAGGACCCTCGCCCTACCCGAAAAGGAAGAGGAGGGAATCTGAGATCCGTGCTCATCCCCTTGAGGGAAGGCGACCCTACCTGAAACAATCCTTTCTTTTGCTAATAACTTCCTTGTCCCACCGCCCTTCCTCTAAAAACCCTTCACGTGTACATCTCCCAGCTAGATCGAAGTGCTCTCCAAGTGCAAAAACCTATGAATAAAACCAGTTAGATATTCAAATTTACTCAGTTAAATCTCGCTTTTAAACAGTCTTAGCCAATACAGCTGAGTTTAGACAAGCCAATAAGTAAAAAAGAACAAAGAAGCTTTAAAGGGAATTAAAAACGTGAAAAGGGAATCCGCTCCCCACCCCCAACCACCACCGTTGGGTTCCGCCCCTCACAGCACAGTGGTGGGGGCAAGTGGAGAGGGCTGCCCCCACAGACGCAGACGCCTGAAGTCCCAGTTCAGCCAGGGTCACCGGGCGTGTCCCACGCTGACCACTCAGGATGCCCCTGGGAGCTGGAACAGCCGCCTTAAGAAAGGCGGCCGCCGAGCAACCAGCCGAGCCGCTCAGCCACGGTCTTCCGGTTCCTTAAGGCCGCATCTCCCTCGGCCGCACCTTTGGGAATCACTCGCTGGTTAGTCCGAGCTGTTGGGAAGGGCCGGCTGGCATTATTTGCTCCAATGATAAAGCCATGCATGCTCATTACAAAACATAAGGGTTCCTCTGCAGTGGGAAATGAGCGGTCCAGGTCAGGCCTCACCGAGGCCCCCAGCGGGCCGGCTCCGGTGGCCCTTGCTCCCTGTCCGCAGTCCACCTCTCAAATGTGGTTATCCGCCGCACTTGGGGAGAAAATGGTCTTGAAAAAATTATTTTGTCTTAAAATAAATTTGATCTAAGAAGTTGTGCAAAATTGAAGGAACAGGACAAGGTGGTTGATTTGAAGTTCTGTTGCTGCTAGAGATGTGGTCAGTGCGAGAGACGTGCGGGGAGGGCCGGATGGATGGTGGGGCTGTCCTGCTCCACATGGGCTGAGTCCCTGGGCCTCCATCCTCCCACTCCACCGCCCACCTGCTGGCAGCCACCACGTGGGGTGCCCGGACCCTGGGGCATCGAGGGTTGGGGACAATGTGGACTCAGAACGCGCCTCCCCCCTCTCTATATCACCATAAGGGTGTCCTCCTCTGGGAGGTCCAGACATCAATGTGGGGGGGAGTCACCCAGGGGGCCATTTCTTCATCAAAGCCACCGCCCACCATGTTCGGAGCCAAGCGTGCCAGATGCTTCCTGCTGACGGGTTCCTAAGACTTAAGGAGAAGTCTAGTGAGAGATGTGAGGGGCTGGACTGCCATTACTGCGTGTAATAAATGAGGGTCCTTGACAGGGGACCTCCAGGAGGCCCTTGGAGAAACATTCCAGAGCTCAAGGTCACGCGTTGGACCGTCCATGCTACTCGCCAAGCTTTGTCCCGGGAAGCTAGGGAAGTGGGATCCAGGCAGGAGAGGGGGGTCACAGGAGCCCGGGAGGCATCCTCTCCTCCAGCCTGCAGCTCTGAGCCTAGCTCGGAGACCCTAAGACTCTACTTCCAGGAAACATCCAGAACTAGCAGGTTCCCAGAGGCAGAAAGCAGACTGGTGGTAGCCAGTGGCTGGGGCAGGGGGAGAAGGGGCTTTTTGGAGGGGTGAAGAAAATGTCTGGATTAGATGGTGATGATTGCACAGCACTTGGGAGGTACTAAATGCCATGGGACACTTTAAAGGTCAACGTGGTTAATGTCACGTTAGGTAGATTTTTTAAAAAGATTTTATTTATTTATTTGCGAGAGAGACAGAGATAGCGATAGCGGGAGGGAACACACGCAGGGAGGAGAGAGAAGCAGCCCCCCCGCTGAGCAGGGAACAGGGTGCGGGGCTCGATCCCATCACCCTGAGATCATGACCTGAGCCGAAGGCAGAGGCCTGACCAACCGAGAGCCACCCAGGCGCCCCGGCACAAATTAAAAAAAAAAAAAAAAAAAAAGGAATTGATCGATTGTTTTAACAAACGCCGGGAAGAGTTCCCCAGTGTGTATTCATGATGCAGCTTCAGCTTTTAAGAAGGTCCCATATAAAGACGATTCATTTGAAGAATGTTCCTGGTTTTTTGGGGAAAAAAAAAGTTATGAAATGCGTGTGTAACACTCCCCCCGAACACACACAGACACCCTCACAGCCAGGTCGGCTCTCGGATGACCCCGAGACGTGATGGGGTCAGACAACCACCCACGGCTCCCAGCTGCCTCTGTGTTTGGACAGAAGTTGCCCAAGCGCCCCGCTCAGTGGCTTGCTCCCACTGGTTTTGGATCCGTCCTTGGGTTTTCCAGCGTTCTGGTCTGTATTTCCTGTACTTTGCTAAGGTCCCTTATAAGAAGGGACTACATCAAGAGGTTTAGCTGTAAACCAAAGCATTCGGATTATCACGAAAAATAAAATTCAGGTAAGGACAGACATTTATGGATAAAGGGGTGCGCGGGACCCGTCTCCCTCGACACACACAGTCCTAGAGTCCTCGGGGACCGCACTGTGCTAACTACTCTCTTGTCACCCGGGGTGGCGGGGGACGCACAGCCACTGGCCAGGGCTTAAGGGACTGTGTTATGACAGTGATGTCCAAAATCAGACTGCTTGCAGATAATTTTTAATCTTAATTTGTTTCCCATTTCATATACTCATATCTCCAGCTTTTAAAAGGAAAGAAGCCAGTGTTTGCTCTCCTTCCTCTTTTTTACCTCCCAGGACCCAACTGCATTCCGATCATCCCCCAATTCTGTTCAAGCCCGCACCCCGGGCTGGCCCGCCGCCAGCACATGCCGGAATGGGCTTCCCCACGCGCGGCTCAGGGGTTTGGAGATGGCCTGGTGCACAGAGGGGTCGAACGGGTTCTAGAGTCCCAGGTTGGGGCCACACCCGAGAAGAGGTACAGTCCCCACCTGTGGCAGGTGCTTTGGGCCCCACCTCCTATCCCTGTGACCTGCATCTTCCCTCAGCCCTGTGCCTCGGTGGCACCAGGGATCTCTGCCCTGGGTTTCTCTGTCATCTCCACAAGCACAAGCTTCTGGAACCCACGTAAATCCTGATGCGGTGGAACATGAACGAATGTGCTCTGGGGCAGAAGACGGAGGGCCGAGACGTCCTTCTTGCTGTCCTCCTCCTCGGAGGGCCCCCAGCAGGAGGCACCCCCAGAGTCCTCAGCGTAACTAGCCGGATGCTTCCCCCCCTCCCACCCCCCGGCGTGTCCCCTTCCTCCCTGCTTTGCTGTGTCGAGGGAAGCCTTCCCAAAAGTAAACCGTCAGGGAGTGAGCTCGTGTTCTCGGGGGAGACCCAGCTAAAGCGGGCACAAGGGGGAGTCTTCACAGTCTAGACAGATGAACCAGGTCCCCTCGGACAATGTGGGAAGTGCTGGCAAGTCTCCCTCCCCGGCATGGGGGCCACAGGGGGAAGACAAGAGGGCGGCCAGGGCCTGGCTGGGCTGGGACTTGGGACTTGGGTGTACGTGGAAACAGACAAGGTAAAGAGGAAGTAGTGGGGGGGTGCAGAGGGAGCGCAGGCAGGTGGGCCCGTGTTCAGGGGCCCAAGTTCAGAGGCCCGGAGACCAGCGCTGGCTGTGCCCTCCACTCTGGCAGGATCCCACCAGATGTTAGCGGGGTTGGGGTGCACCTGACTGAGGTCCGCTTGGAAAGGAGGCATGACCTGCTCGGGAGCGGTCAGGTCAGTTCTACCCAGCCGGGATGGGGAACGGTCGGAGGGTTGAGCAGGGAAGGGGCATCACGCTCCTGTGTCACCTGGAGCCTCACTGTTCAAAGCGTGGTCTGGGACCAGTGGCTTTGGCGTCACCAGATCGCTTGTTAGAAAGGCAGACTCTCAGCCCGAGACAGATCTGTGGAATCAAAAACCTGCATTTGAATAAAACTTGAGAAGTCCTGTCCTAGGACACTCTGCCCGGAATGCTTCTGCCTGGGGGTGCTGGGGGCAGGCAGGCCTGCAGCGGGAGGTGAGCCGTGTGGGAGGGCGGGACCCCGGGGAGCAGGGAGTACGTGCCGCGGGGAAATGTGGGCTGTGGGTGGGCTGGAGGGAGGCAGATGAGGAGATTAGGAGTTCCATTTGGGGCAGGCCGCCTCTCAGGTGTCCTCGGGGATGGGTCGAGGACTCGGAAACCAGTGATGTTCATTGGCGGTGGTTTTTAAGGAACTGGCTGGTCTCAGGCCTTTGCGGTTTTCTCAGTTTTTGCAAACCACCCGCTTGATGGTCCCGTCTAAAATGTCAGGAATCAATGTCAGCATTAGCAGATTTCCTTATGTTAGGATGTCTGAGGGAGACCCCAAACATAGCGCCCTCTTCCTCACTGGGGTGCTGAATACACTGGGGTGAAGAATGGGGCGCACTTGGCCCCGGGAGCTCAGTGCAGGAGGGGGCCGGGGGCCCCAAGCCCAGCTGGTCTGTTGATGACAAGCCCCCAGACCTCATAGACCCAGGCCCCAGAACACAGGCAGAGCTGACGGGCAGCCCCTTTTCCCACAGCCAGCTTCTTCCTCATGGTGCCACCTGCCCCCCCGAATTTGCCAATCAGAGAGCTGCACCCCCTTCCCAGGAGGCCGGGGGTCACAGAAAGGAGCCAGGGGTGGGGAGCCGCCGTCCCACTACACGCCTGTCTCGGCTCACTCAGCCGGGGGACACGATCCCGCGGTCACACCCGCAGACTCTGTGGCACCTTTGTCCTGACCCCCGGGGCCTGAAGCTCTGACCCGGATAAGGGCCGAAGGAGGTCTTGCGCTCTGCGACAACACTCCATCCAGTCCAGTGCTTTCCGTTTGCACATGGCTGTCTTCGGGGAGGAGATGAGAAGCGAAGCGGCATGGGGGGCCCCCGAGCGAGGAGAGGGGTGCTCCCCCGAGGACGCGGAATCCTGCAGTCCCACAGGGCGCCCACAGGACGCGCATTCACGGGGCAGTGTGGGAGGCCCGGCTCCCCACCGGCTGTTCTCAGGCCGGGCTGCACAGAAGAACCGGCCGGAGTCACGGCTCACCCCGAGAAATTCCGCGGTGGGGCCCCCGAATTGTAGGCGTTAGGACAGCTTTTTGAAGGTTTGCTTAAGAATAATATAAAGAAAAGCGCATGGGCCACGTGGTAGGTGAGTTTCCCACAGGGGGACACACTGGGGAAACCCAGAGCAGGAATCAGGAGGCGACTTCCCTGGGGTCGCTCCCCGCCCCCCGGGACAGTCAGGTCGCGACTTCTAGTGGCTTCTTTATCTAAGCGGCTCACCTGGACCTGGTCTGCTCTCTCCTCCGTCCCTCTTCTGCTGGCGGGGTGTCATGGGCGGTTGGGGTCGCCTGTCCTCACGGCTCTGCCCAAGTCCTCCGTGCGACTCACACTCCCCTTCCTGCTGCTCACGGGCGTCGGACTGCTTCCGGTTTGGGATGATGATAAACTCGCCGCCTGTGCTCCTTCCTGGTCCCCACGATCCTAATGCAGAGCCGGGTCCGAGAGCCGCTGCCCCGCATGATGCTCCGTCCTCTCCAGGCCCTGAGATGCCACCGCACCTGTCGGGGAGGAGCACGCACCGTTGCGACGACACGGCCTGGCCCGCTCCCATCACCTTTGGAGCCCACTGAGTCGAGGCTGCGGTCATTTTGGGTGGTTTTTGTTTTTGTTTTTTTTAAATCTTTGGTGTCCAGGTGTCTAGGGATGACAAAGGGCCATTTCTAGAAGCCTCTGTCACTCCAGAGCAGCAAGAGCTGTGATAGAAATCCAACCTTGTTTTCCTTCCATCAGATGCTTTGATGGACAACGCCGTGGCCTCGCACACACGCGTCTTCGAGCATCCGGCCAACCAGACCGTGCCATGGGGCTTCCTGCCCAACCTTCCCGCTCCCGGTGGGCAGATGGTGCAGAATGGAGGTTGGGCCCCGCCACTAAGAACGGGAGGGAGAGGGGGGAGTCACTTGTCTGGGGTCCGAAATTTAAGAGGACACCAAATACTCAGCAATCAAGACAAATGCAATTTTACTGCAATATTTTGAAGTTCTAAATCAGTGCCAAAAATCTAAATCAGTGCAAGAAATTGTAAATTAAAAAATCCCAGGGACGCCTGGGTGGCTCAGTTGGTTGAGCAGCTGCCTTCGGCTCAGGTCATGATCCCAGCGTCCTGGGATCGAGTCCCACATCGGGCTCCTTGCTCGGCAGGGAGCCTGCTTCTCCCTCTGCCTCTGCCTGTGCTTGCTCACTCTCCCTCTCTCTGACAAATAAATAAATAAAATCTTTAAAAAAAAAATCCTAAATAGAGCATCAACATTTTAAATAAAGACCGATGTAAGCTAAACCATACTGGACCATGAACAACAACAAAACCCCCCATATCCCCCAAGAACAGTGAGCCCCTACATACACATTCTTATGTGTTTCTTTAACGGTTTGGGTTTTTTCCAGGACATTAATTGAAAAATATTAAAGAATGGAAAAGGAAGTATATAAAACAAAATACTACTTTCAATTTAAGTGTTCACTAACACTATAAACAGAATTCGTTATAATTTTGCCTCCTTGACTTCAATGGAAACGAGCGCATCATCAGTACTTTGAAGACCGCCTTTGCTTACCTTATTTTCAGTTCAGAAAACTCCTGTGTCTGACGATTTCTCTTGACCAAGGGATAATCTCCAATAATTTTAAATTAATATTAAGTATATCTTAGTATTAAATAACATTGAACATCAAAAAAGTTTTTTAAAGATTTCATTTATTTGATAGAGAGCAAGACAGCACAAAGCAGGGGGAGCGGCAGAGGGAGAAGCAGGGAGCCCGGCTCAGGGCTCAATCCCAGGACCCTGGGATCATGACCTGAGCCAAAGGCAGACGCTTAACCGACTGAGCCACCCAGGCGCTCCGACATCAAATATTTTAATGACATTAAAACTATCTAAAATTGTCACCTAATCAAGGGAAATTACTCCACAGGCAACTCTCTCATTACCATCAAATATCATTGTTATCAGATATTAAGTAGAATTAAACATTTAGCATTTTCATTACATTAAATTATTTACGAAGTGTCACTTCATTGCCTGGGGTCCGGTGTCTTGGGGACCGCTGGCTCATATGTTTTGTCTGGAGTTTTGGGGGGAGAGGCAAACCCCGTCCCTATTACACCATCTTGGCTGGAGTGGAAACCTCTGTGTCTTTGAATTTTCCCTTCGTGTTTTCAGTCTCCTCGTTCCTTCGTGCTGACGTGGGCGATTTCCTTCCGACATATCCGCTAGCTCGTTAGTTCTCTTCGGTCATGTGAGCATGTGAGCGCTGTTCTTTGACCCACTATCTGGGTCCGTCCGGGCGGCTATGACCAGATACCCCCGACTGGGCGGCCCGTACACAGCGGCATCTGCTGCTCGTGCCTCTGGAGGCGGGGAGGCCAAGGTCACGGCGTCCGCAGGAGCCCTGTGTGGGGACACCCGCTGCCTGGCTCGCGGACGGCTGGGGCCTCTTTCCTAAGGTCCCTGAACCCATTCCTGAGGGCCCCCCACTCCTGACCTACTCACCTTCCCAAGCCCCACCTCCAAACTCATCCCGGCAGGGAATCCATCTCAACACGGGGACTTGGGGAGGACGCGCATGTTCAGTCCGCACAGCCCCCTCCCAGGCGCTTTCTAATCATTTATGCTTCTTTTTCCAGAAGTTCCAGTTGTTTCTGAAATCTGCCCGCACACCCCTGATGATGTCAAGTTATTCCCCATCTTAATATTCCACTTTTTATTTCCTTCACTGTGTCATCCACGTCTGCCACGCCCCTGGCACGCGGGGCTGTGACCCCTGCAGCCTTCGGTGGGCTCGCTCTGTTGCTGGTTGTTCCCGCCACGCTCAGGCATCGGGCCTGCCTCTCCGTGTGCACGCTGTGACCTCTTTGCTCGCTCTGCTGCAATCATGAACGTCTACATGTGGGGTGCTTTCACGCAGAGAGAGCTGTCGTCTGATTCAGTTGTGAGCCAAAGGTGACGTGGCCTTGAAATCACGCGTTGGGGCCCCCAAGGCCACCCCAGGTTTGGTGACTTGCTGGGACTCACAGGACTTGGGATAAAGTCCTACCCATGGGTATGATTCATTGGGGGTGGCAGGACACCACGCAACATTGGTCAGGAGAAAAGGCGCATGCAGTGAAATCCGGAGGAGGCCACACGAGGCCTCCAGGAGTGCCCCCAGCAGAGTCACACGGGGTGTGCTGAGTTCCTTCAGCAGCAGGTCCTGACAACACACGTGTGCACTGTCTACCAGGGGAAGCTCACCAGAGACCCGGGGCCGATGTCTGTACGGGGGGCCGGGCCTGTGAGCATCTGCTGCCTGGCACGGGCCAAATCCCGACTCCCAGAAGGAGGGCAGGTGTTCCTCGTATACCTTACTGTCTGCACCAGGGAGCCACTCTTATCAGGGAATAGTGAGAACACTCCCTGATCCACGTTCCCAGCCTTGGAAACTTTCTAAGGACGGCAGTCTTGCTTTGAGAACACCTTCCTTTCCGCACACTCCGTCAGCCCCATGCTCCGCAGAGTGAGGCTCCCCCAAATCTTCACTGTCCCTGGACGGGGACCCCGGGACCGTCCACCCTCAGGGAACCCGACTCTCACCCCACTTGCGAGGGTTGCTTCCTTCTCAGAAGCGGGCTGGGAAGGGAACTTGGAAAACACCCCTACTTCTGGTGGGTATGGTAATTCATCAGAAAGTGTGTCTTATCCAGAATCCAAATCCTCCCAAGTGGGGAACGTCTCAGAGCACCTCATTCATCATGTGTCAGAAATAAAAATACTTTGTATTTATTTGAAAAAATAATTTTTAAAAATTCTGATAAGAATTCCAAAGTTTGGTCATCAGGCTAAAAATAACCCTAAATGTTGGGAGGTTATCACCCACAGAATAGCGCTCCCACAGAAACCCTGGAACCCCGCTTCCATTTCGCTACCTGGGGACCTGCTTCTCTTGGCGTGCCCGCACACTTGCTGGCCTCATCTGTTCCTTCAACCAGGCCAACTTGTCTGTCAGGCACAGTGTTTAGGGTTTATGGTACTTTCAGGGAACCACAAAAAGAAAAAGGTTTCCAACTTGAATGAATTAGAAGACTGTTTCCGAGCTCTGGTAACCTTCGGCTGGAGCTCTAGATCAATCAAAATAAGTTTCCAGGGAAAGAGCTTCAGTCCCTGCATTGTGTAAGGCCTTTCCTTAGTGGTAGGCTACAGTCATTTCCAACTATTCAAACTGACAAATCAGGAAGTGTTCATGTATGTTTCTAGAATTATGGGGGTGGACAGGGGGCTAGAAGCTGAGACCAGCCCTTATTAGAGACCCAACAGCACTCAATATAATTTTTTTTTAAGTGAAAGAGCTAGTAGGGTATTTTGTACTTTGTCTTCTTACTGAGAAATCAGACAAAATAACCATGAAACATACACACCAGTCAAGAATTTATCTTTGGTCTTTGCTTTCATGAACAGAAACTGATTCTTAATAAGCTCTATGACCTCAAATTGGAGATCCAACTTTAATGCCTGTGAAAATTTCCTTTTCATCATTGAGATCATTAAGGCCAAATCTCTGCTTCCCTACACACAAAATTTCTACTTCTGGTGGTACAAATTAAGGTTCCTTCTTGACTTTCCAGTGTCTTTAGCACATGATAGAGAAAAGGAGGTCAAATGGCATCTGCCATTTTAACTACATATCACGTTTGCCACCAAAAACATTGCAAATCAAAACGGATGGCTCAAGTCAGAGGTCATTCCAGTATCTTCCCAAGGAGTACATCCTTGTCATCTGGGCCATCAGGAGACCTGGACAAAGCAAAGGGTTGTCTCACAGCAGGCTGCAACTCATGATCCGATTAAAACGTTCACATCATGGGCTGTGGCTGAGGTTCCTCACTGTAAGTGAATGAAACAGACAGAGGTAGATTTGTCACGAGGTTGACAAAGCTCAGGTTCTGGGGTCCCTCACTTTACAGGTTACTTCCATCCCGAGACATCTTACTATGTTGAATTTAATAAAAACGTGACCACGCATCTGAACACGAGAGAGAGAGATCTCTTTCTCTCCATTCTGACATCCGCCCCAACCACTGTTTCTTTTATGATGGTTCATATTGAGGTGAACCTGGGCTTTTAGGACCTAAGGCTGAACTGAGGAGGGGATACATTTTGTTTTCATTGTTTTCATTGAGTGAGATCTGTATGTGATCTTTTTGGTCAAGTTAGAGAAAATGTCTACTGAGTTCTTTCAAGCTTGGAATTTGGAAGCACTTCCCACAGGCAAGTTTTTGGTGTACACACGTGGACGTCCAGTGCTAGATGCTTTAGGATGTGTTAGCAAACCTGTTGATAATAAAATAATAAACTTCGGTTCCACTTCTGACCAAGATGGGGTGAGGGTGGCTGGATTTACCACCCTACATGAACAACTAAACTCCGGACAAAGTACATGAATGAATGAGTTTGAAAACACTGCATGTCAGACAACAAAGAACAGTAACCACTGAGAGATGAGAAAGAAATAAGGCAATCTAGCAGTCCCCCCTCCCCCACTGAGAAGCTGGAGCAGGGAGTCCAGGGAAGAGAGTGGCCAGGGCTCTAAGGGTAGAGCACCAGAGAGGAGAGAGGCCTCTCGACTTCTCCGTCAAGTACTGATCAACACGTGCACATGAAGAAACTTTCTGAGACTGAGGAAAGGACCATCTGAAAGGCTTACACTGGACAATCCCTGCAGCTCACATGTGCCTGAAATAAGACATGGGACACTGGATAGAAGGAATGTGTTTCCCTCAGTAGTGGAGCAAAGTTAGCCCTATATTAAATGCTGCTCTGATCCAGCATAACACAGTTTAAGAGGAAAACCTAAAAGGATAGGACTGTTTCCAAGTAAGTTAATTACATCCCTTAAACAAAGCTCTAGAACATTTATAGGAATACAAAAACACCCGGCACCCAACAAGTTAAAATTCCCAATGCCTACCAGCCAACCCAAAATTACCAGAGATGCCAAGAAGCAAGAAAATGTTACTCAGAATCAGAAGGAAGAGAAATAAATTGAAACCAACCCAGAAATAGAACAAATGATAGAATTAGTATATAAGAACATTAAAAAAAAAAAAAAAACTGTTCCGTCTGCTCAAGAAGTTAGAGGAAAGATGGATCATGTTAAGTATAGACATAGAAGATACAAATAAGATCCAAATCAAGCCTCTAGAGATGAAAACTACATCAGCTCGTTAATTGCAGATTAGACTTTGCAAGAAAAAAGTTAGTGAATTAGAAGCATAGCAAGAGAAAATATCCAAAATGAAACACAGAGGGGGAAAAATTCAGTAGAGCAACAGTGACTTATGGGACAATTTTAAATGGCCTAATAAATGTTCTAATAAATAAAAGGAGTCCATTAAGGAGGGGAGAGGGCAGAAAAGAAAAAAAAATTGAACAAATAAAGGCTAAAACAATTCCAAATCTGATAAAAGCTATAAATTCAAACATCCAAGAAATTAAATGAACCCAAGTGGGTATGGACACACACACACACATACACACACACACACACACATATAAAATTTACACCACGGTACATCATAGGTTGTATAAAACTGGTAATAAGGAGAAAAATTTTTGAAAAGCCAGAGTAAAAATGATACCCTCCACATAGGGGAACACAGACAAGAACTGCAGATTTCTCGCTGGAAACAATTCAAACTAGAAACAGTGAAGCAACATCTTTAAAGTACTTAAAGAAAAAAAAAAAAAAGCATAACTATCCATCTAGAATTCTATACCCAGAAAAACTATCTTTCGGGATTGGCAAAATAAAGACTTTTATAGCACACGTAGGCTGAAAGAATTCAGCACCAGTAGACCTACACTACAGGAAATACTGATGTTCATGTCCTTAGGAGGACAATGATACCGAATGGAAACTTGGATCTGCAGGTGAAAGGAAGAGCACTGGAAATGGAAATTTACATGGGTAAATATAAATACTTGTTTTTTAATAATTGGATTCCATTAACAGTTAGTTGACTATTTAAAGTGAAAACAATAACAACGTATTATGGGGCTTATACCATACACAGAAGTGAGCGTCTGACAATCGTAGCACAGAAACTAGGAGGGGAGAAAAGGACACATATGCCGTCCATTCTTGCATCACACCTAAGGTGGTCTGATATTCCTTGGGGGTAGACTGTGAGAAGGCAAAGATGTACACTATAAACTGTAACCTAATTACTAAAATAATAAAACAAAGTTATAAATGATAAGCCGATAAAAGAGAGAAATGGAATCTTAAAAAAGAAAAACAAGGGGCACCTGGGTGGCTCAGTCGGTTAAGTGGTTGACTCTTGGTTTCAGCTCAGGTCAGGATCTCAGGATTATGAAATCAAGCCCCACGTTAGGTTCTGCACTCAGCAGGAAGTCTTCTTGAGGATTCTCACTCTCCCTCTGCTCCTCCCCCAACTTGCCCGTGCTCTCTCTCTCTCAAAGAAATAAATCTTTAGGAAAAAATGAGAAAAAAAAGAAAAACAAAACTCAGTTAATCCAAAAGAAGGAAGAAAAAGAGCAAACCGCAAACACAGAATGGACAGGATAAGTGGGAAATGAATCATGAGATGTTAAATGTAAATGGTCTAAACACTCTGACTAAAAGGCAGAGGATGTCAGATTGGACTAAATTGGTACCCAAACATATGCTTGCCTGCAAGACACATACTACACGTAATGACACAAACAGGTAAAAGAATGGAAAAAATGTACCATGTTAAAACTTGTCAGGAGAGAGCTGGAGTAGTTATATTAATAAAAACAAAGTAGGTTTCACAGTAGATAAAGAAGCTCATTTAAAAAATAATATGGGGCTGGCTAATCAACCTTGTACATGGATGCTGTTAACATCAGAGTACTTAGACTACATGAAGAAAAACTGTAGAACTAAAAGGAGAGAAGACAAATAAGACAGTCCTTCCTCCCTCCCTTCCTGTCTTCTTTCCTTTCTCCCTTTGTTAAAAAGCCATTAGGTAGCTCCCCAGGAAGTTGGCATGTGCAAGGGGGCTGGAGGTTGGCTACACACAGGGAGACTGAGGCCATGGGAGGCTAGTCTGTCACCTCCAGAGAGGGAAGGCATAAATATGGAAAGGGCGAGCCATGGAATGGACCATCTGGCATGGGGTTGGAATTGAAGCCATCAGTGTGAACTCAGAGATTGGCACATATCCAGAGAGGTCTAGAAGATGCAGGGATAAATCCAGATGTCCCTGTGTGAGTGCACGCACGTGTGTGTATTTTCCCTGTAAGCCCTCCCCTCAAGGACCCGGTGCATGCACACCTTGCCACCTTGCATCAGTGAGCCCACCTCGTGTCCAAATCCTGGTCTCCAAACACTATTCTCCATGAAAAGGAACCAGCATCCTCAGAGAAATGCCTGATTTTGCAGCTCTGGTAGGAAAAGGACAGGGTGAGTCTGGAACACCTTGTTGGGTGAGAAAGCAGGAAAATACTCCAAGAGCAAGAGGGACACGTCACAGGTCAGAGAAGCCAGGCTGAAGCTCCCATTGGCTAAATCTGGGATATCCAAGCCTTGAGGAATAAAGAACAACGGTGACTGATTACAGCCCCTACAACAGACTAGGAATTTCTGAGTCCACAACACAGAAACAACAAATTAATGGGAATAATAGATGTTTTTTCTTGCGGTAGAAAAGCACATGGATAAATGAAGAAGTCGTGAAGGTAGCAGAAAATCCCCACGCGGCAATGACCATTAAGATAAGGAATTCAGGCAAACATCATCGACATTTCCTAAAACTAGTGGGTAAAATGGAGATGAAAAATGTGATTCTACATAGCCTGAAAATATGTCCCCACTGAATATTTATTAGCTGCAGAGGGGAGGAGGCATAGAGGAGAAACCCACAGAAATGATACAAAGAGCGCCTCCCTGTGACAGCACACGGGCAGTGCATGCCACACGCAGGTCCAGATGGAAAGAACGGTCACAGCCTCCGTGATGTTCTGGGGCAAAAATGCATAACTGGGGTCTAATCGGGAAGAAACACGAAACTCTCATTAAGGGGTGCTCTGCAACACGAGTCCATAATCCTCAAAAACGATCAGAGCTGTGAATGTCCAAGAAACACCGAGAAATATTCCAAATGAGGGAGGCGAGAGGACTGGGCTGTCTGAGCACGGGGGACGGTGACACCACGTGAGAGGAAAACGAGGCTGCTCCTGGTTTACCGACACCTGCATAGACACGTGCAGGCAGTACCACGACCCATCGGCAGTAGCTGGTCACAGCCCTCGGGACTCTGAGGTTGGTGGATGAGTTTATCCGGACAATCCACCACCCCAGGACCTAATGGGCACTGTGGCCAGGCCAGGGACACACGCCACCTGCCACACCCCCGAAACAATGACAGCCTCACAAGAGTGCGCCGCATTTACAAAAGGTGAGGGACTCTTCCCCCCGAGCCCGGCCATCTGAACGCTTCCGTTCTTCCTCGGGCTGAGAATGGTATAAAAAATTAAAATACACTCCGGGTCTCTGAGCAGCTGAGTCGGGGTCTGGGGTACACGCAGAGAGACTCGGGGAGGTTCTTCCCGTGTTAGCTGAGGAGCGGGCTGGCTGGCTGCTGCGTCGGCAAGATTTCTTCGCTGCTTTTCTCAGAGACTCAACACACACCACCTTCCCCCTGCCTGGCCCTGGAAGCGCCGAGATGAGAACAGCCCTGCCCTAGAACACCTCCGGGTAAACCAGAAGGTGGCGAGGGGGACAGGGCTCTTTGGGGTTTTGTGGGAACAGAGCTGGGGTGCGGAACAGGTGGACAGGGCTCAGGAAGAGTGTCCCGGAAATGATCTAGCCCGCGCCGATGGGAGCAAAGACATTCCACTGGGCAGAATGCAGGGGTGGGGACGACGCACCGGCCAGGGGACCCTACCTTGGAGGATGGGGGCTGATGGCCCATCACAGGGCACCCAGGCTTTAAAGCGCTCCTGTGACAGCTCGGGGAGGCTCGCCCTCCAAACACACGCCGGGGATGAGGAATTCCTGCCGCTCAACCATCCCAGCTCGCGGAGCTCACGCGCTCAGCGGAGCCAAGGGAGCCTCTGGCCAGGAACACATCACATGCTGGAGACAAAATTTGGCCACCACAGCCATTTACTGTCCTAAGTGTGGGCCTAAGCCTGGGGAGGACGCCACAGGACTACGACAGGCCCACACTGAAAAGGCCGCAATTACTACAAAGGAAAGGGCCCAGGAAACATTTTCAACAAAACAGCGTCTGGTGGCCAATGGGGTAACAGAGCTAGCGCGGATTAAAACAAGATCGTTACTTTTTTGTTGGGGTGCCGTGCGATCACAGAACCGTTAGCCAAGGGCCCCCAGGACAGGTCTAGGGGGTCAGGTGAGGAACAGAGCCCGAGACCAGCTCCTTCCCTGCCTGCGGTCAGCCTGGTGGTGGTCATGGGAGACGCCCGCGGCTTGGCTCTCCGTCCCGGGGAAAGCTAGCAACGCAGAAGCCGTCTGCCCCGGGACCATGGAAGGGGCTGGTTAGGGTGACCTGGAAGCTGTGAACATCAGGCAATAAAACTAGATCGACTGCTTTGCTGAAGCGTCAATGTGGGGTAATTAACCCTGTTCAGTACCCCCACGACTGTTTTCAAACTAATGTGACCAGTAAAGCAAGAGGTGGGTGGGTGAGGTCGTCGCTTACGTGAGGTTCTAGCAATCATGTATCTGTGGCGGCCGGGCGACTGCCCCTGACTGCAAACCCGGTTATCCAAGCAAGCTGGATGCGCTGGGGACACGGCACCTCACCCGGCTCTCAGGGGCTACTCTCCGGATCCCCCCAGAGCAGCTCCCTCTTTACTCTCAGAAGCGTACATGCTTCTCCCCGTTGTTACCAATGTCCAAAACACACCAATGAGACCACGACTCCAAACAAAATACAGTACAAATTTATTGACTCCAATCATTCATAGTCAAGATGTAAGCAAAGGAAACGGACAACAGAATTGGATACAAATAAGCAATGGTTTAACATTAGATAGAAATCCTATTGGACCAGGAGTTTTCGGTTCCCAAAAGCTCATTCCTAAATAAAACCAAACAATGATTTAGTCTGCTAAGGCATCTGACAACAAAATATACACGATCTGTTTATAACCACATCTGTTTAATAGCGTTACTCAATGAAAAGTTTTATTAAAGTATTGGATTAATGTCAATAAGAAATTATCCCCAGTTGAAAATTAACATTAACCAAGTGTAACTTTGTGGAAAATTTGACAACAGCACTAATAAATGACTAGAGAGCACTCAGTTCAATTATTTTCAAGATTTACAGTAAAATACTTTGGTTCCCAAACAATGGTCTCTGGAATTCCTGACAACCCTGACACTGCCCCACGCCCCCGCCTCCGGAACGTAAACGCAACCGGCCAGTGTCCCCCGCCACGCGGAAGCGAACACGCGGAGAAGTGCTGAACGAGCACGTTAACCATGATGGGAACATAAAAATTCTTAAAGTGCTAAAGCCGCAAAAGAAAACCCTATTTTTTTTAAACTTTAAAAAAAAAAAAAAGGCCAGTGTTAAAGAACTTATTAAATGTACTAGCATTATTTAAATAACTTTTCACAATTACTATAAAAAACATCAATGGGAAATCAGAAATCGACAAAACGGACTTGTAATATCCCAATATGAATTAGTGCAATTTATCAAGAAAACTGCTATGCATGACATTTAATTGTTTTTGCGGTGAGAAAATTCAAATGCCTTTAATTCCTATGCTTCCAGATTCTGGTTGTACACACACACACACACACAGCAGATACTCCTGTCTCTCTCCCCCAGACGGGCCACTGGCCTGCAGAGGAAGACACCCCCTGCCTCCACAGAAGGGCACATTTTATTCTGGTCATACAGCTTCTCCCCTCGTCAGCACCAACGGGTGGGTAGGTGCGTGCGTGGATAAGACCAGCACTGATTGACAGAAGCTGGAGCGTGTTTTTTAAATGGCTGTTAGGGATCCGCTCCAGAACGGAAAACCGAGAACCACACACCTGCCCCCCCACAGATGCAAAAGTGACATCATGGTTGAATTCTTAGAGATTTTGATAAAACAATAAATGCACACTAGCCATAACTAGTTTTAAAGGTGAATATTCTGTTAAGTTGAAATATTATTATAAAAAATGCACACTATTTGTAACCTCCATTGCTGACTTAGATAAAAAGGTGTTTTAGGTTTTTCCTCTTCCCCTCTCCCACACGAAGAAAATGATTCAATAGCAAGTTCTCAGATTAACAAAGAATATATTAAAACATCTTACATTCTTTTCCACAACTGCGTAAAAAAAGGCAGCCTGAATACTTACAAGGAATAATGAGATCTCTACATTTTCAAAAATTAATTCTAATCAGAAATAAACCTTTTCGAGAATACCTTTACAAGCCGGAGTCCTAACAATGAAAGACCAACCTGTCTCACAGACCGAGGGTCTGCCCGCTGTGTGAGATCAACATTCTTAAACGGAGCGATGCGTGTCTTTCATTATTTTACTTCCAAACTTTTAAAATAGTTACACGAGTGGAAGCATATTTTCTTTATTGACCACCAAAATAAACTCTTTCAGCCTGACGCTTTGAAGGTAGAGTATAAAAAGTAATAGAAAATGCAGAACTGCATTATAAATGTTTTTGGTTCAAAATTTTATTTGAAATCTTAACGCTCCTTGCCTAGACAAAAACGTGAAACGAACGAGACAAAACACTGGCAATTTTCAAAATCTAACAGATAAGCTGAGCCTATATTTAGATCAAAAATATTTTTTTTACTGATTAACATTATTAAAAAATCTTCAAAAACGTAGCATAAAGGTTCAAGTCCTGGGATACTGGATTTACAATGCCAAGATCACGTGTGCCGTGGAATTATCACACACGGTCTGATGGCCAGAAGCAAGGACTACTCTGAGGGAGACTGTCTTTTCGAAGGAGTGACAGCCGCCAAGGTGTTCAGAGTAAGAAAACAGCACATTATGCAGGGAATTAAGTCGATGAACAATAACCCACCCAGATGTTTCTCGAAACATCACACGCTTTACTTTCATCTTTAAAATGCATAGATTTCTTCAAGAAAATATAAAGAGGGCGATAAGTGGTCACTGCAGCTCTGTCTTCTTTCCCTTCACTAGCCAATTTAGCTAAGAACAAAATTAGGAAGGGACCACTCGAATATTTTGTGACTTGTGACAGTTTTCACATGAAAAAAACGAAAGGCAAAATTTCACATGCAATTTCTCTGATCTGCAAAGCCAATCAGCATTTTATGAAAATGCTTGTGTTTCGATCACAAGTTGAGAATTTCTTTCTTACCGCTGGCACGGGATGTGGGTGACAGGACAGATGAGTACGGAGCTCTTTTCTGCTACAGCGGTACACACCGAAGTGCTCAGCAAATTATTTCTTAGTCACAGTAAATTTTTTTTTTTTTTCTGAGAGAATAGCTTGTAAAAAAAAACTTAATAAACTTGGGAGCCTTCATCCATAGTACTGCCTTGGAAAGATTTTGTGGTTTCAACAATATCTCCCCTTGTTCGTACCTAACCCCTCGCCTGTACGAGTGAAACAGAGTCTTCCCTTTAGAAATACCCGCTGAGCTCTGGGTAATGCCTACAAGCGCCTTTTAATTGCAACTTACACAAACTAGAAAAAAAAAAGGCAGCCCACACCCTATGGGACGAAATAGGTAGCGAAACTCATTTTGGACCCTTGATAGTGCTTTAACACAGAATTACGAATGCTGAAGCAGTGACTTGGAGCAGAATGATTGCACTAAGGACATCTCACTACAACGAACTCCGACAAATCGTAACAGAAACGGAGGCAGGAAATGGAACACTACGAACACTGGTCTTGAGAGCGCATGGGGACCCTGTGTGGTGTTCTCCCCCAGGTCCCATCTTGGGGATTCCGTGCTGACTGGGGACTCACAGCGGATGTCCTGACCGGGGGCGTGGGACCGAGGTACCTAAGCGCATGTCCCAACCTTCACTGTTCCTCTAACGCTGTTCAACTCAAAAGGAGTGTGCGCCTCATGCTACCTTTGCTGTCCGTCCCCGACGCATTCGGATGTCCCCACTGGTGACGGCATGAACCGGAGGAGACCGAACCCGCCCGGCCCTTCCAGCGCCGGTCAGAGCTGAGACCGGAGGCCCACGTGCACGGCACAGTGGTCGTGATGACCACGCCTG
This sequence comes from Eira barbara, assembly GCA_020311275.1. Classification (NCBI taxonomy): domain Eukaryota; kingdom Metazoa; phylum Chordata; class Mammalia; order Carnivora; family Mustelidae; genus Eira; species Eira barbara. The sequence continues at coordinate 3,710,151 of JAHRIG010000369.1, read as the reverse complement.
TCACCACGGAAGCTGTTGTAAACGGGCTTGGAGGCCTTCCAGAAACCCTCACGTTTTCATTTCCCAAATCTTCCATCATGAGTTATCGTAAATGACCCAAGAGCAAGCTTTTGTTACTTTATAAAAATCTAAATATTACTATTGCTGATTTAAATTTCTCACTGTTTTCATACAAAAAATTTTTTTACAGGACCACAAAATACCAAATATTTATTATCAAGTGTCAGGATAACTTATTAATAAAGTTGAGGCTTATCATTGTTTTATTGCTAAAGTACCCTAAGATCTAACTCGACGCTGCCAACTACTCACTTGCTTCTGACACACCGTGGCCTTCGGAACGTGGCCGACATTGAACTAGAACTTAGGCATCTGACAGAATCGAAAAAAATACTTGAACCGTATTTCACTGACTGCGAATCAGTAAAAAACCAAGACCACCTCCGGGAGAAGATTATACTGACACCGTGGAATGAGGAACCATGCAAACAAGTGAGATCAGTCAATTTCAACAGGAATGAAGTCCAATCATCCCGTGACGGAAAGGTCCGACGCACGACAGATTTTAGTCTTCCTAGGCTGAGTGAGGACATCATCACTAATTAGTATCAATTTACCTCCAACTTCTATTCAAGCCTAACAATTTCCAAGCTTTATTATTCTCTTTTGAAAAATATCTCGCTTCTGATGCACATTTCCCAATTAAGGTCGCACTCTGGAGACCAGCGCCCCTTCCGCGACAGGCGCGAAGGGCCGGCCTTTCAGTTGTGGCTTTGTTCGTGACTCCAGAGGCTGAAAGCCGTCTTGAATGTCCTGTGGCACAGTTTACACATGAACTGTCTCTTAAAGGTGATCGCAGAAAGGGGGGGCGCGTGGTAGAAGAGCGTGTCGGACTCCTGGGGCACGAACAGTTTCTCCGCAGCAGGCGCGGGGTTTTCGGCCACACCCGTGGGGCTGTCGGGCTCCAGGGGCTGGATCTTGGGCAGCGGTGGGGGTGGGGGCAGCGGGGGCGGGGACGGAGAGTTTGTGGGCACCGGGCAGGCCTCCGAGTCCTTATGCGCCGAGTCCTCCGTGGCCTGAGACATGTGCGACTGGAAGTGGCTCCAGAGCCGGAAGTTGGTGCGGAAGGCTTTGTTGCACACGTGGCAGATGAAGGGCTTCACGGAGCACAGCAGCTCCTGGTGCCGCTCCAGCTGCTTGTGCGCCGTGAACGTCTTGCCGCACTTCTCGCAGGGCCACAGGCTGGAGTCCTTGCTGGAGCTGGCGTCCTTGGGGCCAGCGCGGGTCTCGGGCGCCTCTTCCTCGGCCTCCTCGGCGGGCTCCTCCTTGACGTGGATCTTGAGCTGCTTGGAGAGGCTGAGGTCTTCGGGCAGACAGGAGGAGTCCTCCGAGTCGAAGTTCACCTGCTCCGAGCAGTCGCTGAAGGTGTTGTCGTCTTTGGCAGTGACCGCGTGGTTGGCCCTGTGGGGCTCGGGCTGCGCCGGGGGCCTGGCGGTGGCTGTCACGTCCCCGTTGTGCTCCAGGACGGGTAAGGAGAAGTTTTCGGCTGGCGCCATGGTGTTCTGGTTATGGACCTCGACCTGGTGCCGCCAGATGCTGAAGGAGGACTTGAAGGTGCGCATGCACTCGAGGCACGTCAGCTTCTTGTACTCACACCTGCCCTCGTGCTCCTGCTTCAGCTCGGGCGAGAAAAACCTAAGGCTGCAGTAGGCGCAAACGGTGGCGTTCCTGCACAACCGCTCGTGGTTTCCTTGCTCTAGAAGAGAAGAGAGCTTAGCATTACAGAGGCGGCACTGGTAAACCTCCTTGTTCTCTACCGGCCTCTCGAGAGAGACGTGCTCTCTGGGCTTGGCGGCCCTACTGACGCCAACGGGCTTCTCTCCCGGGTGCATTTTTATGTGCTGCTTGAACTGCGAGAGGAAGCGATAGGCTTTTCCGCAGTACGAACAAACGTACGCTCCTTTGGCTCGCGACCGCAGGTTCCTCTTGATGGCCTGGGCCTGGGAGCTACTCTGGCCCTGAAAGCCAGGCTTGCCGCGCCTCAGCTTAATGATCAGGGCCTTCTTAATCTCTCTCTCGCGCACTATGTCAATCAGCTTCCTTTGGAATTTCTCATCCAAAACGGCATGTGAACTAGAGGCCGGTGACGGGTTCTTCACGATGCCGTGCTGGGTCTGACAGTGCGTCCACACTTTGAAGTTGGTGTGAAACCGCTTGTGACAGATGTCGCAAGCGTAGGGCTTCTCTGGGTTATGGTACATGTTAACGTGCCGGTGAAGACCCGCCGTCGATCTAAAGATCTTAAGGCAATGTTTGCACTTAAATTTTTTGTTTGGTCTTGTTCCCTCCAACTCACCAAATTCATCTCTGTTCAAGTCAGAATCTGGAAACTCTGCATCAGGGCGGGGAGGGCTCGAGCCCTCCGCGAAGTTGTCTTCGGACGCTGGAGACCCGCGCTCGTCCTCCTTCACCTTCTTCAGCGGCAGCCTCCGGTCCGCCTGGAACCTTCTTTTTGCCGGGAGCCTGCTCATGTCCTTCTGGTCGTCTTCGGTTTTCAGGGAGAGGTCTCTGGCGGCGGCGGCGGCCGGATCTCCAACGGTGACGCGGATGATGTCGGAGGGATCGGACAGCGGGCTGCGGGGCTCCGTCTTGATGCGGACCTCGGTCACGGCCGGCTCGCCCTCCCTGTCCGTGGACTGCGAGGCGCTAAAGGACCTCAGGCGGTGCGGCTGGGGCGCGGGATTCCGCTCATCCACGGCCGCCTTCTCCCCGCACTCCTTCAGAGACGACTTCTGAGACAGGGCACAGAACACGCTCCCCGGCACCTCGCCTGCCCCAGAAGAGGGCCCCTGGGAAGACTTCAGCTCTATGGCGGGCGAGTAGACGGGCACTTGGCTGTCCATGGACAACGACCGTCTCAGCAGACTCTTGACAAGCGGGCCGCTCCTGTCGATGCCGGGCTTCGCGGACCCTGCGCCGCCGGACGGGACCACCAGCCCCAGCTTGGAGTAGTACAGCAGGTTCCTGTCCTCGCCCGGACCCCCTCCTTTGTGCGTCTCCTTCAGCACGTAGGGGGTCTCCGACGCGCTTCCGAGGGACACCACCGGCGGCCGCGGTCTCTTCAGAGCCAGCTCGATGGCTTTGCCTTTGGGGAGTTTATCATCCGCGGCCTCCCTGTCCTGCAGGGGTTTGGAAGGCAGCGGCGCACTCCGCTTCCCCAGACCGCCTCTGCCAGGGTCCTCCAGAGGCCCCGTGCGCTCCACCGCCTTCGCGAAGCCCACAGACCCGTCTCTCGGCCAGCCCTTCTCGGCCGGCGGCAAGCTGGGCAGCGGCTCGGCTGGTTTGGGGACGTGGGGCTTACTGGGGCCGGTCTTGGCGGCGGCGCTCGGGGAGGGCCGGGCCGTGTGGCTTAGGTCGGGCTGGTTCTGACTCCCGGTTCTTCCCTGGGCTTCGTTTCTACTCTGGCAGACGATGACGCTTCTCTTCTGAGAACTGCTTTCATCGTCCTCGGTGAATCCTTTCTTCCTGCTGGGACGCGTCGGAAAGGGGGCCTGAGGGGTTTTGGAGACAATGTTGGTGAGGAAGGAAATCCCGAGGCTGTAGCCGAGCTCCTGCACGGCCGCCAGACCGCTCTTCTCGACGAACAGGGACGAAGAGTAAATGTAGTTCAGGACGTTATCGAAAGCGTCCGGCTCGCAGAAGTCCAGCTGGAAGACGGTCTGGGACTCGTTCTCCTTGTTGGTGAATAAGGTCTGAAAGTACTCGCTGCTGGCGGCCAGGACGTTTTTGTGCGCTCGGAACTTCTGATCGCCCACGATCAGGAGCACGTCGCACAGCTGTCCCTTGAGGCGCTCCTCGTTGAGGGCGCTCAGCAGGGAGATGGCGTGGGCCGGGTTGATGTAGTGCAGCAGCCCCTCCATCGCGGGCGCCCACCTGCAACACAAAGCGCACGGTTACTGGGGGAACGCGGCGGAGAGCTCTCCGCGGGACGGGGCGCCCCTCCCCAGCGGGACCCCAGCGGCGCTCCCGCGGACCAACGGGCTTACTTCGACGGCACGAGGAGCGGCCGCGGGGGGCTTGGGGCTCGCGGGGCACGCCGGTCACTGGCTGAGTGGCTCTGGGACGGAGGACCGCAGCTCCGGTGCCCTCATACCAGCGGGGAGCTGCTGGGCCTCGGCGGCTGCGCGGGAAGCACGGTTTGCAAGGAGAGGTCTGCTCGTTAGGGGTCTCATCCGTTCGAGGCTTGGTTCTAGCCTTTCTGTTCGGAGAGGAAGCAAGAAGAGCCAGAGCTGCCGAGGCTATGATTCCGAAAGGAAGTCAGTCTTATCGCGGGAGGCACTTATCCACCATGTGAACTGTGACCCCTGGGTTGTGGGCGGGGGGGGTCTCACCAGACCTTTAAAAACACGGAAGAATCTGGAAAGAGAAAGAATTTCACTTACAGATCACTCACGCCATCACAGGGTTGAGCCAAGGTCAGGATGTTCGGGAGCCTGGCTGCTTTCTCATGCTAACCCTGCAGCCCCGAGTGCTGTTTTCTTACCAGTTCCCGGTTTCCGCGACAGCACCGAGGAAACTGTGTCCAGATCTAAACACAATTACTGCTCCTTGCAAATTAAGGGTCTGAAACGAGATGTCACTGTCATTCTCTTCCAGTCTAAAGGTGAGACGGGAAGGCCTGGAGGATGGGTGCAGGCCCGGCCACAGGCGCCGGGGGGAGAGGCTGCCGCCTTCCCCGCTGAGTACCAGGCCCCTCACGTCAAATGGGTGGGACGACTGTGCCCTCCTTTAGCCTTGGTGCAAAGGCTGGCTGGGCCAGCATCTTGTACAAGGCAAACATTTAATTCGGTATCAAAGAAAAAGGTCCTATTAATGCCACCATGCTCTCAACAAAGGAAAAGCCATTTCCCACAGAGACAATCTCGGACTCTCCAAAGCCAACCCTTCACTTGGGCTTCTGTTGCTAGAACACCTCATCTCTGCTTTGACTGTAGTGTCTTTTTTAAAACAGTTAACAACGTTTAGGGGCACCAGGGGGCTCAGTCGGTTGAGCATCTAATTCTTGACTTTGGCTCTGGTCACGATCTCAGTGTCATGGGATCGAGCCCCAGGTCCCACTCTGCGCTGGGTGTGGAGCCTGCCTGAGATTCTCTCTCTATCCCTCTGGCTCTCCCTGCTCTAAAAAGTTAATAAAATAAAATAGTTGCGACATTTATTTTTGAATGGATATCTTATGACATTTATTTTTGAACGGATTCAAAGTAATTAAGTCTGTTGGTGGCAGTTTTCTCATTCTCCAGAGGGCAGGCTATAAACGTACCAACCTCGGCACCCAGCACACTGGCAAGTTCTCCTCTGGTTTCAAAGGCTCAGCCTCTGCTTGTCTGTCAGCACGCGGACTCGTCAGAAGAAGCGTGCGCTGGACCACCAGCCTGGAACAACCAAGCATGGTGCACGAACTTCTCTCCTGTTCCTCTGACTCCCCACTATGGCGCTGACTCAATTTAATGGGGGCCAAGACACAACTGCTCCCAGGGATGATGTCCCCACGCAGACGCCTCAGTCAGAGCGCACGGAGTTTCTGCTCATTCCTACCTGCGGTCATTTCAGAGCAGCGCCAAATTTTAATTCCTCTATTTGCCACTGCTTGATAGAGACCTTTGTCCTTCCTTTTCTGTTAGCCATTTTAACTTCCCCTCAATCCTGCTATGGTGTCTCCACGATCGCGCATTTACTTATGTTCGCCCAATCATCTTTCACGGAGGCCAGCAGAGAAGCAAACAGCTTGTGACGCCCCATTTACAGCTCGGCTGTGCACCACACGCTTTTAGAGTGCTAACCGCTGTGAGAAACCCAGTTCAGATGCTGCCACAGGAAAAAGCAACAGATGCAGCGTTAACGGCACAGACAAGTATTTTTCAGAAAGGGTCTCTTGCAATTTAGTGATTAGAAACTAGCAATTAAAATCATAAACTGACTAGGACGGAGTGGAAAATGTCAGAAGGCCTCAAACACAGGGAGGCCGAGACCGTGTGACACGTCAGTCCCAGTCACACGTGCTCACGTCCACACGCGCGAGCGCGCACACCGTGCTCCTACTACCTCCCGTGAGCCAGGGTCAAGAGGGCTGGGAAGTCAGCGCTGTGGGCTAGCCAACCTCGGAGCCTCGGTGTCCCCCACTGCAAACAGGGAGAGCAGCAGCTGCCGCATGATGCTCTGGGGAGATGCAAATGGGAACACAGGATTTACACCGACGACACACTACAAACTGTACCAGAACTTCGCAAGTCACACATCCGTTCGCTCATTCAACAAAATGCCACTCAAGAAGGTCTGAAGAAGGCAAGGGGCCACGAGAATCCCAAGGGACGAGCATTGCACGCAGAGGGAAGAGCCCATCACGGCAGGGCTGGAGCAGGGAGCCGCTAAGACACTGCGGGGCTGAGTGAGCACAGGAAAACCGAGCTTTCCACCACAGGTGAAATGGGCAGTCGCTGGAAGATTCTGGCAGGAAAATGACAAGGACCTGAACTATGTTTCTAAAGGATCACTCTAGCTCCGATGCTGAGAATGGATCACAGCAGGCAGGGGAAGGTGGAAGCTGGGAGACCAGCTAGGAGCCTGCAGCAACACGGCAGCAGAGACAGGACTGCAGCCCAGACCAGCTAGGAGTCTACTGCAACGATCCAGTCATCCACAATGACTCGGTGGTACCTGGACCAAGGTGGCAGGGGAGGCAAAGGCAGTTATCTGGATTTCTAATGGACTGACCGGAGTGGATAAGAAGGGGAGGCACTAAAGAGAGCTCTAAGAATTGCACCAGAGCCGCGGGAAGGGTGTCCCTACTTGATAGGAAGCTTTGGGGGAAACTGGTTCAGCTCTCTTCCAGGAATTCGGTTTGGTGTCTGACTGTGAGCAGCACCTACTCGATAACGTACTCCTTTTTTTTGTTTTTAAGATTTTATTTACTTATCTGACAGAGATCCAAGTAGGCAGAGAGGCAGGCAGAGAGAGAGGAGGAGAAGCAGGCTCCCCGCTGAGCAGAGAGCCCGATGTGGGGCTCAATCCCAGGACCCTGAGATCACGACCTGAGCCGAAGGCAGAGGCTTAACCCATGGAGCCACCCAGGCGCCCCTCGATAACGTACTCTTGACAGGTCCCCCTTCTTGCTTCTCTCCCTACCACCTTTCCTGTGCTTCCCGGGATCACCTTGCAGATGAACACCTACTCCTGAATCCGTGGCTTGGGGTCTGTGCTGGGGGACTCCAAACGAAGACACACAGGACACCTGGAAGCGCAACTGCGGGTGAAGGGAGTGTGTGAGGACTACACCGTGAGGACCACCGCGTCCCTGGACACGGAGCACACGCAACTGCACGTGCCATCCGCAGCCTCCTGCCGTGTGCCAAGCAACGCTTCAGAGAAGCTTCCTCCTCCTGCCTTCCTCAAGCTCCCGCGATCCCCGCTTGTGTTCTAAGTCACTGCTTCTAGTCCCTTGAACCATGGGCTCCCATAGTCTTTGAATGAAGACATTTGGGAATTGGGGAAAAATCAGTCACTCAGAGGTGGGCTGTACGGGAAATCATCACTGTCCCCGAAAACTGCTTAAGGCGACTCATTTGGCTAACCCCTCCACTCAGAGTCATCAGCGAGATGGCCTGCTCGGAGAGGGGCCGAGCCCGTCAGATTCCGGACATGCGGGTGCAGGTGACGCCACAGTGGCGCCCGTGACGCTTGGCCCGGCGTCAACTGCCACCCGGCAGCCGCGGCCGTGCGGCGCCTCCTCGACCATGCACCATCCTCACACCCACATCGAGCGCTCCAGCCACCCTCGCAGGCACGCACCAGGATTACTATAGAGATGAGACACCCGGGCCAGAGGGTCAAGTGACCTGTTCAAGGTCCCATCGAAGGCAAGCGGCGAAGCAAAGTTCACGCCAGGGGCCGCGGCTGCGGGGAACCGGCTCATGAAACCCCCGATTCTCACCTGTTTTAACGACGAATACTGGAACCTCGGACTTGCACGAGCCCGCACACCGCACGCCGAGCCGCCCTCACCCGGAAGTACGTGTTGCCCCCGAGTCCGCCCCCCACTCCTTTTCCATTGCTCGTCTCCACCTGACTCATCGGGGCAGAGTCCCTGCTGTTGCTGTAGTCATAGTGAGAGCCCCCGGCGCTCTGAAGAGGAAAGTGGGTGACATGCGGACCGAAGAGCCGTTTACGATGGACAGAAAGAGCTCAGCGGAAACCCCCCAGGAAAGCCAGACTGACACTGGGCCAGCGTGCGGCCGCCTGCATCCCCGTACACACAGATCTCCCCGGCTCGGCCTGAATCCTTCCCATCTCATGCTGTTTCCTCAAGTTTCAAAATGAGAATCTTTACGGTTAGCCATTCACAGACCTCACAGCTCTATGGAGCAGACCTTCACATCGGTGTTTATCTCCAGTCCTGGCTCTGTCACCTATTAGGTACGCAACATGGTGGATCACTCGACCTCTCCGAGTCGTAGCTCCTTAACCTGTCAGGTGGGCAAACCCTACTCGCCACACAGGACTTTCACGGAGAGCAAGACGCGCGGCGTTTGCCAGCGCACGTATGCAGTGCCTCCCACACAGCGGGCGCGCATGTTCCGTCCTTCCTCTCCTGAAGGTTTATGGTCCCGAATGTTATCAATCGTAAGAGATGCTGGTGATGGGACAGGAGGGAGCTGGCCGGCTGCCTCCAGCCGCACACACTGCTGTGACAGGACAGAGACACACACAAAAATCAAACAGGATGATGGATACAAACAATGCTACAAGCATGTGGACTTCGGGAAGCAGTGACTTTGGCCGGGTGGTGGGAGGGTGGGTGAGTGCACGGTGGGGACATCAGGGAAGACTTGGGACTCACCACTCACTAGACTACTGCAATAGTGGAGGGGCCATTCTTCCACTTCTACTACAGATCCCTTTCAGAAACACACAAGTGATGGCGCCAGGGCTTAAAAACTCCTCCTAAAGGCTTACGCTGGCCTCCAGTTCCAACTCCCTAGCACAGCCACAAAGCCCTTTGCCACTGAACCACAAAAAATTATTTTATAACAACACCTCAAATTCCTCAGGTACTAAATGCCAGGAGAAGCAGGGATTCGTGTCTTAATAGAAATTAATTCAATGCAAATAATTTCCTCTTTATACCAACGTTACATCAAGGAATTAAGATTTTTTAGGGGATGGAGGGAAGGTAGACAGTTTTGGAATACAAAGCACTCTGGTGACATGTGCAGGAAAAAGCCAAGCACAGCTAAGCACTGGGATAAAAGGGCACCGGGTGGTAAATGAGGGGGCCAGGAAGGGAGATGGGAAGGGACCAAGATAACGTCACTGACTTTCAAGCTTTGGAGAGTAAGACTCAGGCCGGTGTCAGAGCTAAGGCACACTGTAAGTCAAACTTGTTCCAAGACCGGCCCAGAAAACCCTTGGCACCACTTCCACAGGAAAACGTCTGCTTACATCCAGAACATGAGCCTAAAACCGAACTCCGCACACGCCATCCTTGGGAACGCTGGACACTGCTGACAGTCCCAGCCGTTACACCACCGAAAAGGGGGAGCTCATCACATAGCAAACACCTTGTTGGAAAACAAAGCACCCGCGTGACTTTGGAGCACATGCACACCGATCCCCCAAACCCTCACATCTGGATCCAGGCCTGATGCTCCCCCGATTTCGTTATTCGAAGGAGACAAGAAGAGCTGCTCTAAGTCAGGTCTGATCGCTCATTTGGGGACAATGCAGACATCCTTCCTCAGTCGCATCCCCCCGGGGCAGGAGTGTCAGCCTCTTGGGTCTTGCGTCACCCCGTTTTCAGCCTCTCCTGAGAGGGGCTGACTTCAGTTTCGGGTGTGCTCTGTTGTGACACAGCTCCCGCCTGCCATGGGCACCTGATCAGCCGAGCCGCCTTTCTCCTTTGGCTCTTGAGGATCCACCCCTGTCCCGGGAGGACGTCTGATGAGCTGCGCTGTCCTAGCTTAGGGGCAGGCACACAACCAAAGCCACGCAGACCACAAACTTTCTCCACGGAAGATGGGTCTGAAAATGCGGCCAGCCGGTGCCTGCCATGCTGACTCCTGCCAGTTACCTTGGTTTCCGTACTTCCCGGCCCAATTCTCTAGCTTTTCCTTAAACCTCAGGAGCAGCCTTCTGTCTCGGTCATAAATTCCTTGTTCTGTTCAAGCTAGCCTGTTTCTGTTCTTGTTATTAATGGACCCTAACCGGTACCTTTCCAAGTGTTACTCATTCTTCCTGCCATGCTCTCCAAGTCCATCTTACAATGCTGCTGCTAGACGGGCCTTCCTAAAACAAAGCTCCAAGCATCCACTGGATGTACACACGAGGGAATACCTATGAAATCAACTCATTTATTGACCTCTTATTATGTGCAAGGCATGGCTAGACAAGCCTGAAATACGGGACGCACAAAACAGACAAGGCCCCCCAATTCTAGTGGGGTAAATGAGATGATGAACAAGGAAAGAAATGACAAAAGGTAGCTTCAGGCCGTACTATAATGAAAATACACAGGGTGCTAAAACCGCCTAGAAACTAGGGGTTTGTAGAGAATGCTTAGGAAATGCCTCGATGTGATATTTTAGCTGCGCTAAAAGCTGGGTCAAAAAGAAATAATGAAAACATGGTTCTCTGTTAGGTTAAAATGCAAAAATTTAAAAACCATAGACGCCACACTTCTGTAAATCTGGTCACGAACTACTATTTAAATTTTCTTTCCCAGGGCGCCTGGGTGGCTCAGTGGGTTAAAGCCTCTGCCTTCTGCTCAGGTCATGATCCCAGCATCCTGGGATCAAGCTCCGCGTCGGGCTCTCTGCTCAGCAAAGAGCCTGCTTCCCCCTCTCTCTCTGCCTGCCTCTCTGCCTACTTCTGATCTCTGTCTGCCAAATAAATAAATAAAATCTTAAAGAAAAAAACCACACAAATGATAAATTTTCTTTCCCTTCATTAGTCCCTTGCGACGACTTCCTGCTTCAGATGCTGTGTCTCTGGGACACAACCCGAGTGTCCTGCTTCTCCCACTACCAGATCTTGAATGTCTGAGGCCTCATCTCCCATTCTCCAGCACTCCACTCAGCTGAACGCTCATCATCCTTCAAAGCTCAGCTCAAGTCCGGTCCCTCCAGTAAGCCTTCTACATGGGCTGGACTGTGTCCCCCTCTCCACACCCCATCACATGCTGAAGCCCTAACCAACCCCCTTCCCTGGCATGTCAGAATGCAAGAGTATTTAGGGGCGCCTGGGTGGCTCAGTCGGCTAAGCGTCTGCCTTTGGCTGGGGTCATGATTTGGGGGTCCTGGGATGGAGCCCCACATTGGGTTCCCTGCTCAGCGGGGAGCCTGCTTCTCCCTCTCCCTCTGCCCCTCTCCCCCACTCATGCACAGGCATGCGCTGTCTCTATCTCAAACAAAATCTTAAAAAAAAAAAAAAATACAAGCATATTTAGACAAAATGTTTAAAGTCATTATCGATTTTAATGAGGACTTTAGGGTGCACCTGAATCTCACTGGTGTCCCTACAATGGGAGGAGAGGAGGACACCAGCACACAGAGGGCAGAGCACAGGACGACAGGGAAGATGGTCCTCTACGTGCCACGACACGCCTCAGGAGAAGCCAACCCGGCCCACACCCTGACCCTGGACTTCTAGGCTCCAGAACTGGGAGCAAATACGTTTCTGGTAAGCCCCCCGGTCTGGGGCGCCGTTCTGGCAGCCCTGGCTACCCAGGAGATGTTCCGAGACTCCTTCAGTTAGCAACGAGCGAGCGCCTTCCAACTCCGGTGCCGCAGACTGGCTCCGCTCACGGGACGTCGGCATCTGCGGTTTGTCCCCCAACGGAGATAGCTGTCAACTGCGTGAGGACTAACAATCTACTTAATGTCTCTTGACACTGTTCACAACGTCCCCACGGTATCTTGCACAATAAATACTTGTTGACCTTCCTGTAGTCTGAGGATCCAATTAAATGCAGGAGTGGGAGTCAGGCCTTCCGTTTGTTTCTCCTCAAGTAAAGCTGGCCCCATCACTGCCTTTTCGGACACTATACTGATTTTTCTATTACTTCCTGGATAAAACCCAAACTCCACAGACTGGCGTACCCGCCTCTTCACAGTCTGGTCATCGCATCTTTCCACCCTCTGTGGACACTGCTTGCCGTCTACCCCTACAAGCCTGTACGCCCATGACCAGCACCTAACACACCTTTCTTACCTTCCTCTGGCCAACTTTCACAGGAAGAGCCAGCTCGAAGGTCCCTGTCCCCGCAAAGCTCTCACTACAGCGCCCCCAGCCAATGGCTCAGTCCTAGGCGAACTACCACAGCACTCCAACCACCGGTCTGCAGGAACGGCACAACTATTTTGAGTGACCTGCTTTTCTGTCGACCTCCCTCCTGACAGCCCGTGAAAGGAAGTGCGCTTCCTTTCCTCTGTGTGTCCCCAGCGCTTGGCACGAGCCTGGCAAGTATCTGCTGGGTCAGGAGAGAAATGAGTAGCCCAAGGTTCAAGCCCTGCACCTGCTCACCTTCCCCGCGGCGGCGTCTGTTAAGAGAGCTCAGCGCCGCAGCTCTGCCTTCTGCAGGAGCTCCTGGGGCTGGCAGGTCTGCTGGACGGCGACGCCCACGTCTGCATCTCTGCTTTGACGTCTCCCTGGGCCCGCAGGGGCCCGCTGAGCACTTCCATCACAGCCAACGCCACATGCCCAGGGCAGCACTCAGGGCCCGTTTCCCTCGCCCGTACCCCACATATGCTGTCCTCACACATTCCTTATTTGGTTAGGTGTGGTGCCAACCACCAGCTCCCCCAAACCGGAAACCTCTTTCCTCTCTAGCCCATCAGCACGGCCTGGCAAACCTCGCCTGTGAATCACCTCTCCTCATCCGTGTTGGGTCTGGGGACAACCAGAAGTCCCTTCCATCACCTCCTGCTCACCCCAAGACTCCCAAGAAAGCTCTCTGGTTACACACCCAGCATCGCTTGCCGCAAACACTGCTAGGTTCCCTGAAGTCTGGGCTGATCTCCTCGCCCCACGTTCAGTAACTAGTGTTACATGAGCGAATGACTAAGCACACCAACACCCCAAATTTCCACCTTCTTTCTAGCACCAATGTCCGGGAGGACTTAAATTAGGAAGTAATGACAATTAGACACTAGAGGTGGACGAGGAGAAAGGATTTAAGAGTGACTGTCAATGAGAAGTCCCAGGTCGATGAGCCCTCTGTGCCCCCGCGAGCCCGGCGCGCAGGCTGCCAGCTGATGGCTCCCGGTGCTCATTGTGAGCACTGCTGGACTACTGTGACCCGCCGATGCCCTCTGATGCCCGCGGTGCGCAGCGCGGCCGGCCGCCGCACTGAAGGACTCCGGGATGCTGCAAGGAGCGGGGGCTGATGGACCTCTGCGCCCCCGGCCCGCCCTGTGGCGATCCCGAGGGACAGCCGGTCTCCGAAAACACCCGGCGTCCACGTGCTGCTCCAGCGGCATTCTCCAAAGCACGCAGCCCCAGGCTGGCGGTGCGGAGCGACCGGGGCGCAGCGCTGGGGCCGAGGGGCTCCCCCGGGCCGCGATCCTTCACAGGCCGCTGAAGCCGTTCGAGGGGAGCGGTCCGGGCGGTCAGCAGCCCACGAAACCCCCCGGGGCTCCCGCCGTCGGAGGTCCCTGCGCGGGAGTGCCCAGAACCGCTGGTCCCCACCCACCCCCTCCCCAGCTCCCGCGGCCGCAGACTCCCAGTGGGGAGCCGGCCACAGCCCCGCACCGAGGCCCGCGGCGGGGAGTCCGAGCGCCGGGAACTCCGCGGGTTCCGCAGAGAAAGGGGCGCGCTGCGGGGCCACGCGTCCGGCAAGAGGCCCGCGGGGAGGCGGGCGGGGGCGGGGCCCGCGATGTCAACTCGGGCTGCGGCCGGGACCGAGGGGCGACGGGGAGCAGGCGGCGGCAGGTGCGGGGTCCCCGCTGCCCCGCAGCTTCCGCGAACCCCACCCCGTCGCCGGCGCGCCCCCACGCCCGCAGCGGACCGGAGCACGCGCCCCCGGCCGGAAGGCGTCCCAACCGCCCGGCGCACACGCTCGCGCCGAGGTCGCGGCGTCCCGCCCAGGGGGGCACCTGGCCGGGCGAGGGAAGACCAGCCGGGGACGGAGCGTGCGCACTGGCGAGGGCGAGGCCAAGTTTGGGCAAGGAGCATGCGCAGTGTGAAGGCACAATCGGCTACGTGGGAGCCTGGGGCATGCTCGGTGAGAGCCCGGACCCCGCGCACGCGCAGAAGAGCTCGGAGCCCGCAACCCGCTGGTGGAGAGAAAAAAGAGGAGAGAAATCACCTCAGAGTTACGTCAGGAAAGGCCGCGTTTTGCGAGGAGGCTGTGGCCTCCCACGGGGCCCCGCAGTTCTCCTAGGGCGAGGGGCGTGACAGTTACTCACCGGTCTCCAGCCCCGAGGCAGACGCCGGGCCCCTTTCCGCTCACACTCGGCTCGCGCGCGCCGCAGCCGCCGCTGCCGCTGTGATTCCATCCATCTTGAATTTGACGTCATCCCACACCAGGGATGAGGTCATCGCAGGCAGAGCTCGTCACGTGCGCGGCGCTGTGATTGGGCGCCGGCCGTCCGGGGGGCGGGGCGAGGGCGGGGCGCCGCGCCGGGGGCGGGCGAGGGCGGGCCTGACGGGAGCGCCGTCGGCGTCCGCGTCCTTCCGCGTCCCGCGCGCGCCTTCCGCCTGGCGTCCGCGTGCGCCCGCGGCCTCCGCGCGCCCGCCCCCGCCGCCGAGCAGCCCCGCGCCGTCGTAGCGCCCGCTGGCCTGCGGCCTCCGTGGTCCGAGCGGGGCTTGCGTCTCCTGCGGGGGTGCGCGGGGCGGCTCCGCGCTGTCGTCCGGCCCTCTCGGCCCGCGCGACCGGACGGCGCCCCCGCACGCCCCTCGGGGATCAGCCCTCCGGCGCGGGCCCGGGCGCGGGGCGCCGGTGCGGGGCGCTCGCGGGCCTTCCCCGGAGGCGCACGGGGCGAGGGGCTGGGAGACCTGACCTCCCGCGCCCACATGTCCTCCCGCCGCAGGGGCCGCCCTGGAAGGACCCGGAGAGCGGGCGGCGGGGACGGGGCTCGCGGTCCGTCGTGCGCGGGCCGGTCGGGGCGGCGGCCGGGTCACCGCGCAGCCTGCGCCTTCTGTCGCCGGCACCACCTTCTCCGATGTCCCTTCTCGTCCGGTGGCTCCCAGGCCGCGCGCGCTTGCGAGCACCACAGGCCCACTGCGGCCCGAAGCGTGCGGGGACACGCGCCACAGCCACGCTGCCGGCGCTCACCGCGGACCAGCTGCGCCCGGCCCCGCCGTGGGTCCCCGCCAAGCCCGTGTGCGGGGCACTGCCAGGCCGAGCAGGCTGCCTTCCACAGGACAGATTTTAATCGGGGTTAATGCTTTTTGAATGTCCATTAACTTTTTAGTGTAATTTTTAAATTTGTCTGTCTTTTTTTTTTTAAGCTTTTATGTTTAAGTAGTAAACCTAGAACTCCCAACCCCGGGATCAAGAGTCACAGACTGTGCTCAGCCTGCCAGGCAACCCCAGTTTAATTTCCTAGACGAGTTTAGGCACGTGACCCCGGCAGAAATAATTGATGACATGTTTGGGGACCGTGTGCAACAAATCATCTCGCATTAGGTTGATAAAAGTTAACACGTTCCGGTATAACAGCTTTGTTGCCAACTGTTCCACTGATTCTAAGAGAACTCTCAATTTCAGAGCAAGAACCTGGCGCCTGGGAATTCTGTCTTACGCCATCGCACCTCCAAGAAGTCTGTTTCTGTATTGGACTGAATGGTGGTAAAGCAGAAAAGGGGCTTTGTACTTAAAAGAAGGCAGAAGGCAAGGATGATTGGGAGTCTTCCCCAGGGCCAGGAGTTTTGGGGTCCCCTGGGATTCGTCTGGGCCAGCACACACCCTTGTCCCCATTTCGTGGCTGGGAAACCAGTTCCAGCTGCGAGGCAAGAGCCAGGGCTAGAAGCCAGATTTTCTCAGTACCAAATGCCAGAAGCCGTCCCTCCCGGCTTACCTTCCTTTCTAGCTGACTCGGGAAGACACATGTTGGTGTCTCGTCTCCAAGCCATGTCATCGGGCGTTTGCCCTCGCTGCATCGCTGCCCCTGACCGACCCTCACATCCAGCAGGAAACGCAGGCTTTCAGCTGACCTCCTGGGTTTGTGGTCTCCACCAATTCCTTCTTCAGACCTGCTGGTTTCACTGATGCCTCCATCCCTCAGAGTCTCTACCTCTTTTCTGACCTTCCGTTCTCCACCTCCTTGGCTGGCTCCTCTGCCCACGTCCGGCCTCCCACTTTGGGTCTCCTGAGGCTCGGAACGGGGCCCTGTAGTTACACTAACGCCCTGCGGTCCCATCCGTCCTGGGGACATCAGTCCGCGTGGCTGAGCCCGGAACTTGGGCACCATTTCTGCTCCCTCCTCAGGCCCAGGGTGCAGCCTGTCACCAAATCCGGGCTCTCTGCCTCCTGAACGCTTCTGTCATGCCCTAACCACTTTCCGCCCCAATGGCTTCCTGACTGCTCTCCAGCTTCCCGACGTTTCCCTTCTAATCTACCCTCCCTTTGCAATCCAAGTGACCTTTTTTTTTTTTTTTTTAAGATTTTATTTATTTATTTGACAGAGAGATCACAAGTAGGCAGAGAAGCAGAGAGAGAGGGGGAAGCAGGTTCCCCGCTGAGCAGAGAGCCCGATGCGGGGCTCGATCCCAGGACCCTGAGATCATGACCCGAGCCGAAGGCAGTGGCTTAACCCACTGAGCCACCCAGGCGCCCCTCCAAGTGACCTTTTTAAAAAGCGAAAGATCCCATGTCACTTCCGTGCTCAGGTTTTTGACAGCTCTCGGTTGCTCTAAGGCTGGCATTCAGACTCCATGTATGGGACCTGACCCAGCAGACTGATGCCCCCCCTGCCCCTATAGTCCCCTCTCTGCCTCCCAGGACTCCCCCCAAACAAGTCACGCCCTGTCTCTTGCCTCTGTCTTGTGTGTTGCTCTCTCCCCCTTCCGCAGCACTGCCACCATCACAGACCAGACCCCTACCTCTGACCTTGATCAGTTCATCCCAGAGGCTATGTTACTGCCCCCCTGGGGGGGGCTGGGGGAGGGATGGGGATTCCCCCACCTCCTCCTTCCCCTCGTGAGCGTCATTCTGGGTTTGGTGCTCCTCATGTAGCTTGTGCTACCACTGGGCATATTCTCTTGGACTTGCCTGCCAGGACCCTCCCAGCCCGCAGCGAGCTCCTCACGTCTGCCCGCCCAGAGCCTAGCACGGTGCCTGACCTACAGTGGGTGTGCAACCTATTTTTTTTTTCTGTCCTACCTTACTCTTGTTCACCCTTCCCTGCCCTTGTCCTGCTGCCTGGCCTGCCACCCACGCTGCCAGAAACTTGCTGCTTGTTTCAGACCCTCTTCTCGTCAGTTGCTGCATTCGGCCATCACCGAGTCCGTCCCCTGTGCTTCTGAAGTGCTCCTTCAGTCTGTCCTCACCTGCCCTCCTGCTGCTGCTCCTGCCCTCCAGGGCACCAGCATTTGCATGAGATGGGCTCCCTCCCTTCCCAGGCCGGTCCGTCTTAGTCCCATGTCTCTCTCTCAAAGCAGAGCTGATGGGTGCAGCCCCTGTGTGGGCCTCCAGAGCAGTCCAGAAAGGGCTTCTCTCCGTTCCTCTACTCGGTCTACTGCCCCAGGTACTTCCGGGGATGCCTTTTTCCTGCTCTGTCTGCCAGCAGCTCCCATTTCTGCTCTTGAGAGCCAGCCCCCTGCCTCTGTGCTCCAGCTGTCCCACTGTGGCCCCTAGTTAGCCGTTACTGGCTGCTTCCAGGCCAGCTTCCTGTGGGCTCTTGTGACGCAGAGACCGTGTCGATGAACCTGTGTGTTCCCAGAAGTTTGGGGCCCGTGGCTAGGCCTGCGCCCCGGGCCATCAGCTCCCCATGGCCAGAAACTGTTCGAGGGGTGTCTTCTGCTGTGGCATTAGTAATTAGTAAGACTCTAACTTGGTCTCTTTGCATTTCTGGGACCAGGTAGACACAGCCCTTTCATAAACCCGGGGAGGTAGGTCTGTATTGGTTTAAAAGCATGAGGCTGTACCTGTTCAGAGGTGGGACATTTCAATCGCCTGTGATCCTCCTAATCCCCCGTTTCATTTTGAGCTGGCCCCTAGATGTCCCGATTGGCTTTAGCTGCGGGTTGAGTAGTTGTCCTTTTAAAAATTTAGGTTGAAGCGCAGACGGATGTATTCCTTTCCTATTGCGGCTATAACAAATGACCACGACCTTGGTGGCTCGAAACAGCAGACATTCAGTGTTGCAGGGCTCTGGAGGCCACAAGTCCCCAGTCGGTAGCACTGGGCTGTGATCACGGGGCCGTGCTCCTTTCCTTGCCTCTTCCAGCTTCTGGTGGCTACTGATACCATTGACTGTGGCCACATCCCTCCCCTCCACGCTCTGCTTCTGCGGTCACATGGCCTTCTCCGTGTGTCACATCTCCCTCTTACAAGGACACTCGCGACGACGTGCAAGGTCTGCTCGGGTAGTCCAGAATGAACTCCCCATCTCAGGATTGGTAACTTAATCACAACTGCAAAGACCCTTTTTCCAGAGAAGTTCGAATGACAGGTTCCGGGGATTAGGACCTGAACTGGTATCTTTGCAGGAGACCTTTGCCGATCCTCGGTATGTGTTGGCAACAGGGGAAGGTCTTTGAAAAGCTTACAGCAAGGAGAATGGGACTGGCAAGCGGTGAGGGGTCAGATGGCTGTGCCAATGGTTTATGACAGCCCCTCGCCTGCAGACACCGCATCCAAGGCTCAAGCGGGCTCGGGACTAGAGTGGGCCGTGGCTATCTTGTCAATAGGGTGGAAATCGGGCCAGGTTAAGTGTCCGACCCACTTGATGCTTACAGTTGAGAAGCCTTGTCTTTAAACATTATCACGAAATGGGGAGTTTCTCCCCAGCTAGAACCATCAGTCGGCTGCCTGCTTGCCTTTCCCAGAAGGGCCTGACAGCCTCCTCTCTCTCCCCGCCACGCTGGTTTTTGGAGACCAAGGAATCGAGGTCCGCCAGTTCAGCAGACAGCTGTCACTGATAGGAACCGGACTGCATCAACACATTCACCCCTGTTTCTGGCAACCCTTTGCCCGACGCAAGATTGGAGAGGACTCTGCGTGTGTGTGCACGTGCGTGTGTAACAGCAGTAGACCTTCCGGGCACTTGACTGTGAGCCGCGTACAATGAGAAAGCAGATTTAGATGGGATTTCTTATGTGTTGTTCCATAAATTGCCATCAGGAAAGGAGGGGAGGAATATAGATGTTTTAAAATCTGCACCGTGGGATTCTTTTGGTAGATAAGGCTGGATCTTGACCCCCAGAGCCTCACACTGGGGTGAAGAAGCACAGCTTCCTCTGAGCTAGTGTCTGCCCTCCGCGGTGATCCAATCTGTGCCGCCACCCTGCTCTCCAGGAAGGATAAAGCCCTCCACCCCAGGAAAGTGAGCCTCCTACGGCCAGGAGGTACAGGAAGGGGGGCGGATCCGGGTCTGACGGTGAAGTCCAGGACCTTTCAAACAAGCAGCCCTGCAAATACTCCAGATGTTTCAGGTGGAACTCATCAGCCCTTTGTCCTCTTTTTCTCCTAATGGGAAGGGGCGAATCCAGAGCAGGGGCTTCTGTTAGATGAGCTAGTGGGGAGGGGAGGAGGTGTGGGCAAATGGGGATATGCTAGCAGGTGGCAAAAGGCAGAGGGATGGACACCCCGTGGCTTGTGATCAATGAGCTCCGTACTCTATAAAGAGTGAGGGTACTTGGGGTGTGGATGGGGTCCGGATCTCAGTGAGCCCTCCTGTTCTCTGCCCATCGGCATTATGATGAACGTGCCTGTCATGGCCCAGGCTTTGGCACTGCAAAGATGAATGCTAGACGGTCCCCGCCCTCGAGGAACTGGCATCCTCTCTGGGGAGAAAGACAGGAACCATCAACCCAAGTGGTGAATGCCACAGGACTCGTGCGTGCTCAGGACCGTGACACGATGCAGTTCTGCCTCTTCCAGGGTCCCAGACGTGGGGCGGGCCTGAGGCTAGCGGTGGCCATGCCAACCTCTGTCCTCCTGGAGCCCTGGAGATGAGCCCTTGGGACCAAGCAGTCAACCCCTTTCCCGTACACGGGCCACACAGCAAGGGGACCAAGCTTTACCCCTGACAGTGACTGCACTGATTCTGGAACAGGTAAGAGGGAGCTGACCGTCATTCTGGGTTTCTAGACAGAGACCTTGCGTTGTGAGAGCGAACCCTGAACTCACTAAGGGTGTCAGGCCGGGCAGCCCTTTCCAGACGGTAGCTGGTTCAGGGTGTCTACCAACAAAATGGCGTTGTTTCTTACCAGGACCTTCAAGACAGCCGAGCACATTCGTCCAAAAAAAAAAAAAAAAAAAAAGAAAGAAAAAAAAAAGACTAGCGATGTACTTGGGTTTCTTTCCTGTGTTTCTGTTTTGTTTTTTAAATCTTAGAGACAGTAGAGCTTTATCCCTTCTCTTTCGGAAAGAGCCAGTCTTGTTGACCCTGGTCCAGAACATGAATCACTCCACTAAAAAAGAAATAGGAACGTGCATTTACACTTGATCCGAGAAGTACTTACTGCGCTAAAATCGTCTCCAGGACGCGTTTGGGTACTTGGCATGTTTGGTGCTCTCAGAAATCCGGCACTTTGAAACGTCTCAGTAAATATTTCCCCCCAGATCTACGTTAAAATATCGATTTTAGAACTAGGCTGGATGAAATGCTCTAGAACTAGAAGTTTGCTTGTGAAGCAATCTCATAAAAACTGGGTCAAGTGCTTTAATCTGTTTTCTCCATTAGAGAGCAGCCCCCGCCCCGCCCCCGCCCCCGCCCCCAGCTTAAATGTGACTCAGTTGATTTGGTTCATTGTCTGGTTCCCTGATATCTGCGAAATTGCTACTTATTAAAACAGATGCCCTGTTCCTTTTAAGTTTTCTTTCTTTCTAAGGTAGGCAGGTTATCGTCAGGGTTCTAGCACTCGGAAAATTGACGGGTGGTGATGACCAGTGACCAAGAACCATCATGATGTCATCCGAGCTTTTGCCAAGTCTGCGTATTTAACCTATCTGACTTATCACTGGCTCTAATAAGCCTAGGATTGTCAAATATTGCCTGAAAATCTTCCCAAGGATTTTGACTTATAAAAATCAATGAACTTGGAGCGCCTGGGTGGCTCAGTGGGTTAAGCCTCTGCCTTAGGCTCAGGTCATGATCCCAGGGTTCTGGGATTGAGCCCCGCATCGGGCTCTCTGCCTGTTTCCTGTTTCCCCCTCTCTCTCTGCCTGCCTCTCTGCCTACTTGTGATGTCTGCCTGTCTGTGTCAAATAAATAAATAAAACCTTTAAAAAAAATCAGTGAACTTTAGAAGATAACTGTATTGTCAGCAGGGTAATAAGTACTCTAAAATTAAACATGGTGCTCTTTCTCCTGGATTGAAGTTAGCTCGCCGGAATTCTGTATTAAAAGGAAGCAGGAAAGGGGGGAGCATGGCTGGCTCAGTTGGAGGAGCATGCAACCCTTGGGCCTCAGGGTTGTGAGTTCGAACTCCACATCAGGAGCCGAGACGGTTCAAAAATAAAAAATCTTGGGGCGCCTGCGTGGCTCAGTGGGTTAAAGCCTTTGCTCAGGTCATGGTCCCAGGGTCCTGGGATCGAGTCCCGCATTGGGCTCGCTTCTCGGCAGGGAGCCAGCTTCCTCCTCTCTCTCTGCCTGCCTCTCTGCCTCCTTGTGATCTCTGTCGAATAAATAAATAAAATCCTTAAAAATAAAATAAAATAAAAATAAAACATAAAAAATTTTAAACAAAAGGAAGCAGGAAAGGGATGGTCACGCGCGCACTATGAGGGCACGTCCCCATTAACTGTGTCTTTCCACGACGTCCTGCTTTATTCAGTCATAAAGCAAAATTAATAATTATGAAGCAGGTTCAGGATTCCAAACTCAGTGACAACTGACCCTGTGACTAACCTTGGCTTCTTACACAGAAACTAGGGCTGGATTCGGAAGTTAAGAAAGATCAACAGAGGAAGTGCCACGGGCGGCGTCAAGTGAGAATGGGAGCTGTCGCGGTTTTGCCGGGCGCGACCAGGCCGGCGGACAGCCAGCCACGAGAACGCACTTGGTGTTTATTTTTCTGCATTTTGTAAAGGTGGGCACGGGAAGGCAGAACGTTGGGTGCGGAGAGCAGGATGGCGGGCCTCGTCCGCCCCAGGTTCAAGGGCCGTCAGCTCTTCCACTTAGTGACGGGGTGACCCCGGCCAAGTTGCATCACCTCCGGAACCTGCAGGCCCCTCCCGGTACCGAGAGCCTCGTGAATTTCCACAGTGCAGGTCCCGCATGGGGCGCGAGTGAGGTGAAGGCCAAGGGCTTAGCCCTCGCTGATACAGAGCAAGCATCGGACCAGACCTGGAAAGTATCGTGATTTCTGCCCCTTACTTCAATAACCGCTTCGCGATCGAAAGCCGTTCCACAGAGAAATAATCGGGTCTGACATCCACAAGATGCACAGGAAAAGCCACAGCCAATCTGGGGAGATGCTCTGGGGCGAGACTGAGTCTGGGCTGAGTTATCACGCAGACGAGCAGAAAAGGTCAGTCCTAGAATGAAGACAGAATCCCTCATGTGGTACGACCTCTGGCACAGGGAACTTGCTCGCCAATCCCCTATGCTCGCACTTGAACATAATCATGGGAGGACGAACATGGGTGCAAACAGAAAGACGCGAATAAATTCCATACACGTCTATCAGTTTAAGAATAGGGTGTTGGGAAAGGCTGGTAATTAAGGGGATGCTTAATGTGGGCAAGACGGAAAGTTTCAAGCCGTGTTAGGGAGCTAATCGCAGAATCGGGACGGGAGGTTGGTGGCTCGGGCCAGCGGTGACCAGAGCCGGGTGGCCCACTCAAGGGGGCGTCTTGGGGTAGGCTCGGCAGCAGGTGGATTAGATCGGTGGAGCCCACAGGAAACGCTCCTCGAACGCTTCTCTGAGTTGCCCCTGACGCTGGCCAAACATCTCCACATTGTGCCCGGTCGTACTGAATTACGGCAATTATAACATCGACCAGGGGAGAAACACAGACTTCTGGATAACCAGGAAATTCTAAAGTAACTTTTAGGGTTGTGCAGTGTACTAATGAGCCAGATGTTTTTACATGGAAGAATGAAGGATCTCCCGGTGTGCGAGACCAGCTTCCCACCAGGCTCTGTGAGGGCAGCGTCGACTTACTCTGGAGAGGCAGCTGGGGGACTCGAGTCCATCTTTCAACACCCAGCCTGGGGGTTGCTCCGTAGCTGGTGTCAGGGACGCATGAACCCCTGGCTCCGGGGGTCTCAAACAGGCAGGGCTCGGCTACTCACCACTGAC
The DNA here is from genome assembly GCA_020311275.1 of Eira barbara. Taxonomy (NCBI): domain Eukaryota; kingdom Metazoa; phylum Chordata; class Mammalia; order Carnivora; family Mustelidae; genus Eira; species Eira barbara. The sequence goes on along the minus strand of JAHRIG010000369.1, from coordinate 3,686,688 downwards.
AAAACCCAAAGGCAGAGGAACATGAGTGGCCCCGAAAAAAGAAAGGGATTTATTTCAGTGCAGCCAGTGCTGGGAAGATGGTAGGTGGGTGTCTCAAAGCCAGTCTCCAAAGTGCTGAAAATGCTTCCAGGTTTATGGAAGGAAAAGTGGGACAGAGGTGGGTGGGTCCTAGCAGGCGGGCAGTGAAGGTCAAAGCCATCATTGTCTTGGGGTCAATCCCGGGAGGGTCTCCCGGGGGCCCAGGGCAGCCCTTATCGCTGGAGGGGGGTAGTTCCTGTTCCCATCAGAGGATGCTTTGCCCTCGGGGTCTTCCGCCTGAGCCCAGAGACCCACTGGAAAGAAGAACTCATCTAGAAAGTTTGAGGTCAGAATGGAGGCAGTCAAGCCCTCTGTCAGTTTCTCTGGCCATTTCCACGGAGAAGCTCCACGCACCCATCTCCACTCTGCGGGGCCAGGGCCCGTGCCTCTGTCACTGGCCTCATTTCTCAGTTCCAAGCCAGCAGGCGGGTGGGTAGTCCAGTAGCTAGACTTAGTCCCGTCTAAGCTGCTCTTAGTCCAGAAGAATCAGATCGACTTGAGACACAGTAACTGGAGAAAATCAACTTTGATTTGGGGCATGTGGGGAATCCACTCAGACACGGTCGTTCCAAAGACTGCCGGGCAACGGGAGGCCAGTAGTGATGTGGGAAACAAAGTCAAAAGGACGCAGGAAATCTCCTTACTGCTTACAGTCCATTGACATGTCCTTGAAACAGGCAGAGTGACCTTCCTCTAGAACCCAGCTGCCTGGATGTTACTACTTGGCTAAGAGCAAAAGGCAGTCTCTGCCAAATCCCCAGGATCCTGTAAGTCTACTTTAACATGTAAAAATTCCTTTGGAAACCTCCTCTATCTCTACCCTCCCAAGATACATGTTGCCCGTCATCCCCCAAGCATATGACCCACCAGTATACCCCTGAAGCGTCGCTTGACTAATTACAGTAGTAAATGACCTTTTCCCAGCAACACCTGGCCCCTTGGGGTCCTGGAAATCTTGCTTCCAAAATTCCTTAGAGACCTGCACCATCCCTAATCTTCTCCCAACTTAAAAGTATAAAATGGGCCACTCCTTGTGACCCCGGTGCAGCTTTCTGCCCACGGGTCCTGTCCCCGTGCTTAAATAAAACCACCTTTTTGCACCGAAGATGTCTCAAGAATTCTTTCTTGATGGTTGGCTCCGAACCCTAACATCTTTCCTCCATCTGTAGGACATCCTGAGCTCCAAAGAGGGGTAGAGTGGGGAGGAAGGTCCTCCGCAGGCTGGTGAGAGGAGGTGTTTGGGAAAACAAAGGTTGCTCTGTCATGCAGATCAGTTCCTGGGGCAGAAAGGAGTCTCCGGTAATGGCTCCCTCCGGGGTGCCGACTCTCCTTTCCAATGTAAATCTGGGCGGTTGAGCGGGAGGTGACGCGCTTTTCCTGAGTTTTGATTGCTTTCAACTAAAAATAAGCTTCAGGCCTCAGGCCAAAGAGGGCCCATTTTAGGGCACCTGCGCTGGGCCCCGACACACCCCTGCCACTCAAGAGAAGTGCAGGGAAGGGGCGAGCGGGCGGGGGCGGGGCAGTGAGCAGTGAGAGCGGTGGGACTGCCGTGGGCGCGGGGACCACAGGTATCCGCCGGGGGATTCTAGGACAAGCATTCCGTGGATTGGGACGATCCACGGTGAGGAACACTGCGGCCTGACGCCTTCTTGAGCACAGCCCCCTCCCCGCCCCAGCCTTTTGTCCAACCACAGCCCCGTCCATTCTGGGGGCACCCCCAGCTCCTCCCCCAAATCTCCCCCATCCCGAACCTGCAGGCTTCAGAAGCCACAGAGCAGGTCTGAGGAGGGGGTGGTGGGGAGACCTTCTCTTCTAGCACCACCTGGACACGCTTCTGTCTGCGAGTCCCCTCAGTAAGCCGCTTCTCGGCAACCTGGACTCGGTGGTTGGCCTTTTTCTTGGGTCTCCGGCTCCTTTGTCCTTGGAGGTCCTTTTGTGTCGCCTTCCTTTTGTGGGTCAGAGAGGGAGGGAGCAGCCAGGTGTCCCCGGCCGGCTGTTCCCTCCAGTCCCCACTCCCCACCCAGCAGGCAGCTTTGTCTCTGGTGGGAAGGGAGCCGGGATAGACGCAGACACCGAGGAGCCCTTGTTCAGCCCCAAACCCAGACGCGTGAGGTCCGGGCGGCAGGCAGCCGCTCCCCTGCGAGCGGGATTCCTGGAGATGCACTTTGGGGGATGTGATGCTTAGGAGCGGAGGGTGGCCTTGCGAAGGCCTGAGCTTGCTGGGAAGTCAGGGACGTGTGTGCACCGGCATCCAGGGAGGGCCCTGGTCTGAAGCCAGGTGCCGTCAGAGAACGAGATGCCCGAGCTGAGCCCGCCAAAGGGGACGGCCAGTGCCGGCCGGCGACCAGGAGGACGGGATTTAGGGCCGTGTGCAAGGTGGCCAGGCAGGAAGGAGGCAGGGTCCAGGACCCTGGGATGGGGAGCCAGCTCTCAAGGGATGGAGAAGACCCTCCAGGACCATTAGCCACGGGGGGAAGGGGACCAGGGCCTGTTCGAGATTTCAACAAAGCGCAGCTGTCCGGCAAAGGCTACGTCACAATGGGCACGGTCAGGTCTGGCTGGGGTGGGGGAGGGCCTGCTGTTGCCAGGCAACCCGTGAGGGGACCTGCCTCCCCATCCCCGTGCTGGGCTTGGCTGTCACAGTCTTGAGCTGCGGGGTGCAACCTGCACGGGACGGCCGGGTGGCCTAAGCTCACGGTCCCCCTGGGTAACCCTGCGAGGACTTTGGGAGGCCATCACAGCAGAGGAGCTGTCTGCTGTGGAAGCAGAGGTGGGGAAGCGCCTGGGAGCCAACAATCCTGAGCAAGAAGGCTTGGAGCAGAATGTAAAGAGGGTGCGCGGAAGGTCGTCGGTGGGCGCTGGGGACGTCCCTGTGCCCTGGAATCACTCAGGCCTCAGTGGGACGTGTGGAGCAGGGCTGACACAGCTCAGGCCTGTCTCCAGGCTCCCCTCCCCCTCCCCCAGGCCTCCAGGCAGGCCCGTTGCCACCAGGTAGAGCTAACTGCCGCTAGGTAACTGCACATCTCCCCTCCGCTCATCTCCTACTGGGGATGCCCTCTCCCACTGATGCTTAGCTGGCCGCTCCTCTTTCTTCAACGCAGCCCGGGCGTCACCTCCTCTGGGGAGCCCTCCCTGACCTCTGCAGACAGAGCTACGGAGTTTTCTCGCGCGTTCCCGGAACAGCCCTCATGGTCCCAAGCCTCTTCCTGCCTGCAGACCCAGTTCTGAAACATGCCTGAGCTTGGAGGGGCTTCGTGGCGAGTGGCCAGATGGGGGAGGAGGAACAGGAGAAGGAGTGGGACACGGAGGCGGAGAGGAGGACGGGGAGGGCAGCACGGGTGTGCGTTCTGCCTGGGAGACGGTCACAGGTGGCGGCGGCTGCAGGCGGGGCCGGGAGGGGCGGGCTGCGTGGTCAGAGACGGGGAGCAGGGCTGGGGTCTGGCTGCAGAGACAGGGCAGCCCAAGGTGGGAGGGACCGGACAGGGGAGGAATCTGTCGGGGCCTGAAGGCTGGGCTGGGGGAGGGAATGGCCTGGAGCGGACGGGAAGGGCTGAGCTCATTTCACGGTCCCGCGTGGCGTCTGGCACACAGTAGGTGCTCGCTGCTGTCTCCCCTGACCGACCTGGCTCAGTTTCTAGTCCTGGCCGTGTGCTGGGCAGCAGACAGCCTCATCAGGAATAAGCCTGGAGCCTCCTACGGAAACCAGAGCAGCCGAGAGAGGCTGCTTCCAGACACAGAGGCTCAGATGCGGGCAGAGAAGCCGTGCCCAGTCAGTGGGGAAGCCCGTTTCCCCGAGTTCTCAGGTCACCAGAGGGCTCTGTTCCCACTGCACGTGCTTGCAGGCAGCTTTCTCAGGTCCCCTGACAGGCGGGCCCTAGCTTGGTCCTGGGGGACTGGCCTTAGCACCCCTGGGGACATAGAACTCCCAGGGACATGTTTGAGCCCTGCAGTGAGTTGAGTTGTGTCCCCAAAATAGGTCTACTTTTTTTTTTTAAGATTTTATTTATTTATTTGAGAGAGAGCTTGAGATCACATGCAGGGAGAGAGGGGGAGGGAGAAGCAGACCCCCGCTGAGCAGGGAGCCCAAAGCAGGCAGGACTCGATCCCAGGACCCTGAGTTCATGACCTGAGCCGAAGGCCGACGCTTCACTGACTGACCCCCCAGGCGTCTGCCCAAAATAGGCTGACTTCCTAATCCTCTGAACCTGTCAACGGGACCCGACTTGGAAATGGGCTCTTTGCAGATGTGATCAAGTTATGATGGGGTCACCCTAGTGTAGGGCGGGCCCACAGTCCAGTGACTGGTGTCCCTGGGAGGGGACAACACAGCAACACAGGGAGAGAGGGCCACGGGATGACTGGGGCAGAGGCTGCAGTGAGGTCTCAACAAGCCAGGCCAAGCTGGGGTCACCGGCAGACCCTGGGAGCTGAGATGGAGGCGGAGGATTCTTCCTCTAGTCTTCTGGGCGAGCGCGGTCCGGCTGGGCCCTTGGTTCTGGACTTCTGGCTTCCAAGTCTGTAAGAGAACACGTCTCTGTGGTTCTGAGCAGCCTGGCTTGTGGCCGTGATCTTCCCGTGATCACGTATGCGAAGACCTTGTTCCCGAGTAAGGTCCCAGTCCCGGGGCATCCAGCTTTTGCATTCTAGGACCCACGAAAGACAATAAAGCGGGAGATAAGGACTCGGTCTTCACCGCACTGTGATCTCCTCCGACTTGGCCACATCGGGTGGGTAATGGGGGGCTGTTTGCCCTGCGCCTCGCCACGCTTTCCCCCTGCTGGCCCAGCTCCGGCTCTGGCTCGAACTTGTCCTGAGCTCTGTTCTCCTCAAAGCCTCCCACTTTTTCTCTGTATCAGGGTGGCTTACCGCACCCTTCTCCCCGTCCCCAGGAGGGAGAGGACATGACTTGAGCTCCTGTTTATTTCTTGTGAGCGGCAGAACTGGCTGGCGTCTCCGTGGTTATCGGTCCCCGCTCTGGGTGGACAGGACAGCTGGTCTCAACATCACTCTTCAGACACACTCCCCAGTGCCGGTCACACAAGCTACCCATGCCCGCGGGCGACCCAGGGATCGACGAAACTCAGAATCTTTGTGAAGGAAAAATAGCCAAAGTCACGTGAGTAAGGAAGTGGGGGTCATTTTAAAATCTCAAATGAATGCCACGTTATAAGAAAAATTATAAATACAGTCTATTTGGATTCTCCAGAGAGTGTGGAGAAACAACCCACAGGATGTGTGTGTGTGTGTGTGTGTGTGTGTGTGTGTACACATATCCACAGGCATTTATATGAGCGGAAGGAGAGAGAGACATACTTGTTTCAAGGAATTATCTTATACAGTGATGGGTACTGGCAAGTCCAAACTCCTTAGGATAGGCCAGCAGGCGGGGGACCCAGGGAAGTGTTGCAATTTGAACCTAACGTCTCTTTGGGCAGAATTCCTTCTTCCTAGGGAGAAGTCAGTCTGTTTTTTTAAGGTTTTCACCTGATTGAACGAGGTCCACCCCCACTACGGAGGGCAACCTGCTCAGCTCCCAGTCCACTGATTACATGTTAAGCATCTCAGCCGTGCCTTCTCAAGAAACATCTAGAACAACGTTTGACCAGAAGCAGGGTGCCGTGCAAAATTTATATGCGATACATCATGTGGAAAATTAACTATCACATGTAGCTAATCTAGTTTTTAATTCACTCTTATTTTTTTAATTTTTAATTTTTTTTTAAAAGATTTTATTTGTCAGAGAGAGAGAGCACAGGCAGACAGAGAGGCAGGCAGAGGCAGAGGGAGAAGCAGGCTCCCGGCTGAGCAAGGAGCCCGATGCGGGACTCGATCCCAGGACCCTGGGATCATGACCTGAGCCGAAGGCAGCCACTTAACTAACTGAGCCACCCAGGCGTCCCCACTCTTATTTTTTTTAAAGATGGGGTTTTTTAAGCCTCCCAATTAAGACAATGCAAAAATGAGACTCAGTGGGCCTCACTATTAAAGATAATCATGCACGAGTTTCTCAGACTTTAAGAACCTCCCAGGAGCTCGCCGGCCTTTGACTCAAAAGTTGTAACGCTGTCACGTCTTCGGTCCCATTTGTGTCCAAATGATGGGGCCCACCTGCGCTATTCAGGCTTTCTCCATTTGTCTTCTCCCCTTTCCTTATTCTTTCCCTGAAGATGATAAAAATAAAATGGAATGAATGATAATGTTGTGGTTTTAAGCACGGCAGTGACCTAAAATGCCTCCGTGTTAATGACACAGCGGGCGCTGGACATGTCTATCTTTGAGCCAAGTGGCCAGTGGACCCGAAGCAGGAAGTGGCTGTGCTGTTGACCCCGGGGTCTGGGTCCTTCCCACATATGGGGGGACTGGCCCATGCCTTGGAGGATGTTGAGCAACATCCTGGCCCTGGACTCAATGTCAGTAGAAAATGCCCCCTAATTCCGACAACAGAAACTGTCCTCAGACCTTGCCTGGAGTGCCTTGGCCGGAGGAGGGAGGCGTCCCCCCAGAACACGTAACCTATGAGTACACAGCTCACCTGTGAAGCTCGAGCCCAGAGCATCGGGCTTGGGCAGCCCCTGCCAGGCTGCCGAGGGCACAGGAGGAACCTGGGGTTCACGACAGGGCTGATGCTAGGAGGTCACGCAGACTGGGCACGGGGGAAAGACAGACAGCTTGGCAGAGGGTAGCAGGTGCAGCGAATGTGGGTGGGAGCCCAGGAGCCCCAGGCAGCTTGCTTTCATGCTGGGAGTCTGTAGGCGGTTCCAGAGCCCTGCCACAGTCCATTCTGGCTCCGGCCCTATCCCTCCCGTCCAGAGCCTAGGGGTGGCCTTGCCACATGGCCCCGGTTTCCCTTGTGGCTGGAAGGACTTGGATAAGACCGACTCAAATCCGGCCACCCCGAGGGCCCATCGCCAGGCCTGTCCCAGCTTCTAGAGGATTCTAAATGTGCCGGCTGCATGGTCACCGCCCCTTCTCGCAGACACAGAATTGGAGAGGCTGTACTGAGCCTTCCCTGTGGGGTGTCAAAGAGAAGTGCTCACCTACCTCCCAGGTCACCAGTGTGCTCCGAGGACGGGATCTTGTCCGCGAGGATGACGTCTCAGGACGCTGCGTGTGTCCTGCAGAACACAGGGCCCTCTAGGGCACCATTAGAGGTCACGTGAAGGACAGTGGTCAAGACCAGCACATTGAGACGCTTCCCACATCTGTCCCGCCCGCCCCCGCCTCCCTCCCCCCACTCCCCCCGCCCATTTAGCAGCCTGGATGAGAAAACACAGAGCCCGCGTTTCTAAAAATGGGCGGAGCAGACATATCACCAAATGACCAATACCACCCGAACAGAAACACCCAACGGTGCTCCACGTCACTAGTCACTAGGGAGACTAGAAATGACGGTAAGATTCTGCACGAACCTAGTAGAAGGGCTGACGCTAAACGCAGCAGCCGTCAAAAACACCCGCAAGGGTGCGGGCTGAGGACGTTTCCGGCACGGGCGCGGCGAAGCCACGGGGAAGACAGCCGGCCCCTCCTCCTGCACACAGCTGCTCTCCTCCGAGCCCCGCTAGGCATTGACCCAAGAGGAAGGAAAACGTCTCGCAGCTTTGTCGCCCAGACTGGAAACAACCCAAATGGCCATCAGCCGGCGCTTGCATGAGGGGGTGACACGGCCACGCCATGGAGCGCTGCTCAGCAAACAGTGGCCGACCTTGAACGCGTTGGACTGTGTGTGAGAAGCCAGACACTGAACGCTAGTCCCATGTGATGCCGCTCAGATGATGTTCTGGAAGAGGCAAAACGAGAGGGACGTGAGTCGGGAGGCTGAGGTTGGGGGGAGGCGATGGAGAGCAAAGGGACCCCTGGGAGCTTTGGGGGAGACGAGGTCCTCTGTGTCTCGACTCTGGTGGTGGGAACCCGTGTCGCCAACACGCGGGAGCTGCGTACCTAAAAAGGATGGCATTTTGGGGGGTGTAATGGGCGCCTGATGTTGTATTAACTCCAGGTGCACCACGATGCTCAGGTCACCGTTGGTATTGCGAAATGTGGGGGAGTTTCAGCAAATGTACATGTCATCCCAGGGAATCCAACTTGAAGAGAGAACCAGACACTGCGGAGCAAGCCCGCCTTCTGAAGGCTCAAGTTCATCACGGTCGCGACGTCTCCGAGACCTCGCTGTGCTCCCCGGGAAGCCCAGAGGAGGACAGTCGCAGAGCAACGCTTCCGACTCTTTTCATTTCAGGGTTTCAGGCGTAACCCACATGCTCTCTGCAAAAGTAAGAGAGGGTCGAGCTTCACGCGCCTCGACGTCTGCCTTCCCGCGAGGATCCTTCCGCTGCTCCTTGCAGAACCCGTAGTGGGAAACGCTTTATTTTTCTAATAAGCAAAGATATTAGGAAACAGGATTTTGGGCACGCATTGCTATGGACACTTGTTTTCTTTGAACTATTTCTCTAAGCAGAAATGTGAACGGTGAAATCAGCCACTCGTTTTGGTGAATATGTTTGAAGTGAAGACTCTAGACTTGGTTCATTTTATTTACTTACTTGTTTGTTTATTTATTTTTGTGTGCTTCTGTTTTATTAACATATTTATTTCAGGGGTACAGGTCTGTGACTCATCAGTAAACTTTGGCCAATGCCGTGATATTTATACACTGTGAAATAAAATGTTCGTTGGAAAACCACCTCCTTTGGGTGTCCCCCTTCAACACAGAGCCGTCAGAACAGGGGAAAGTGAGATGGCTGTGATTAGGGGGGTGGGCAGGGCAGGTGTTGTGCCCGCTGCTTCTCCCCGTGGGTCTGTCCCTTTGCTGGAGAGCTCCTTGCCACTGCCCAGGTCCCCCGCACGTGGGCAGAAGGGCCCATCGGGATCACCAGCACAGCCTGCAGGGGGGCGGGGCACCAGCTCTGAAGGGCAGTCTGGGAGCCTGGAGCCTGCTCCGGCACAGTTCATGTGACATGGCCTTGTGCCCTGTCCTAGCCCAGATGCTGCTCCTGCCACCTTCTGGATCTTTCTTTGGGAGGTGGAGCCAGGCTGTCCTGCTTGCTCGGGTCAGGAGATTCTGTCCCCGGGGGCTGGTTGGCGTCCTTGACCTGCAGATGCCTGTGAGCAAGCAAGTCTGAGGTTTGGGTCTGGGAGGGGGTGGGGGTCCCAGCCAGGGCTCAGAACCCAGGTTTTCTTTTTTTTTTAAAAGATTTTATTTATTTATTTGTCAGAGAGAGAGAGAGAGAGAGAGAGAGCACACAGGCAGACAGAGTGGCAGAGGGAGAAGCAGGCTCCCTGCGGAGCAAGGAGCCCGATGTGGGACTCGATCCCAGGACGCTGGGATCATGACCTGAGCCGAAGGCAGCCGCTTAACCAACTGAGCCACCCAGGCATCCCAGAACCCAGTTTTTCGAGACCATCTCGCGTGCAGCAACACCTTTCCTGATGTGACGTGGGCACATTTCCCATGTGATGTTGGCTCCCTGCACACAGGTCCCACCGCCTGGGCGTTTCTGCCGATCCCAGCACCTCCCTACCACACGTCCCCGACCCGGGGACCCTGCGCTGGGGGACACCCACGGTGCCATTTGTCAGGGAGAACCTGGGCCCCCAGAAGCTGATGTGCTGGTGCGGGATGGCGAGAACGAGTGCTGGACCACAGCCCTGGGTCCCACCGAGATGGGCTCTTGGGATCCTCAGCTGAATGTCACACAGGCTCGGCTGCTGCTAATCTTTTTTTTTTTTTTTTTTTGACTTTTTTAAGAACAGTTTTAGGATCACAGCAAAATTGAGGGGAATGTTCCGAGAGCTCCCATACCTCCCACGCCCGCACGTGTGCAGCCTCCCCCACTGTCAGCATCCCCCCTCCCCGGAGCCATGCACCTGTTACAGGGCGAAAACCTGCGTTGACCCGCCTTTGGCACCCAGAGTCCACAGCTGACGGTGGGGTTCACCCTGTGTTGCTCCCTCTGTGGGTCTGGGCGAGTGTGTAATGCCGTGCACCCATCACCACACTGTCACAGACTAGCTTCACGGCCCTAAAATCCCCTGTTCTTCCCTCCCTTCTCCCCAAACCCTGGCAACCACTGATCTCGTTACTGTCTCCATGGTTTTGCCTTTAGCTTCCACTTAAAAATAGCATTTTTGATGGAAATCCCTTGAACCGAAGAGGAAAGTTGCAAGTGACAGGAGGAGTACAATGCTACCCACGTAGCTCAGACCCCAGACCTCCTGCCGTCGGGCTTGCCCTGTCTGCTGGAGCCCTCGCCCTCCTGCCTACATACATGCGTACACGTGGATCGGAATCGCTTGAGAGTAAGTCGCATACGTTGTTAGCCTCGTGTGTGTATTTCCTAAAAATAAGAATATGCTCTCGCACAAACACTGGGTGAGATTCCTGGTGAGACATCACTGGAAAGCTCCTCCCAGGGGAGGGCATGCTTCCCTCCTTCTCCGTCCTGCTCCTTTCCTCCAGGAACCTTGTCCCATTCCCAACTACTTTTTCTGGGGTCTACTCTAGTTCCCTGTCCCGTGCCTCTGAATTCTCACAATTGGGTGGCTCCTCAGTCTCTAGTCCTGCAGAACAGCCCTGTACTGTTGTGCAGTCTGTGCACTGCATAAAAGGCCCTGGATGAAGGGATCTGCCTCACTCTGCTCTGAAGGGGGCTGGATGCTCATGGAGCCTTCCTCTGCCCAGAGCGGTCGGTTTCTCTAATCCACAATAAGTCATCCTATGGGCCAGAAGTGATCAGCAACCAACTGTCTAGAAGGTGAGAGTGATCCATGGTGTCCCATGCTATAGAGTCCAGGAAGAGGCCAGCTGGGTTGCCCGGCTGGCTCAGTTGGTAGAGTATGTGACTTTTGATCTTGGGGTTGTCATTGGTGGTCTTAAGATTTGCTTTGGGGCAGTGATGGAGGGGGCAGCCTCATCAAAACTGGTTGAAGAATTCAAGGAAAGAAATTAGGATGGCAAGACTCTGTGTGTGTGTGTGTGTGTGTGTGTGTGTCTGTGTGTGTGTGTGTGTGTGTGGTGTGGCTGGGGAACAGAGAAGGCAGGATGGTGTCCAGACGGTATGTGAAAGTTAAGGGTTCTGTGGTTTTGCATGGGGAAGGAGTCTGTTGGGTGATTATTTTTATCTTTTATTAATTTTTTAAAAGATTTTATTTATTTGTTTGAGAGAGGGAGCACAAGCAGGACAAGGGGCAGAAGGAGAGGGAGAAGCGGACGCCCCTCTGAGCAGGCGTGACACACTCCATCCCAGGACTCTGAGACTGTGACCCGAGCGGAAGGCAGACGCTTCACCGACTGAACCGGCCAGGTGCTCCGGGTGATTGTTTCTCATATTTTTACAACAACACATGGAAAAGCACTTAGCAGTGTGCTTGGCACAAGTAGAGGCTTCGTTAACATGAGCTCCTATTATTACAAGCGCAGCAGCAGAAACGTGGGCGGCTTCTTTGTGCGCATGCACCGCAGAGACCCAGAGGGCCCCCCCCACGCTCCCCCTCCCTCGCTCATTAACAGCGGTGGCATGGCCGGTGGCCAGGCAATCTTTCCTTTGGCCGACAGCCGTCGCCTGTGGCTTTTAGCATTGCGGAGAGCAACCTTTGTTCTTCCAGAACTGGCCTAGGTATGGGTTGAGGGAAGCAGAGTTCCAGACCTGGGAGAGGTCAGTCGGAGGACCCGGGCGGTCTGCAGCAGGCAGTCTCCAGGGGCCCCCCACGATGCGTGGTGCTTTGAGTTGAGAATTTAAATATCTTGAGAAGGTGCCAAAGTCTGTAGAACGTGGACTTTCCTCCTCATCTCCACCCCCGCCCCTGCCTCTGTTGCTGGACATCTGGGGTGACCGTGAACTCCAGGCGCATCTTTTACAGGTTGAAATTGTCCGTGGCGACACTCTCTCTTCTCACCATCTGTTTCCAGACATGTATGCCCTGCGTACAAGGGCGTGGAGAGCATGACTACTGGGTTATTTTTGTCTCCTTATTCATTGTTAAACATCTTTTACCCTCTTAACTGCGCAGACATAAAATCCTTTTTCATATAATAATTGTCTGAGCTCAGAAGAGCCAGTGCTATTACTCACTGCCACCAAAACCCAGACAGTATTTTTATTCTACACTCAAATTGGCTCCCGCATTTCTTTCCAGGCCCTGTACGCGCCTTAAAATTTCCATGGATTGGGTCAAGCTGTTATTTAATCAACCAGAAAATGCGGGCACACGTATGTCTTAGCTTCTTCCAAAGTGAGATGGATAAAGATTTTTTTTTAAAAAAAGCATGAGCATTTATATACATTTTAAGAAGAGGAAAGAAAAGAGTCCTCCCCTCCCACTCTCACCTCGGGTCTGCAGTTGGCCCAGGAAGACGATGGCCTGTGCTGCCCCTGCTCGGGTCCAGACCAGAGCTGCGTGTCTCCGCGCGGTGTCCCCATCCCGTGGGGGACAGGGCCCTGGGGGTAGCGCTGTGGCTGTGAAACTCCAGGGTTGAAGGGCATGGTTGCACCCTGCAAGGCCCGTTAGCAAACCTGGGGAGAAAAGTCATAGGACTTTGGAGATGGAGAGAACGTGTGTCCTTTCTTTGCCATTTGCTCGTGTTCAGAACGGAGCTAGGCACAGGAGCCCGCCTGCCTGGGGCAGCCCAGATACTCGGCTGTCGGGCCTTTCCTCCAGGGCTCCTGGCTCCAAGGGTAGGAGGAGAGAGAGCACTGTCTGCCGCTGGTGTTCTGGGAAGAGCCCTCTTCTGCCCTGCGGCGACGAGACTGTTCGTGACAGGTTTGAAGCACAGGAAGGTGATTCAGAGCAAGAGGTGGGGGTGCCGGGTCTTAGGGCGTGGGCTGACCTCATCCTGAACTTGGCATCTCCTTCTCCTGTCCTGGATGTCTTTCCGGATGCTGGTCTTGGTGCCACCCGGCCCCCAACATTCGACTTCAGTGATAAGTCCTACCAGTGAGCTTCGAGCCCCGGGCTTCATGCCCCGAGTAAGCGCGGCCAGACACCTGCTCCCTACCGCCTGGTCAGCAGACGGGACCACGGGATGCAGAACCTGAGCGGCAAGGAGACGAGTCACAGCTCTCAAAGCTCCTCCCGGCCTCCTCTTGCTCTTATCGATGCCCTCATCTCCCTCAGAAATGGTGCTGTTGTCACCAATGTCCCCAACATCACCAACGTCCCCAACGACGTTGGGAGAGTAGACTCTCCCCTCAGGATAGCTGCGCGAATAGAGGAGACACGCACTGATGACCATCTAGAAAGACTTTCTTTCCTACGGGACAGTAAGTGCCTTCGAGAGACTGCTGGAACCCACCCGACATTCACCATCCCCTTCCTTCTGAGGAATGGAAGTGCAATTTTATCTGGGGCAGCAGGGTACCCAGTTAAAGGACTCCCTTTTCCATCCTCTCGATTCTCCTGGCTCTTATGTGATGCTCTGCCAAGACATATCCATGGAAATAGGCTTTGGGGATTCTGGGAAGTCTGTCGAAGGGAGGGGTCACTTTTCTCATGTCCCTCTGCCTCTTTCTTTCCATTGCCTGGAATGCAGATGTGAGGGCTGGAGCTCTGGCAGCCGTCATGCTCCAACAGCTGACTCTGAGAAGAGAAGCCACATGTGGCCAAATGGAAACACAGAAGCATGGTGTTCAGCTGACCTTGTGAAGCTGCCGTATCTGACCTGGATGCTCGTGTTCAGACTTCTTTGATGTGCGAGAATTAAACTTTTCTGTTGTTGGATTTTTGCTAGATTCTGCTGAACCTAATCTTAACATTTTCTGTGGTTTGAGATCACGTGAAGACACCTTGGTACAGAAGTTGCAATGTGAGTATCCCTTTGGTGACTAGAAATTCCTCTTCTTTTTCTGCTAGCTCTGTGGGGCCCAAGAACCATTGAATTCTACTGGCCCGGTGAGCTGAGATCAGTGGGTGCCCTTCCTTTCCCACATTCATGCCTGGAATTCTTCCCTGTCCCTGGTGGGAAGGGAAACCCTGAAGGAGGGTCCCCAGTTGCCACACGGAGAAGCCCCTTGAATCCCACGCAGCCCACGTCCCCCCAGAGCAGTAAGGGACATGACAAGTAAGTTTTCCTTTCCTTGAGTTTTCTTTTCTTGGCTTTCTCCCCGCCAATCCAGGTTGCGTGTCCATGTGTTTTCTCCGTAAAATGAGTGACTCTGGAGGTCAGTTGCCGCTTGGTGGTTTGGAGAAGTGGGACGAAGGGGAGGTGAGCAGGGACTCACACCAGACCTGTGAGTGGTCCTGGGCTGGGGTCTTCAGCACTCACCACCACCCCCTGCAGGCACATGCAAGCCCTGGGGGAGGTGGGGGCAGAGAGACCCCCAGGGCACCCAAAATGTTGGCCGTGCAGAGAGGCTCCCTGCGGGTTCAGACCGGGAAATCTGGCCCACTTACAAGTAGGAAGGGCTCCTCGGCTACGGATAAAGAAGCGGGGAGGCGGGAGCCCTGGGCCAGTGGGCGCTCAGGGACGTGCCGTTTGTCGATTGACTGATGGGGTTTGTAGGCAATTTGGATGATGGGGTTTGTAGGCAATTTGGATGACTTCTTTCTTTTTTTTTTATAAACATATAATGGATTTTTAGCCCCAGGGGTACAGGTCTGTGAATCGCCAGGTGTACACACTTCACAGCACTCACCATAGCACATACCCTCCCCAATGTCCATAACCCCACCCCCCTCTCCCGACCCCCCCCTCGCCCCAGCAACCCTCAGTTTGTTTTGTAAGATTCAGAGTCACTTATGGTTTGTCTCCCTCCCGATCCCATCTTGTTTCATTTATTCTTCTCCTACCCCCCGAACCCCCCATGTGGCATCTCCACTTCCTCATATCAGGGAGATCATATGATAGTTGGGATGACTTCTTTCAAAACAGCAACTCGACAGGCACAGCTGGGCTTTTCGTCCTTTTCATCCTTGGTCTGTCCCCCTCTCTGAGGGGTTAAAATCCTTTCAGATAGGAGGGAGCTGGAGGCTGAGTTCAGCGGGTGGTTTGTAGGGGCTGCTCTAGTCTGGTCATTGCCCCCCAGGGCTGGGGATTGAAGAGGTGAGGTCCGGAGCAGGAGCCCCGGGGCTCAGGCTTTCCTCTGGGGATCTCTGTCCTGGTTGCAGCTTAGCACTGGGGGGCTGGCTCCATGCCGCTCCGCGTCATCCAGCCCAGAACAAGTTAACTCTCACAGCCAGCCCAGCAGGGCCCCAGGGGAGAAGCCCTCTGCTCTCCGGCATTTCCAGGACTGGCCTGACCTGACAGGCAGGTGCCTCGCCTTCCCGGGGAGCGGCTCACCCCAAACCTCCCTTTTGTCTCCAGCAGGGTGGTTGGCACCCGCCTCTCCCCGCGCCCCACCCCTTTCTCCCCAGCTTCAGTCCAACCGCCTGGGCCTTCCGTTTCAAAGGTCATTTGAAAACGCAGCGTCCTACAGATGACCAGATGTCACTGGTTTGCAGAGGTCAAATATTTAAAATGCGTCATGGCCAGCTGGCCAGCAGCCTGCGGAGTAGGCCCACCCGGCCTCCGAGCGTGGGAGTGGTGCCCCGAAGATAGTGGGTCTTAGTCTCATCCTGGCAGAGGACAGAAAGGCCCAGGGAGCTTTCCCAACACCCGATGACCAGACCTCACCCGATCTGGGGTCTCCACTTATGAGCAAGCCTGGGCAAGCCCTTGCTCTGAGCCGATGTCCTCACTGCCCCTCGGAGGACAGGACGGGCCCCCTCGAAGGCTGACTCTGAAGGCCGTGCGTGAGAGCAGCAGGTGGACAGGCAGACCCGCTTCCGTGGCGCAGTCTGCTCCGGCTTCTGGGTGGGTCGCAGGTGCCCTCGGGGGGCGAAGGTCCCCAGGACCCCTCCCCTTCTATCTTCTGGTCTTTCCGCGGACTCCCTGGCTCCTGGTGGGGTGCTGTTTCTCTGAAGGCCGAGCTCTCCCTGCAGGCACGGCCCCCTCCCAGCATGCCCTGAGACGTGGAGGGGTGTCTGCCGCGCTCCCCCTCTGCCTTTTCTCCCTGCTGACGTTCCACATTTCGAGAATTTGGGTTTTCTGCTTCCTCGCAGGGTCTTTACCTGGTCCGTGCTCCTGTGTTCCTGTCCTGCCACGGCAGCCGGCTCATTTATTATCCCTGCTTTCTCACTGGTTCCTTCCAGACTGTTCTCTGCTCAGTAGACCTCGTCCTCCCCACCTTCCAAACCTCCGGCTCACGTGACCTTGGTTTTTCTCCCTGCATGGTTCCATCTGTGGGTCTGATGTACGATCATGGCTGTGACCTGGTGGGTCATTTCATGGAACGATCCCCGGCACGACCCCCCCTCCTGCCACCATCTCTTCCTTCCTCCGTTACCCCAGGGGGCCTTTGGAGGACCAGACAGACAAGTCTGCCACATACGTGCATGCCTGTGTGCGTGTGCGTGCTTGTGTATGTGCATGCCTGTGTGCATGTGCGTGCTTGTGTATGTGCATGCCTGTGTGCGTGTGCGTGCATGCCTGTGCACGTGTGTGTGTGCCTGTGCGTCTGTGTGTGCATGTGTGTGCATGCCTGTGTGCATGTGCGTGCTTGTGTATGTGCGTGCCTGTGTGTGTGTGTGCGTGCTTGTGTGTCTGTGTGTGCATGCCTGGGTCCGTGTGCACATCTGTGTATGTGCATGCCTGTGTGCATGTGTGTGCTTGTGTATGTGCATGCCCGTGTGCATGTGCGTGCTTGTGTATGTGCATGCCTGTGTGTGTGCGCGCATGCCTGTGCACGTGTGTGTGCGTGCCTGTGCGTCTGTGTGTGCATGTGTGTGCATGCCTGGGTCCGTGTGCACATCTGTGTGTGTGCCTGCCTGTGCGCATGTGCGCCCCTGTGTGCGTGTGCACGCCTGTGCACACACAGGCCGATGTGCACACATGCGTGTGTGTGCGTGTGTATGGGCGTGAGTGTTGCCGTCTGTCATTCGGGCCCCATGACTCACTTCTCCCCTTCCGCCTGCCCCCGTTCTCTCGCGGTGGCACCAGTGTAGGTTAAGACGCCCGCTGATTTCCCAGCAAGTGAGCAGAAACATTAATACCTTCATTTCAGTGGATTTGGTCCAACGAAAGGAAGCCCAAGTGAGAATTTTACATTACTCCGCTCCAAGGGAGGGAGAGATTTACTCCAAGAATTTTATAACGATGGTGTCTGGGTGTGGGCATCGCACCCGGCAGCATAAATCACGGTGTTTTGACTGGGGCTTACGAAACCCGTTCTTGAGTTTACAGACGCTAAGAACTCCATCCTGCAGGGCCCCGGGCTGGTAGCCGGCGGTGAGGCGGGCCAGGTGCATTTCCCTGAGGGCCGTCCGGGCCTGCGAGACGGGTTCACGGTTAGGCCCCCGAGGAAGAGCGGGCGTGCACGGGACTTGGACTGACGCACAGGCCTGTGTATCCTCCGACCACGCAGTAAGAGGACAATAATGGGCAGTTTCCAAGATGCAAGCTTTGGGCTGCTTCACGGGAACGGGGTGCTCCTGGCATCTCCTGCCAAGGGAGACAGGGGAGGGATCCTCTAGGGCAGCCCCCTAGAGCTGGTGGTAGGTGAGGCAAACGCGCTTTCCCTGCCGCAACCAGACACCGTTCCCAGGTGAGGAAGAGGAACTCAAGCAAAGGGGCCGCAGCGCCGGTGGCAGCAGCAAGGAGGCAGGGAGGGACACGCACACGGCTGTCCACAGACGGACGGGAGGCCCAGGGTGCTCCCCTGCACGGCAGAATACTGCTCAGCCATAAAAGGAATAAATATGTACCCACATTAGCAGGGACGACTCTTGGAAACTTCCGTTAAGTCAGAGAAGCCAGACACAAAGGCCACACGTTGTGAGATCCCGTTTCCATGAAATGTCCAGAATAGGCAAATCCACAGAGATAGAAAGTGGATTCGTGGTGGCCCAGGGCTGGAGGGCTTGGGGGAGCCTGGGAAGGGCGGGGAGCTGATGGTGGAGCAGTGTCTTCTGGGGTGATGAAATGTTCCCGACGTGACCTTGGTGGTGGCACGACTCTGCAGGTGTACCAGGAAGGACTGAACCTCATGTTTCAAACGGGCTAATTGTATGGCACGGGAAAAAGATCCCCTAATAGCAGAGCTATTACCAGC
Source organism: Eira barbara (assembly GCA_020311275.1). Classification (NCBI taxonomy): domain Eukaryota; kingdom Metazoa; phylum Chordata; class Mammalia; order Carnivora; family Mustelidae; genus Eira; species Eira barbara. Next base: position 3,668,533 of record JAHRIG010000369.1, on the reverse strand, counting down.
ACAACAGAAACAAATGGGCTGGCTCGGGGGCCTGGCCGGGTGTCACCGACGCTGACCCGGGAGGTCCCCCGCTTCCTGGACCTGCCGGCACGCCCCGCTTCCTTCATCTCTGTTCTACTGTAGGACGTGTTCGGCGGCTACGTTCTCATGCTGTGCTTTCGTCCTGCTGTCGATTCCAAGCCTTCGGTCTGAGGCTTCCCCTCCTCAGGGCTCTGTTCTGGACGTGATGATGGCGTCCGCTTGGGTTTGCCTGCTGAGCCCGCTCTCAGCGACCCGGTGCTGGAGCTGATGCCAGCTCCCGCTGCTTTCTCTGTTCTGCTCTCTTCACAACAGGGGCATCACCCCTTTTCGTGCTCAAGGGCTGTGGTAGACAGAATCGTGCCCTCCCAGAGAGACCCACATCCTAATCCCCGGAGCCTGTGAATACGTTCCCTTACGTGGCAAAAGGAACTTGGCGTTACATGATCGAGTTCAAGGTCTTTGGAGGAGACTATCCCGGACTGACCAGGTGAGCCCTGCATGTGACCTCCAGGGCCCGGGCAAGGAGAGGCGGAGGAGGGAGGGTCAGAGGAGGCGCTGTGGTGACACAGCAGAGGTCAGAGAGGAGAAGAGGTCCTGCACCATGGGCCTGGAAGGTGGAGGGTCTGCGAGCCACAGAGGGCAGGCGCCTCGAGACGCAGGAGAGGGCGAGGAAACAGGCTGTCTCCAGGTTGCTTCTGGAAGGAATGCGGCCCCACGGACACGCTGATTTTAAACTTTGGACTTTGGACCTCCAGAACTTCGGATCTGTTTGAATCCATGACGTTTGGAGTATTTGCGGCAGACGCGACGGGAAACTGATACCCCGGTTTTACTATGGACCGAAGCGGGAAGTAGGCACGGGGAGCTGTCAGAAATCCGAAGTTTCCGTTTCTGCTGGACGCTGGCCTTCCCCAGCAGCAGCAGGCCCTGGGCAGCTTCCCGGGGCTGCTTCCCGGCTCCGTGCTACAGCCCGTCCAGGAGTTCCCGACTCCCGCCTGCACCAGCCTTGCCAAACCCCGCCCAGGCCGGAGCTGGGGCCAGGTGACCCGCTTCCTTGAAAGGGATTCTCACACTTGCCAGGACCTGTCCTGAGCGTGACCCGCGTGCCCTGTCCTGAGACTCTGGGATCCCCCACGCCTTCCCAGGGCGTCACAGCTCCTGCCCCTGGCGGTCCACCCGGCCCCCTGCATTTCCTCTTTGTCTGGTCTCAGGCAGCTCCACGGCGACCTGTGGCTCTGGCCTCTGAGAGGGTCCCTTCCTCCTCCTGCTTCTGTTTGTCTGGGTTTGCTTATTGGCAGCCTAAGGAGGATGGCCGTTTCCTTAGCTAAGCCTCAGCTCTGTCGTCTGTCCTAAGCTGATGTCTTGGCAAAGCCACCCTCTGCGGCCCACAGGAGGGAGAGCAGGAGCCAAGCGCCCGTGTCCAGCTGCCTGGAAACCCACCTGGCCAGCCCTGCAGACTCCTGTCCCTTGTTACCCTGAGCTGGTGCGTCCAGGTTTGTGCTCCACACGTGGCAGTGGCTGTGAGCTCCCAGGTCCTGTGAACACCCAAGTCTGATGAGAGCCGGCGGGCCACTCCCAGCTCAGAGGGGTGTCAGCTGTGACCTCCGCAAATCCCGTCTGACCTGTCCTTGGGCCATTCATTCGCCCGGTGCTTTGTCGACCCGTGCTTGGTACTAGGGCCTGGGGAGTCTGGCTCTTCCGGCCTTCAGTGTGTGCACGGCAGACCCCAGATGGGTTTGAAAGGATTGGCATTCATTCACTCGTTCATTCATTCATTCCCTTGGGAAGTACAGAGCACCCGGACACAGGGCTAAAGGATAGACCTATTTAGCCAGAGCGCTTCCATCAGTTAAACGAAAACTTTGTTGTCTAAAACTTAAACTGTCCCTGCCCCCCTCCCCCCAGGGGACTGACTTAAAAACAAGTCCCGGAAACCAGCCCCAGGTAGCAAAGCCCAGATACAAGGGTGGGTCAGGCCAGGTGGAGACAGCGGATCAGTGGGGGGCGCATACTGTCTCCCTAGCGACCAAGGAGTATGGGCCCCGCCCTCTGGGCGCTTTTTGGGTGCCCATTCTGACCAAGGTGATAAGCTGGTTCAAATGCCTACTGTAGGGTAAACTGTAATTCAACTGGTCACTTATGTGTGATCTAACAGGACCGTGGAGTTTCCTCTGTGTGTTACAATCTCATTGGCCCCCTGTGCGTGGCCAGGCCCGACCGCATGGCCTTTGCCCTTAAAAACTAGTCTGTGAAACAGAGAAAGTTCGCCCTCTCTTGTAAGAGGTGCGTCCCCGAACGCTCGGTCTGATTCTTGATGCTTGGCGCGAAATAAAGCCTTGCTTGAACTTCGCTTTGTATCAGTCTCGCTCCTTTAATCACGGACCCATTATTGGGGGACCTATCAGTGCCTGGACCGCCACATGCCATGCGGACCACAGGGACTGCAGATGCTGGCAAGACTGGAGGCAAGACTGCCTTCGTGGCTTGGGCCACAGTGGTGACAGGGAGAACAGAGGCTGTTCGGAAGAGGATTCAAGAGGCCACATCCCCAGGTCTGGGAGCTGGCGGATGATGAGGGGTGAGGGTTTGGGGAGGGTCATGGTGACCCCCGTCCCTGGCGTGATGGCAGTAGATGGCAGGGTCCGTCGAGGAGGGCAGTGGGCATAGAGAAGAAGCTGTTAGGAGTGGGGAACTGTGGGTCCTCTTCGGACGCGCACACCCGTCCATGCGCAGGGCCCCAGAGCTGGGATGAGAGTGCTTGGGGGAGGGAGGGAAGGCTGCGGAGAGAAGGCAAGCCTTTCTGGAGAATTCTGATGGGATCGTGTGGCGGCCCTGAAGTTCTGAAAGCCTCAGACAAATGAAAGCTCTAGAGTGAACCCAGCAAGCTCCTCCCTGCGAGGCTGTCCGTACCCAGCCCCATCCCGCAGCCCCTCCCCAAGATGTGCCCGGCCTCTGCTGCTTGGCAGGTGGAGGGGGACTCCCATGCACGCCAGCAGGATCCCACTCCTGTGTGTGTCCCACAAGCACACGCTCTGAGCTCCGGCGTGAGTCTGTCCTGCTCACAGGACAGGCCGAGGATAGTGAGTTGAGGCCCCAGGAGTGACCCCCAACCAGTGGGGACAGCAGTTGCTGGAGAAATGCTCCCTCTTGCCTGCTTGGTCTCTCAGTGGGCCCCGAGAGGACGGACATCAGTAAAAGTCCCTATCGTGTCCTCGCTCCTTCCCTGGGCTTCCTGGGACCACCGCCCAAACCACCTGCCTGCTCGCAGATCTGAGGCGTTAAGGACACTTCTGCGTACCGAGGTCAGTTACACCCACCAGGAAAATGGATCAGGGCACGTTAGTATATGTGTTATGTGCATTTAGCTGAAAAGTTCATGAGGGCACATTATGTCTTAGAACGCGAAGACGCCGTCCCAGCAGTCGTTCCGTCATGAAGAGCCGGTTTATTCACTGTGGTCTTTGGGTGACAACAATACGTCTGGGGCTAGGATTTTTCTGACACTTAACAACTCATTTCTAAATTACTTCCCCGTGCAACGACACAAAGCTCATATCGCCCTCTTACTCAAGGAGTGTGGGGGGAAGAGGGCGCCAGCCCAGCCCGGATCTGTCCGAGGTGGGGGTCCTCCTAACATCTTAGAATCACAGTGTGGAAGCCCCGGCCGGCTCTGTTGGCACCAGAAGTCGCTCTGACCTTCGGCGTGGACATGACCCTCTGTTGCACCCAGCTGGTCTCTCCTGCAGAGTGCGATCCGAAGCTGGTTCAGACCCAAAGGGAGCCGCTCATGTGGGAAGGCAGCTGCCTGCAAGGAGCGTCTACCCCAGAGCCCGAGGCTGGCCGCCTGCGCGTGTCGGGCCGCCACAGCGGTGATGAGGCCAGAAGGCAGATGCTCTGCCGGAAGCCCACGCAGGGCCAAGGACAGGCAGAGGCTCTGTTCTTAGCCAGCCTCCCTGCTGACGTTCCGGGTCGTGCCGTCACTGCAGCCCCGAGCAGAATGAACCATAGGTGGCTGGACACGACATGATTCACTGCATTTTGACCGGTGCCGGCTTGCCTGGCTCGCTCCGGCAGGCGGCAGGTGGGTCCCTGCCGGCCCGCTCATCCTCGTTGTTCCGATTCCCCAGCAACCATTTGGCACCAAGCTCTGTAGTTACACCATTAGGAGTGTATCCGACCACATGAAGAACAAGAGGGATAATTAAAAGCACTTACCTTTATGCAGTCTTCTCGCGGCCGCGGTCCCTGGATGCTGACCATGACCGGGCGGCAGCGGGGGCGGGGTTGGTGTCATCCAACGTCCTCATTTGGCCCATGACGCAGCAGACGTCCCCAGAAGTGAACCATTTCATGAAAGGCTCACAGAAGCCCCAGGTCCTCCTTCCTTTCATTGGGGAGACGCCCGCTGGCCGTGTGTCCCACCCGTTCTCCCTCTTATGCAGCATCGTCTCCCAGCCTTGGCTCCCCCCAGCGTCCCCTGGACTGTGGCTTTGACCCCTGGCATTCCCCAGCGTCGGAGGTGTTCTGAAGAAGCAGGACCCCCAAATTCTTTTTTTTTTAAAGATTTTATTTATTTATTTGACAGACAGATCACAAGTAGGCAGAGGCAGGCAGAGAGAGAGGAGGAAGCAGGCTCCCTGCTGAGCAGAGAGCCCGATGTGGGGCTCGATCCCAGGACTCTGGAATCATGACCTGAGCCGAAGGCAGCGGCTTTAACCCACTGAGCCACCCAGGAGCCCCTGGACCCCCAAATTCTATCATCGTATAGATTCTTCTTGGCTTCAAGGTCTGGAATTTGTGCAAACACGTGCAGGCCCCCGTCTTGCCCTGTCCTCATCTGCCTCCTCGAGGCTCCTTCCCGGCTCAGCACCCCCCCCATTTCTACTCAGTTCCTGTCTCTGTCTCATCAGCCGGGGACCACTGGAGACCCTCTCTTGTCCACCTTGGGCCATCTCCACGCTTCCCGGGGCCGTCCGAGGGCTTGTTCCTGCCTGTTTTGGTGTTCGTGGGTACGGAGGTCCCTTGGGGGCTGGCTGGGCAGGGGAAGGGGGAAGGTGGCTGTGGACAGGGTAAAGGACACACCCAGGAGACAGAGCTTCCGTCCTGACCCCTCAGTCCCCCAGGCCCGGGATGGGCCCGCCAGACGCACACCCACCACCTTTGGCTCCTGTAGCTTCCCCAGAAGGAGTCACCCTGAATGCTGCGTACGTGAGCGGGCCCGATACCAGGCACTTTCCCACCTACAGGCTTTGCGACCCGTGGATCCCAAGCGTCCTGGCCTTGAATGTCCTCCCCTCTCCTCCCTGCTACTCCCACCTCGGGGAATTCCTCTTTCCCGTGTGTCTGCTCCAGAACCTCAAAGTCCCTGCGGTCCCTAGAGTCTGCCCTTGAGAGCGGGTGTCTGCCGGGAAGCAGAAAGAGTCCAGGGCCTGTAGAAACGCAGGCCAGAGTGGTGGGATGGCTTTGTTGGCGTTGAGAATGGGATTCGAATCCAGCCGGCTCTCGGTTGTGAGAACTGATGGCAGAGAGTAGAGCACAGGGACGTAACGGTGTGTGTTTGTGGGCAGCCTCCCCCCCAGAGGCCCCACATTGCCAACTCCATCTGACCTGGGCTGCGATGGGCCCGTCTGGCCTCCGCAACACCGCCAGGAAGGCACAGTCTCCGCCAGGAAGGCACAGTCTGAAGACGGAGGTGTGATGAGGGGTGGGGTGGGGTGGGGAAAGGTTGTCAGTTCAGCCTGTGACGTGGGGAACGGGGCAGAGCCAGCTGACTCGGAAGCAGACTGGGGAGAGCCACCTCCAAAGGGTTATGAATGAGCAAATACGACAACCATGGGTTCCCATAAGGATGGGAAGTGGCCCCTCCCAGGAGGGAAGTAAGGAAGCTCGTAGATGTACGTGAGCGAAAAAACATCAAATAGCATTGGAGGTGTTTGCTTTCTCTGTAAACCTTGATTATGTTTACTGATTATTCCCTCTTACTGGCCTAGTTTCCCAGAGGATTCTGGGAGTCTCCATTTTCAAGGTCACTGGACCCGGCAGGTGACCTTGGGGAGGTGTGGGGGCCCCTCGCCCCATCCCTGACTGCGGCCTCCAGATCCCTCTTTGCCGAAAGCACACGGAGGCCGGCTGCGCAGCCAGTCTGAGACGTTGTCTTAGTCCCTGCTCATGGCCCTAGAGCCGAGGGCAGCCCTCCGCGGCCACCCCTTCTTCCCGCCGGGGGCTGGCGGGTGACTCAGAAAGAAGTCGTGCTTCCTGGAGTTCAGCACCATTTTAGGACAAAGATCATCATCTACGACTCTTCCTCTTTCTGTGTCTCCAAGTGCGGAGGAAGAGGCCGGCCACTTGGACAGCTTCTGGGCAAAGGCCGGGGGTGGGTGGAAATCACAGCCGTGAACATTTGTTTTTCAAACAATGAGGCAGGATTTGGGGATTGGCAGCCGTCCATTCCACGTTTATTTAAACGTGGTGGAATCTCTAAAGCAGAATTTGTTTAAAACCTGTCTCCGTGGGGGGAAAGAAAATCCATTTGGTTTACCAGGCGCTGTGCTGAGGGAGGGAGAATTCTGGGAAACCACAACGGGGTTAAGGCATCTCTAGTCCAAACAGTTGGGGAGCCATTGGTTTAGGCGTTTGTCGGGGACTGTGTGACCTCACCCTGCTAGATGTAGTGTGATCACGTGGCAGGGGACCCAGGCCACCATTTCTTTTCTTTTCTTTTTTTTTTTTTTAATTTATTTATTTGACAGAGATCACAAGCAAGGAGAGAGGCAGGCAGAGAGAGAGGAAGGGAAGCAGACTCCCTGCTTAGCAGAGAGCCCCATGCGGGGCTCGACCCCAGGACCCTGGGATCATGACCCGAGCCGAAGGCAAAGGCTTTAACTCACTGAGCCACCCAGGCGCCCCCAGGCCACCATTTCTTGATCCACGGGGACGATACCCACTGTGCAGCTTAGAATGCAGACACTGAGGGAAGAGATACCGAGGGCAGTGCAAGCCTTTCGGAAATTCACTGTCGTCGGATAGAACGTATTTTAAGCCTCGGAATTCACCAGCACAGTCCTTTGCTTCCTGAGTGTCCTGTGCTCGCTGCCCTGGAGACAGAGAGAGCTCGCTGCCCCTCCAGCCACCACCACAAAGCCCGGACAAAGCCAGGTGTGAGGGCACTGGCTGGCCGCTGCCCGGGGCTGATTTGCGACCCAGATCGGTCACCTGGATGCATGACCGCACTTCTGGATCTCAGGCTGATGCTTCTAGTGTGCCGGGTGCTGGGCTGTGAGGGGTTCGGGGAGGACCGGGGGTTGGAGCCATGAAAGTCACGGTCAGATGGGGCTGTTCTGTCCTGCGGGTTCATGAAAACAACCTCATTGCTTTCTTTCTCCTGCAGTGACCCTGGGGAGTTGGGCTGCTCTGGACCCATGGGCCGGCTGCCTGATGGATGTCCCACAGGCAGGAATTTGGGTGGGAACCTTGGCAATCAGACCTGAGTCGACCTTCTCCCGGCTCCCAGGCTTGCTTTCTTGTTTAAAACTCCCATCGCCTCCCTTCCCTGTAGCAAACATGCCCTAAACCCGTCTCTTCTCCTACATTCTCGTGCACGTGGGATGCCTGGATGTCTTTGGAAACCACAGCCGGCCCTGGAGTCCGAGCTGCCCGGGAGCTCCCTGGATGCTGCTGCCGGTCCCGGGACCACACTCGGAGTAGCCAGGCCCTAGGCCTTCTAGGACTGCAGGAGACTTCTAGAACTGGTTCCCGATACTGTTTCCTCTGTAGCATTGTGCTGTCCCCACACTGGGTTAACTTCCCGTGTTATCTGACAGGTCAGCACATAGACATCACGGCCCCGGGCTAGGGAACGGCCGCGATGCAGGAAAGCCCAGAGGGGGCCCTGCGGGACCACCCAAACTCCAGCCGGGAGGGAATGAGAGCAGAGGTTATCAAAGCTGCATCGAGAGAGCAGACACAGACAGACCAACAGATGGTCTGGGAGACTCAGAAAGGAAAGGGAGAGCGTGTCTCCCCTTTGTTTGGGGTCTGGGGTCTTTATTGAGGATGTCACCTGCTGTGCGTGTCCTCTTAGGCATCCAGGAACTGGGTAGAGCAGGGACAAGGGTCCAGGTGTCCTTCAGGAGTCACTTAGTCCTTGGAGCCAGGGACCTTGGCGTAGAGGAGTGCAGCGCTGGTGACCTGGGGTGAGCGTATGACGGCTGCGTCCGGTCGTTCTCCCCCGGTCCTTCCCGAGAAGTCTGCTGTGTGAGAAGCTCTAAGGGGGTCATTCAGTCCTCGTCCCTTACAAGGAGGACACACGTTTCATGACGAGGCGTGTGTGAGATGGACCGCCGGCCCCGGCAGGAGCAGAAGCAGATCTTTCCGTTTCCTTCTCTCAGCAGAAACACGGGTGGACAGCGAGGTCCTATTTGCAAGAAGGAAAGGAAGATGGACTGACCCGTCAGCCAGGAAGGAGACTGTGGCAGCCGGAGGAGAGAAGCCACGGACGGGAAGTGAGACTCGAGGCAGAGTGAAGGAGCTCCGGGCACGGAGGGGGGTGGGGGACAGCAGGGTCCAACCGGGAAGGGGAGGGGGAGGGATGCTTGGCTTGGGGAGCTGAGTGGGGCCCGGACCAGCTCCAGGCCGAGCTGCGGAGCACCAGGCAGAAAAGGCACCAGGCAGAAAAGACTCTTTCCTTGAGGACCCCGCAGAGTCCTGATCTGAGCCTTCACCACTGTGACCCAGGGGCTGGGGGCCCACGGCCGCTTCTCAGTCACGGCGTCTTGAACGCATGGAGTGGAAGCCGGGCGGGAATACGACAGGAGATCAGAGCGACTGGGTGGCGAGCGGGAGCCCGCGGGCGCCGGTGGGACTCACGATGGCTTTTCCTCCTGCTGGAGTTCTGCTCCCAAGTAGGGCATTTGTAGGATGCCTGGTGGGGAGAAGGACCGTGGGAAACGGGCTCGGAGAGTCTGGGTCTCGGGGGGAGCCATGGTGGGGGCTTGGTGCAGGCGCTGGGGGCTGTCGCTGCGGCTCCCTGGCCTTGCTGTGGCTTTGGGGGGTTGGACTGCTCTGGGCTCTGGACTCTGACGCCGGCCCCGCCTGGGCGTGTGACTCCAGACCCTTGGTCTGAGAGGCTGCTTGGATGAGCCGGGCCACTGCGTCCCCTGGAAGCATCATAAACCGAAGCATCATCACGTTCTGCTGCGGCATCTGATGTCATGAGTCTGCCCCGGCCGCGGAACTAAAGAACGGCACGAAGAAGTTCCTGGACCCTTCCAGTGACTCACCGACGGTTAGGATTTCATCCATGTGCGCGACAGATTTTTCCCTTGGGCATAATCTCTCTATACATATATTTTTCATATACATTTCATAAAACATCTATCTTCGTATGTATCTTACAGACATGGGATAACCTCTGTCTCTCTCTATGTCTTACGTATATGGAGAGTATAATTTCCATCTATGCATATGTGTCTTTTCTTAGATATGCGATACGAGCTGTCTTTCTATGTATTTCTATATATATTATGTACTTACAGTATAATCTCTATGTCCATATCCTTATATATACATACATATATAGAGAGAATAATATGTCTTTATATCTTTTCATACATTGGTGTCCTCTACGCTATGGCTTGAATGTTTCTGTCCTCCCCAGATTCCTATGTTGAACCCTGACGCCCCACGTGATGGCGTTTGGAGGTGAGGAGTCAGGAGGGTAGAGCCCCCCTGAGCGGGATTAGCCCCCAAATGAAAGAGATTTGACAGAGCTTCCTGACCCCTGTGAGGACACAGTGAGGGGATGGCTGCCTGTGGACCAGGAAGCAGGCTCTCCCCGGACGTCCAGCCCACCAGCTCCTTGATCTGGATCCCCAGCCTCCAGAAAGGTGGCAGACACATTGTATTGTTTATGCTGTCGGCCAGAACGGACTCAGATACTCCGTCTCCATGCATCTCTACGTGTGTATAGACATGTCTCTTTCTCTGCTTACAGCCTCACATAAGCATGCAATGTCTCTGTGTCTCTGTGTTTTCACTCTCTTACTTCAGCCTCGTGCACTCGTCAAAATCAGGAGACTTGACATGACTGCAAGCGCATCTCTAACCCGCTGTCCGTATTGGAATTTCAAGCCCCTTTTTAAAGCTAAAAGCGGGTAGACACGGTTAACCTTTAGCGTGGCTAGAAGTCAAATTAGAACCTTCACCGCCAGCACATTGGTTCAAATGCAGACGGCAGTGGGGAGTCCCAGGAACAGGAGGACATGACGTGGCCAGGTTCACTGTGACCCCTCCCGTCCCGTCCGTGTCTGCCGCCTGTGTGGTCCATGGTCACTGTCCTCACGGATCCCAGTCCCAGGACGAATACGGGAGGCTCATTTCCTGTGTCTTCTCCATCGCAGAGGTCTGGAAGGTTTGAAAAACTGAACTAATTTCTTGTCAGGAGATTACTTCCTTTGGGGGACAGAAGATGCTTCTGGCGGAGGGAGAGGCGGCCGCCGATGTGAGTGAAATAAGCCAGCCCCTCAAAGGAGCAGAGCTTTCTCGTCATTTCTAAAATAAACACCCTTTATGGTTACCCTGTTATGCAGTCCAGGATCTCTTCCAGGAACACGGAATTCAATTGTCCCGACTGTGATGATACAGAGGAAGGCGTTCTTTTCACTTTCTTTGAAGTATAAAATGAGACCCAGCCACCGGCATGAGCATTGGCAGACTTGGAATCTGCAGTCCCTTCTATCGCTCAGCAAACAAAATCTAAACCTAACCTACCTGGGCAGATGGCACGTGGCCGGCACGTGGCCAGAGCTGTTTTTGGGTCTGTCCTTATGAAGCTCCGTGGTCCGGACCCCAGCCTGCCCTGAGTCCCTTATTCTGACTGTGGTGCCCCATTCTCGGCTCCCGGATCTGGTTCCAGACTCTGCTCAGGTGTTGAAAGGCGGATTTCTGGCCAGGCTCTTCGACTGTGAATTGAATGACCGATCTTGCCCTAGCCGTGAAGAAATGAAGGCTTCCTGGCTCAACTGAAGTCGTGCTTGCCTGGGTCGGCCTGTCTTCCCACAACTGGATAATAAATCTTTGTCCAGAGCAATCTGGTCACCCCCAAACTTGGCGCCCTTTGTGGGGGGCTCCCGAGACCAGTGTGGGGCGGACAGGGCCCGAGAGGCAAGGGGGCGCCGGCCACGCGCTTTGGGCTCCGAGCCAGGGCGGGATTTAGACCAGAGCCTCCTGCTTGACCTCAGGCTGGGGGCTCCTGTGTCCCTCTAGCGAAGGACCTCCAGCTAAGGACCACGAGCCCCCTGGAGATGTGTTTTTAGGCTGCCTTTTATCTGAAAAACACCTTTTTAACATTTATTACACTCCTGTCTCTCAGCAAAAGGGCACAGGTGCTTTGGAAGTAACTGGAGGACACTTGCAAGTTCACTAGGTCTGGCTTGGGTCCCCCACTGGATTTTTTGCCGGACCCACCTTGCTGAACGTGCGTTGCCAACACCTCGTGCACAGACAAGAAGACGAAGCTCACAGTGTGGGGGACGCTGGTCTCAGGTGCCCCTGCTGGTGAGGGGCAGAGCCAGGCTGCCCCAGGTCCCCACCTCAGAGGTCAGCGCGCCAGGACGTGGGGAGAACCTCTGGCTGTCCATCCCACGTTCTCTTTTTTTTTTTTTTTAAGATTTTATTTATTTATTTGACAGAGATCACAAGCAGGCAGAGAGGCAGGCAGAGAGATGGAAGCAGGCTCCCCGCTGAGCAGAGAGCCCGATGCGGGGCTCGATCCCAGGACCCTGGGATCATGACCTGAGCCGAAGGCAGAGGCTTAACCCACTGAGCCGCCCAGGCGCCCTGCCATGTTCTCGTTTTTTATTTTCTTCCACATACGTCTGTGTTTTGTCCCCATGACAGACTTTTCAAACGCTTGGCATGGGCCACCGTGCCTGCTTCTGTCCCTCCTCCCGTACGTGTGTTCCGGAACCCTCCGCACACCCCTCCCGAGCACATCCACATTCCATCAGTGTGTTGCCTCTCGGTGGGGACGTCTACGAGGGTCCCTGTGGGCCTAGGAGGATCCGAATTCTAGCTGGTGTCAGCCAGAGCGGAGTGGGGTGTCCTGGGTGGCGTGGCGGGCGGCCGAAGGTGCCCAGTCTGCGGTGCCCTCACCCCTCATCCCAGCCACACACGGACAGACCCGGCGCCCCAGGGCTCAAGGGGTGGCGCGGGGTGGTGGGGGTCGTGCAGGCAGGAAGACGCTGGAGAGTTTGGAATCGGGGGGGAAGACCCCCAAGAAAGGTAGAGCGAAGCTTTGGTGGCTCCCACACGGCTCCGGACAGCCCACGCACACGGGTAGAGCCGCAAGGAATGCCACTGGACAGAGTGTCCCACCACTCGGATCTTCTGTGTGGGGAACGGAGGACGAAGGGGGCCAGACGCAGCCCCTCCTCACCTCCCCTTCATCTCTGGGGCTCCGGGGGCTGGTGTGGGAGGGTCTCCTTCTGATTCCTCCCCATAGTCAGAGATCTGGCGCTCGGGCAGCCAACAGCCTTCTCCGCTGGGCTCCCCACGGAGCCGCGACAGGCCCGCAGGTCCGAGGCCGGAGCCGGACCCCCTCACGGAGCACAGGTGGGAGGAAGACCCTGGCCGGGAGGAGGGAGCCGACTCTCTGGGGCAGCCCCCCCCCTTGGCCTCCTCCCCCCCTCCCCGCTTCCTTTCCGCTCATCTAAGGGACGGCGTTTCTAAGAGGGTGTATTGGACGACCCAAAGGCCATTTTATTTTGTTTTGTAAGAACCGAGAAAAGGAGACTTTGAAATTCTCGTGCCTTACTGGGTGTCAGCTCTTGGAGAAAGGTCCGGGAGGCCGGGGCCGAGCCCATGGCTGCCGGGTGGACAGGCGGGCCCGCTGTGGGTGTGTCGCTGGCGTCATGACCCTGCATGTGGCACTGCAAGACCTCGCCTGGTGTAGTCCTGGCCCCCAGGCCATGCAGCCCTCCTCTGGATGCTTCTCGACTGAGTGCCACCTCCCCTGTGTGGCCGAGAGGCGCCGGGCGAGACCGAAGGAGGCAGCACCTCACCTGGGACTCTGTCGTCGCGGGCCGGCCCCACAGGGCCTCTGTGGGACCTTCTCAAAGAGTTTGGAAATCTTGGGGGCGATTTTCTGAAATAATCTGCCCCCGGCGGGGGACAGGGGGGAACTGGGTGGCTCTGTGGGTTCAGCGTCCGACCCTTGTTTTCGGCTCGGGTTGTGATCTCCAGGTCGTGGGATTGAGCCCAGCCCTGGGCTCTGAACTTCGCACGTGATCTCTCTCTTGCAAAGTAAATTAATAAGATCTTAAAAAAAAAAGGCGGTCAGCAGCCCCAGAAGCAGCAGACGCCAGCAAGGAACCTGCCTGAGCCCCATGTGATCCTTCCTTTCCATTTGCAACAGTGTCCTTTGGCTGCTGCGACAAATTACCACCACATTTGTGGCTTAAAACAACAGCAGTTCATTGTCTCTCCATGTCTGGAGGCCAGAAGTCTGAGGCCAAGGTGGGGGCAGGGCCGGCTTGATCTGAGGGCTCCCGGGGAGGGTCTCTCCTGCCCCTGTGGCTGCTGGGGTCCCCGGGGCCCGGCTGGTGCTCTCAGGCAGCCATCTCTGCCTCCTCTGTGTTGGGGGGTGACTGGCAGTGGATTCGGCCCCCCCCACCGATCTGGGGTGTTCTCATTCTGGAGTCGTATCTTCAGCACATCTGTCAAGTCCCTTTCCCAAAAAGTGGCCTTCTGAGCTTCTGAGCGGACCTGAATCTGGGGAGCTGCTTGTCCTCCCACGGCACCTCCTGCCCTGGCTCTCATCTCTTTCTCCTCAGGGTGCCCCCGACTTGTTGGAACTTGTTGGAACCCTCTGTCGAGATGCTCACATGAGGCCGACATACCGTTTCTCTCTAATGCATTCGGCAGCAGCCCTGGAAACCGCGCTGGAAACACGGCGCTATCTTTCTCCTTCTGGGATGGAAAACTGCCCTCCGTGGCCCACCCCCCGCCAGTGGGACATTCCAAGCTGGACTTTCCATTTGGACTTTCTCATCTGTCTGTCTTTTATTTATACAAGCCCCAAACCACAGAACCCTGTTTGGTAAACACTCGGTTATTTGCTCCGCAAATGCTGGGATTGGAACCCTGGCCCCCCACCCCCCACCCCTGCCCTGGAAAAGCCTGGGCAAAGCCTTTGGGAAATAGAAAAGGACTTAGTCATCTGGAAGGAAGTTCCCAGTTTTGAGAACCCATTACCAAACCCCGCAGGGGTGGCTAGCCGCCTGCTTTCCAGTCCCTGGGAAGCCAGGACTCCACCTCGAGGCTGAGTGTCTGGTGACTTCTGCCCCATTATGCTGCTTAAATACTCGCCCACGGTTTCCTGGGGCGGGGGGTGGGGGTCGCCTTGCTCTCCCGAAGGAGCGGCCCTGTGGGGCCAGCCTGAGTCAGGTCCTCCCCAGACCAGCCGGCCGCTCGCTCGGGCGAGCAGAGCATCCAGGGAGATGAAGGCGAGCGGCCGGCTTCCCAGCTACCCTCTGTCCCGGGAGGCAGCCCGGCCGCTTTTCCTGGGTCTGGGATTGTAAAGCGGTGGAGGGAAGGGAAAGGTAGTGCGGAGGGACTTGCCACCCCCGTGAGAATTTAAAATACATAGTAAGAGGGGTGCCTGGGTGGCTCAGTGGGTTGAGCCTCTGCCTTTGGCTCAGGTCATGGTCCCAGGATCCTGGGATCGAGCCCTGCATCGGGCTCTCTGCTCAGTGGGGAACCTGCTTCCTCCTCTCTCTCTGCCTGCCTCTCTGCCTACTGGTGATATTGCTGTCAAATAAATAAATAAAATCTTTTTAAAAAATAAAAATAAGGGGTGCCTGGGTGGCTCAGTGGGTTAAAGCCTCTGCCTTCGGCTCAGGTCATGATCTCAGGGTCCTGGGATCGAGCCCAGCATCGGGCTCTCTGCTCAGCGGGGAGCCTGCTTCCCCCCCCCCCCCAATCTGCCTGCCTCTCTACCTGCTTGTGATCTCTATCTGATAAATAAAATCTTTAAAAAAAAAATAAATAAATAAAATAAAATACCTAGTAAGATTACTTTTAAGTCTATTTCTAAGACCGGTGCCCCGCTGAGCTTTGGTTTCCCAGCTGGGAGGCACTTCCGTTCACTCTTGGACTCCCCCGCCAGCAAGCCGGTGAGGAACGCTGCCGGGAAGGGAGCTTCCCCCTCTAGGGTCTCCCAAGGAAGGGGACAGGCGCACGAAGCACCACAGCAGAGCCTGTGCACCACAGTGCTCCTGTCTGTTCTGGGGACCATGGCTGTCGGGGTATCGGAAAAATCAGTCGCCCACGGAAATGGAGGTAGGGGAAAGCCACCTCTCTTCTGACGATCTCCTCAGGTCCAGGAGGATTGACCCAAGGCCACTCAGTCAACAAGCACTTATTGAGCTCCTACTGTATGCTTGACACTGGGCTGGGGACCAGGAGGAGGTGGTCTTGGTCACGATGCCCACCGTGGTGTCGGCACCGTCTCTCGAGGCAGGTATAAGGAATACGCACATGGATACAACGGACGGAGGGGCCGAAACCCAGAGGGAAAGGGTTGCAGCCGGCTCGGAGGCAGGGCAGGAAGGCAGGGCAGGAATTTGCTTTTCACCCGGGGCCAGTTGGACCGATGTTTGCTTCCTTGTCGGTCCAACGCTGACCTGACGGCCCCCACAGGCCCGGCCCCAATTGTGAGACCCGACCTTGGCTTCTGACCTCAGGCTGGCCCCAGGACCCAGTTCCTGCCGCGCGGCTCTGCGTCTGTCTGTGCTCTGGTCGTGACCGTCTACTCAATGGCGCACACTCTCCTGCGACAGCCCTTGTCATTTCCCTTTCAGGGTCAGCAGGTTCTGGGCGCAGGGCCAGCCCTGCCTCCACTGGCTGACCTCCCCGAGGCCAGGCTCCCGTCCCCTGGGCCTAGCGTAGGCCAAGCCTCCCCTGCCTGCTTCCCTAGTGGGGACGGACGGCTTCCTAGCTCTGGCTGGCTCCCATCTGGTGCAGTGTGGCCCCTGCTGCCTGCCTGCCTGTCCCCAGATGACCTGTGCAAGGAGTCCATTCGGCCCGTGGGTCCCCCACACGGAGAGGGACTAGAGTCGACGCTCACGGTCGCTCTTGTCCTTAAGCTTCGTAAGGAGGGAGCGAGGACCAGCCTTGACGAGGCACACAGCCCTGTGTTCAGGGCCGTTGTGAGGGGCAGTGCTCCCTGTGTGCAGACGGGGACACGGCCCAGGGAAGGGAGTAGAGTCTGGGGCGGAGCTGGGTCACGAGCCCAGGGTCCCCCGAAAGTGTTTCTCCTCCTCTTCTAGACCGGCCCCGTTCCCTCTGGTCTGCACGCTGCTGCCGGAGCCGAAGCCACCCCCTGGTGAGGCCGCACTCAGACCCTGTGGCTGGCGGTGTGCACGGGGCGGGGGGGCCGTGGGTGTGCCCCCGGGGGGGCCGCAGGGGCGTGGGGGGGCACCCCACCTCCTCAGGCCAGTCCCCTTGGTGCCAGTGGTGCCTCGTCACAGCCTCTAGATAAGGCACTCCGGGGCTTAACAGGCCTCATTATCTGCCCCAGATACCGGCTGAAACCAGCCCGGCCCGGAGGGACCCGGAGGCCCCAGCTCGCAGCCCTGAGGGGTCAGCCCCTCGCGCGCGGGTGCAGGGGAGACGCTCACTCGAAGGGGGGATGGGGCCGCACCTGCTCCCCTGGAGCCTCGGGGACCATCCCCCCGCAGACAGGTCCTTGCAGGAAGCCAGCTCCCCACCCAGAGCCTTTGCAGACTGCGCCCGCTCCCCACGGGTCTGAGCTCTCGACCGTGGGGACACAACCTGTCGTGAGCTTGTTCAGCGTTTGTCCTCTGCATCGTAGACCTCGGGAGCCGCCTGGGAAAGCGCCGCACGCTGGGGGCTCAAACCAACACAAGTGGGTCCTCTCGCTGCCTGGAGGCCCGAAGCCCCACATCCGGGTGTCACGGGCCGCGCTCCCTTCTGGGGTGGCTTCTGTCCTACTGTCCCGGGGCCTGCACTGTCATCCTTCCAGTCCGTGCCTCTGCGGGGACACAGCCTTCCCTCTGTGCGTGTGGCTGGGTGTCCGCGGTTCTCTTTTAGGAGAACATGGTCTGACTGGGTTGAGGTCCTCCCAAGCCATAGCCTCCCCCTAACTCAGTGTCATCCGCGAAGACCTTATCTCGCACCTACCTGGGCAGGCTTGAACATTTCCCTTTGGGGAGAGGACGGAACCCACAGCAGACTGGAAGGCTTTCCGAGTCTGGGTCTGCCCCAGCCATGGCCGTGTTCCTGGCAGGGGCGCTGGAGGGTGCACGTGGATGGCCCGGGAATGAATGCGTGGGCAGGTGGAAAGCTGATTCTGCAAGTGTCACTGCAAAGAGCCAACACGTAGGACAGTGTGATTTGTGCAGTCGACTTCTGTCTTCTCCTCTCCTTTTCCTGTAGCTTTGAGTCTCTGCACGGACAGCAGCCCTCTCCTGTCCCCATTCCCTGTTTCCTGCCTCTGGCTGAGCCCTTCCAGAAGCCACACCAGCCACACCAGCAGGGCTAGACGCGCCTGGGGGAGAAGGCACGGGGCTGCCCCGGTAAGAGACAGCGACTGCACTTTCTCCCGGCCCCCCCCCCGCCCCACATGTGTCCCCAGCGGCTTCCTGTGTCCCCCGGGGCTGCTGGCATCCTGGGCCCTGAGCGGCTTGCGGGGAGAGAGGGAGTGGGACGCTCCCGCAGTGGCTGGCAGCGTGTGCTCGTGGCTCCTCCGAGGCCGGCTCTGGCTTTGATTTTGGGAACTTCCTCCTCCACCCCAGAGGCTCTGAGCCTATCTCTGGCTGCATCTCCCCGAGCCCATGAGACCGAGGGCACGGGTGTTTCCTGTCACCAGTGTCACTTGCTCCTTAAATCACTCCGTCTTACTCAGCTGTGGGCTGCGGTGACAAAAGGCCACGGCCAGAGGGACTCAAGGAACAGAAAGGCGCCATCTCCGGGGTCTGGAGGCCGGGCATCCGAGATCAGGCTCCTGCAGGCTGGGTTTCCAGTGAGGACTCGTCTTGGCTGGCCAAGGGCCACCTTCTCTCCGTGTCCTGGTGTGACGGAGAGAGAGGGGGAGAGATCCACTCCTGTGGGATCAGGGCCCCACCCACACGACCTCACGACTTCCCGACTCTAAATGCAGCCCCCGGGGCGGGGCGGGGGGAGGGCTTGCACCAACAGCCAGTCCTCCACGTGCACGCTAGTTTCTTTTCGGGACAAATCTCTGTTTGAAAGAACTGCTATTGCCTACGGCCTGCGACCTTCGGAGGCTGCGGCAGGGGAGGCAGGGAGGCGGGGAGGCCGGGGTTGGGGCTGGCCACCCCATGCTGGGCGCTCTGGCACTTTCCCCTTAGGCCCTGCTCAGGCTGCTGTGCTGAACCCAGCGCCCTCCAGCTGGGAAGAAGGCCACAGGACAAGGACGGCTCTCTCTGAAAGCGCTCACCGTAGATGGGTAGATGGTAAGGCGAGGCTTTGTAGAGAAGCCTTGCGGGCGGGCCCAGTGCCCGTGACCCTGTGGGGAACCCCCTGAGATCGGCCTGAGATCACATAGCCTTGCACAAGCCAGAGGAGGGCAGAGCCCCTGTTGTGGGGTATGAAGACATTTACAGACCCTTAGACCGAAGGCGGTGGTCTTTCCTGCTGTGGCTGGCTGGGGAGGAAGACACCCGAGGTGTGCGTGGGAGGTTCCGATCAGGGTTAGTGATCACCTGGAGGAGTTTCCCGAAGGCTTTCCTAGAACCCTGCGAAGGGCGGAGAGCCTGAGACTGGAAGGCATGGGAACCGAGGTACTGTTTCCATCGGGGGACAAACAGCCTGAGGCCCTGACATGGTCACCCACCCGCAGATCGCGCGCGCACCGTCTCTTACTGTTCATCCCAAACATCTCTGCAGGAACCGGGGGGTTAGTAGGGCTGGGGAAACGGGATGGGGCAGAGGGCAGAGGCGGTGGTGGGAAGAGGACCTCCGGGGGTGCGATGAGGGGCGGGCGAGGCTTGCCCAGCGGGGCGTATGGACATCCCGCAGCTGCTGGAACCAAGCCCCACGGACTGGGGGCCTAAACGCACAGACGTTTGTTCTCTCGAAGTCTGGGGGCAGAAGTCTGAAACCAAGATGTGGGCAGGGCCGGTTTCCCCTGGAGGCTCCGAGGGAGGACCCTTCCTGGCCTCGTCCTGTTGCCGACATTGCCACCAGCACTGCTTGCACACACGTCCTTCCGACCCGTGCCTCTGTCCTTCCCCGGCCTTCCCGTCTGTGCGTCTCCAGTTCACCCCCCTTCTCTTAGGAGGACACCAGTCACCAGAATCAGGACCCGCCCTAAATCCAGGAGGACCTCATTCCAGGATCTTTATGTTGCTCTTACCTGCAAAGACTCTTTCTCCAAGTAAGTTCACATGCACAGGCACCAGGGGTTAGAACCTGGACTCGTCTGTGACGTCCCATGACTTAGGGCACCTCACTAACATCTCCTTATTAGCGAACTGCCCGGAGTCCGGATTGGGTCGGGGCTGTCAGCCTTGCTGTCCCTTGAAATTCCCCCAGCGCCTTCAAGAAAGGGGGTCCCCTCCCTCCTCCAGAGATCCTGAGACCCTTTCCTGGGTCAGTGGTGGATGTTGGCTTTTTTTTTTTTTTTTTGGTGTTGTATGTGAATTCTATCTCATTATTATTATTTTTTAAAATTTTTTATTTTTTATTAACATATAGTGTATTATTAGCCCCAGGGGCACAGGTCTGTGAATAGCCAGGTTTACACACTTCACAGCGCTCACCAGGGATGCTGGCATTTCTTAAAGAGTAAAGCACATAGTCCTTCCACGCAGAGGTGGGCCTCATCCAATCAGTTGAAGGTTTGCATAGAACAAAGTCTGACCCTCCCCTAAGTAAGAGAGAATTTCTCCTGCCTGACTACATTTGGATTGAGACACTGTTTCTCCTGCCTTTGAACTTAAACTGAGATGTGGCTTTTCCTGGGTCTGAGGCCTGCGGAGCCTCCGATGGAAACTCCGTCCTTGCCTCTCCCAGGTCTCAGACCTTCAGAATCAGACTGGGCTTCTAGAAGGCTTTTCTGTACCCTATTTTTCCATATGCTGCTTTCCCATACATTGGTACTGACCAAATCAGAAGGCATTCATGCACTACCAAACGGGAAGGCATGGTTATTCCCATTCTGCAGGTCGGGAAGCTGAGACCCAGAGACGCACTGATGATAAAGCCATGTGGTTGTTGGAAAACAGGGACGGACCCAAGACGTCTGGCCGCTTCCCTCATCATGCCACTATGAGTGCCCCGGGCCACGAAACCCAGCTGAGATGTGCAGAGAAGGTCTCAGCCTTCCCAGTCTTCTGCGGACCTCTGGCAGCCGCGGCCGTCGCAGCCCCGGCCCCCAGAGCCCCCTGCAGTCACATCCCCAATGGCTCAGGGCACCTGCATGGGGCGGGCCTGCTTCTCCCGAGTCCAACCTGCTCTGGCTGGAAGTCGAAGGAGCCGTGTGTCCTGCACGATCCTGGGGGCTTGGGGACAGCGTCCCAACGCTGTGCTAGACCTTCCCTTCCCAACCAAGCCCGCTCAGAGGGCAACAGTGACCAAAACAGAATGTAGAAAAGCGTCCAAAAGCCTTCTGTGCCGTGATTTTACGATGTTGAGGGTTTGCAAAGCTACATGTTACAGGAAGAAAAGACAAGGATAAAAAATGCGCATGCCCGTGTGTAGATCTGGGATGGTGAAATCACACCAGAGATAAGGGAGAAATCACACCAGAGATAAGGGAGAGCCCCCCGCCAGCCGGGACTCCGGGCAAAGTTCTCGCCGCAGGTCCCCACGCCCCGGGACAGCCCTGCCCCTGTGCCTCTCGCTGCGCTCATCCCCCAACCTGAGGCCAGGCAAGGCAGGGAACCGCGCGGTGCCTCCCAGCCAGCTCACCTGCTGGATGGTCATTGCCAAGGCTGCACGTCGAGCAGGATTCCAGGAAGGGGGCTGCGAGCAGTGAGTGATGCCACAGGTGTCATCCCTGCCCTAGACCACGTCGTGAGCCCCACTTCTATGGCCGCTCACATCCATCCCTTGGGACACAATTGCCATGTCCCAGGACAGTGCTGGCGCACATACGTTTTGGCTGTAGGGTAATGACAGATGCGATTTTGCAGTGGCATCTGCTGTGCGCGGGACCACGGGTCTCAGAACCCTTCTGAGGTCAGCTTGTCACCGTCTTCCTGCAGGTGGACAGAGCAGGCAGAGCCCAGCGGCCACACTGTCGCGGAGAGCAGAGACGGGGTCATGTCCTTGGCGACACGCTCTGGGGACAGAAACGCAGCCTCATCCTGTGTGCTTGCGTGTGTGTGTGCACACATGAGTGCGTGTGTGTGGATGCAGCGTGAGTGTGCAAGCAGCCAAGCACGCGTGTACTCGCACACACATGTGTGGGCTGCAAACATGTGCGTGTGCATGCACGCAGGAGAGAATACATGTAGGCACGTGAACATTTGCGCTATGCATGCACACTGAGTGTGAGTGTGGATGCATGTGAGTGAGTGTGCACACAGAAGAACAAATTGTGCACACAACTCATGCGCACGTGAGTGAGTGAGTGCGTGTGAATGAGTGCCACCGCAGCCCACAGCTGCCCCCAGATCCCTGGTTCTTGGAGACCGTGTTGGGCGAGATGCCGGGTTTTCTGCACGGAGACACTGCGTGAGGAGAGGGGACTTGGAGGGCTCTTTGCCAGACGGACACGCAACTGGACACTCCTTGAAAGTGACGAACTTGACACCCGAGAGGACCGCCCCTCTCCCCACGGGGTTACAGTGCAGGGTTATTTTCTCCTCAGAGCGTTTACATGGAGAAGAAACACGTGGAAAAACCCTGTGGCCGTCATACGGAAAAGTATTGCGTCAGTAAGAACCGGAGGGAAGACCTCATCGTGGGTGAAGTTAAAACAACACACATGGTTTTCTTTTTTTTTTCTTTCTTTTTTTTTTTTAAGATTTTATTTATTTATTTGCCAGAGAGAGATCACAAGTAGGCAGAGAGGCAGCAGAGAGAGACGGGGGGAGGGGGGGAAGCAGGCTCCCTGCTGAGCAGAGAGTCCGATGCGGGGCTCGATCCCAGGACCCTGAGATCATGACCTGAGCCGAAGGCAGAGGCTTAACACACTGAGCCGCCCAGGTGCCCCCACATGTGGTGTTCTTGGTGCACCTGTAAGGAAAGGCGGTGGAGGGAGGACCAAGCTAGCAACAGATGGTCAATTTCGAGAGTTTTTTTAAATCATGTGAGTTTTAATATTAAGGGAAAGCATGTTATGACGACGTTTGATGGACGATTCCGAGTGAACACGACGTGCTGTGCTGGAAAGACGTCCACCCCGGCCGCACTCTCTCATGCGTCTGGCCGGATGCTCTCTTGGTTGGAACTGTGACCAGACGGTGGGGGTGGGGGGTGGAGTGCGAAGAATTCGGGCTTCGGGATTGACTGTCCCGGTCACAGGCTAGGCAGCCTCTCTGACCCTCAGTTTCTTCATCTGAGCAATGGGCACAAGGGACCTACTTCCTAGACTGGTTCTAAAGATGGGAGAAAACAGGGCACAGAACCGATTTCAACTGAATGAGGTCACCCTTAACCGCACCTTCAGACTTCATAGAAGCATTCCTGTGCTTCTATAATAGCCAAAGTTCTAAGAAATAAGATCATAGAATGTTGTAGTACGGATTCATGTCATATTCCTAAATGTTCAGGCTGACCTAAATTACAATACTTTCCTGTTTATTGTTGGTGTTGATTAAAGCCTATTTTCTTGAATATTGTTATAGCTTTAAAATGCATTCTTCTCTCACTGAAATTTTTTTTTTTTTTAATCACGGCACAGTCTGTAAGTCAGTCCTGCCCTACGGACTTTCCAAGACCCTCGTGTGAGCCCCTCAGCTGCGTGAGGATTTGCAGCTCCTTTTTTTTTCCCTCTCGTCCTGGCGTCTCTCGTTTAACCACTAACCATGCAAATTGACCGTTCTTCCGCTTACAGGTTACTCCACGGAGGAGGAAAGGCGCAGCGGCTGGAAGGTGCCTTCGGGGAGGGCTGTTTTGGCTCTGGAGCACAGGGAATAACTCTCGTGAACCCCGCAGCCACGATGGGTCTTCGTTACCTTATATGAAAGCTTGCTCGGCAGAGCCAACGAGATCTTCATCTCACGGTGGAAATGCACTCCGGCTCTGAGCCCGGAGCCGTGAAAGACGACCCAGCGGGGGAGCGGGGAGGCACCACCGACTAGAGATGTACAAAACCGTGTCACCTGTGACGTGCGGGCCACTGCCATCAGACATAAAGCGCTTGTCCCCCCGTCACCTGCACGGGGTCCCTTTTACTCCCGTGGCCCTCTCTGGACGGTGCCATGTTCATGGAGGCACACAGAGTCATCGCTCGTGGAGGTGGGATTTACGAGGGACTGTGTTGACTTTAAATTGTCTCCCTGTCTGCATGACATCACGTCTGGGGCTCTGCGAAGCTCTGCGTTCCCATCCCCTGCGACGGCTCCCTTCGATGTTCCTCCGCGTCAGACACTGACGAGGAATGGACCGCTCCGAGACCCCGGAGGAGGTGGCGGGCTGGAGGGGTCTGAACATTTCAATGGCTTTGATCTGTATTGTTCAGCCGACTGAAGGGTGCTTTTCGGAACCCA
Organism: Eira barbara; assembly: GCA_020311275.1. NCBI lineage: Eukaryota > Metazoa > Chordata > Mammalia > Carnivora > Mustelidae > Eira > Eira barbara. The sequence continues at coordinate 3,644,813 of JAHRIG010000369.1, read as the reverse complement.
CTTTGATGTGGTGCTGTTCTCCGGCCAGGTCGCCACGATAAGGAAAGAGAATACTTTGTCCTTGATGGAGGGAGTCAGATTTGGGTCTGAAACGGGTTTTCTGCGTAACAGCGAGATGGGACCTGGCGATGCCGTCTACCGGTCGGGTGCCATCTGTCTGGAGAGAGAATGGACTGTGCCCCGCGGGATTCCCGAGGGACACGGCCGTGGTGGCGGCAGGTGTCAGCCAGCAGGCATAAGGGACTGTTCCCTCAGAGCACACGCCCTGAAGCCATCGCCTCCAGGCGCACCAGGAACAGACCGGCCCTTTCTCCAGGCCTCTCCGCGGGGCTGCCCTACCCTGGTCCGACCATGCTCAGGACTCTGCGGCTGGCCCTGCTGGCTCTGGTCAGCGCGGCAGGCCCAAGCCAGGCCAGTGGCTTCACAGGTGAGGGCTCGGAGCTCAGCGTGGCTGATGCCGGAGGAGTGGGGGGTCCCGGGAGCAGGTCTCGTGGGGACAGCGACCCTGCAGAGATGCATCTGCTTTGAGAGGTGACATCCGTCCCGTCTGGCCAAGTTTTCCGGTAACCACAGAAGAGATGGCGTGTGTGCCTCCAAGTCAGCGGGGCTGGGGGTGGGGGTGAGGGGGGGAGGGGGAGGCGGGGGCCCGGGGGCGCGGTTCAAGCACTGATTCTGAGTCAGAGGGTCTGGGGTGGGACCTGGAACTCGGCATTTCTGCCTCCGGCAAGGGCCGTGCTGAGGAGTGAGTTCCTAAAGAGTCCCAGTCAAAGTCTCCCAAGTCTCCAGTCTCAGAGCGTGTGTCCCCAGCTGCAAGTAAGAAGAGGGAGACCCAGAGCAGGCAGGGACTCGCCCCAGGCCGTGCAGCCAGCAGCAGGCCGGATTTCCACCAGGGTGATCCTTGCCGTGGGCCCTGGCTCGCTCCTGCTTCCCCTGCCAGGCAGGCTCGGGATCGCGAAGTGGACCCCAAGGGAGGGTCCCACCCCCAGTGTCCTCTTTGGTGCATGAAGGTGAAAAGTGGCCACCGGGGTGGTGAGGGACCCGCGAGGTTGCCTGCCCAACCTCTGCCAGGCCCGCGATCCTGCTGAGAGCACGGCCGGTTTCTGAAGCCCCAGACTGCAGAGACCTGAGACCTTTGCCATCATGTCCCTTTGAAACCTGTCTTACTCCGCTGGGAATTCGCACAAATCCACTCTACTTCTACCGTCGGCTTCAGTTAAGCCCCGGTTTCGCGTTTTTCCCTCAGCAAGCAGAATTCTGGTTTGTGATTTCTTCCCTTTGCTTTTTCCTGCGCGACGGGTTCCGTGTAAACCGTGCAGCCTCGAGGAGCTGGAGCTGTCAGGAGGTCCCCCTCGAGCCCCTCGCTGTGCCCGTGGGGACCCAGGGAGCAGGGGCTCAGGGCGGTGTCGGCGTCACTCGGCTTCCTGCCCTTCGTGCCGGGGACTGCCTTTCCAGGCACAGTTTCATTTACTGAATTCCAGGACGGAGCCAGGGTTTGACAGATGACAAGATGGGGGTCGCCGGGAGGGTGCGAGACGTGCTCAGAATCGCACAGCTGCTAACCGGGGAGCTGGTGCGAATGGGGATCTTCTGACCCCAGGTCACCCTCCCTCCTTAGGGTTATTTCCCACCTCTGAAACCAGAACCCAGGACCCCTGACTCCCACGCTGTGTGCTCCCCGGAAGGACCCGTAGAAAGGGAGATCTCCTCTGGGCTCCGCCGAGAAGCCAGGCTCGGAGAGGAACCGGTGGCCTCCGGAGGAATGCAAAAAACCAAAACGCACAGGTCCCAAACGCAGTTTCAGAGGAGGTACACGTGTGCCTATGTGTGCACACGCGCGCGCGTGTGTGTGTATGCATGCGTGCATGCACTTTTGTGAGCAGGAGGGCTCTGCTGGCGCTCACTGGGGCCTTGTCGTGATCAGATGGGGCAGCAGCTCCCCAGGGCTGGGAATGTAACGTGCGTTCGTGGTTAGCAGTTCCTTAGGTGAAGACGAGAAACACAGTCCAGAGCCCCCTTCCTAAATTCTCGGAGCAGGAAGCCTCGGGCTTTGTCTGTCCCACCCGCAACACAGTGAGGGGCCATGCTCACTGTGCCCACTTCTCCAGGGCCTTCCCCACGTGATATCCAAGCTCTGGGCTGTTACCATCTCCACCCCCGCCCCTGTATAAGGGCCTCCCCATTTCTCGCCGCAGCACCCCTTTGGTGAGGAGGGGAAGCAGCCCGTCTCCTCTCTCAGAGGATCCGCCCCCGGCAGCGCTGCGCGGGGAGGCGGCCACGCGGCTCCCGTGGCTCCAGGGTGGGCTTGCTCTGCACGCTGGGATCCAGCCCCATGTTCTGTGCAGAGTAAGGCTGCAGACCGCCCCCCTTGTCAGCCCGGGCTGGGGGCCGGCTCAGCCCCACTTCTCCCCGGGGTCACCAGCCCCCAGAGTTTTGCTCTCTGCACACTCGGGGGAGGCTGTGAGGCCGAGGGAGGGGGTCTTCGGGGCACCGTGCTGGAGTCGGCGATGCAGATGATTTCTGCAGCTGTCTCATAGCTCCTTCCAGAAGCCCAGCTTCTCCCCGGGGTACACACTTCTCCCTGGGGTAACACAGGTGCTTCCCCCGGGATGGCATCGTTTGGTAAAGCTGAGAGCTCAGAGGTTACGTGTCTGATGGAATAAAGGACAGTCACGCCATCCCTTCATCCAACACCAAGAGCCCACGAGTGCGCGGACTCCCGGGCTGGCAGGGAAGCCTGACTTCCCGGGGGGTTCCCTGGGGCTGCCCTGACTCAGCACCACTGACTGGGGCTTCAGGGCAGAGATCTGTCTCCTCCCATCTCCAGAGCCCAGAAGTCTGAGATCGAGGCAGGGCTGGTTTCTCCTGAGGCTGGGATGGAGAATCTGCACCGTCCTCTCCGCCAGCTTCTGGGGGTTTGCTGGCAATCTGGGTGCTCCGCTCCTTGGTTGGGGGCGGTATCTCTCCAATCTCCGCCTTGTGCCCTCCCTGCCTGCCTGCCTGTCTCTGTGTCCAAATTTCCCCTTTTGCAAGGACGCCAGGCATAACGGATTGGGGCTCTACCCTAACGCACTATAACCTCATCTCAACTCATGGTATCTGCAAACGCCTCCTTCCAGAACTTCAGCCCATGAGTTTTGGAAGGCTGGGTGGGGACGCGATTCTGCCCATGACAATCCTTGCTACACGAGGTGACAGAGGCTCCGTGGGCAGACGGGACGCCCCAGGCCCTGGGCTGGTAAAGGGAGGGGGTGCCCTGGGGTCTTGAGAACCCAGCGATCAGAGTGACAAAAGGCCGGGGGCCATGGGTGTCTGTGCACAGCAGCGGGGCTCCAGGTGAGAGACACAGAGACCCAGCAGGCAGGTGGATGCTGTCCTCGGTGGGGCGCTGTGCTCTCATCTCTGACGACGGCTGCACTCGTCAGGCCAAGCTTTATCGTCTAGGAACTTCTCGTGTGTTTCAGGTGTTGCTTGTTCCACAAAAGGCTGCCGTTCCCATCTGAGCCCAGCACGGGGCAGCCCTTCCCATTACGTACTGAGGGGGTGGTCGTATGTTCATTTCACGAAGACACGCTCAAGGCTCAGGGAGATTCAGAGCTGCAGCCGGCGGGATCGGAGCACACAGAGCAGGAAACGGGGACACGAGCCCCAGATGCTTGGTCCCTTCCCCCCGCGTCTCTGGTGTACCGTCAGCGCCTGGGCGGTGGGAAGCATGGATGACCCCGGGGTTGGAGGCGAGCTCCGGGCTCTGCACGGGGACTTCTGAGCATGCAGGTCCCCGTTTACCCATGACTCCTCCAAGTTCACGCGATTGCCTGACCTCTCACCCGGCCGGTGGGCAGACTCTGGTGGGGAGCAGCTGGCGGGGGGGGGGGTGCCTGGTCTCCCTCGCTCTTGCAGAACTAGAGGACTGGCCCAGAACCCCTTCTCTTGATTTGATTCTGGCGTTTTCTTCTTCGTTGTTTCCTCCGTCCCTCCCCCACCCCCTCCTAGAAAAAGGCCTTTCCCTGCTGAGTTTCCAGCTGTGCAATTCCAGCGTGACCCGAAACGTCCAGAAGGTGGAGGCCGTCCAGACATTGCACATGACCTACGCCCCCTGCGGCGGGTGGATCCCGTGGAGGCGATGCCCCAAGACGGTCTACAGAACCCAGTACCTGACCGTGGAGGTCCCCGAGGCCAGGAACGTGACCGACTGCTGTGCAGGCTACGAGCAGCTGGGCCTCTACTGCGTCCTGCGTGAGTCTGGGGTGGCCCGTGGGCGGGGGGCCTGGGACCCCTGGTGAGACTCAGGATGGGCACTGTTGGCACCTCTGAGCCCTTCGAGAACAATGATTCTCCAGCTACAGCGAGCGTCAGGGTTGTCTGGAGGGCTCGTCCCGTGCTGATCACTGGCCCAGCCCCTAATCCCGGGACCAGCGGCTCGGGGTGGAGTCCAAGTTCCCAGCAGGTCCTGAGGCTTTGGGGGCCCCCCCGGGAACCCCTGTTTTGGAGCAGTGGCTCTCAGGCCTGACTGCACATTGGAGGCCCCTGGGCAGCTTTAAAAACGCAAACGTGTGGATGCAGTCCTCAGAGAAGGGGATGGAATTGGTCTGGGACAAAGGCGGGGCACTGGGGTTTGTTTTAAAGGTCTCGAGCGATGTGAACTTTAGCTGTTTGAGAACCAGCATTGCAAACTCTTCTGTATTGGTGAAGATCTTTTCTTTTTAAAAGCTGTAGTTGAACGCTTCCTTCAACGGAAATCCTCATCCGGGCGCCCGTGGGCGAAAGAGGGAAAGGTCCCCTGGGCCCCTCCTACCAACTCTCTGGGGTCCCTGAGTCCTCTTCTTCCATGGGGCTCTTTGGAAGATGCTTGGGGCAGGTGCCTGGGAGACCAGTGTGGCTGTGCCCAGCCAGGGGGCTGGACTTTTTGCAACATTCAGGGCTCAGCCTCTCGCCATGGAGAGAACTTTCCAGAAGACCTCTTCCAGGGGAAAGGGTGCCTGTGTGTAGACGTGGGTGGTGGTGGTGGTTAAATTTGAGTCAATATGAGATCAAAAATGAGTTTCTGAGCCGCCAAGAAGGTCTCCCTGCCTCCACCCCTGTTGCAGAGGGGAAGTGGGAAGGGTGTGGCCCCAGTTGAGTTTCCAGGGGCCACCCCTAGAAATGAGGGCTGCTGCCTCCAGAGTGTATGAAGCCACCGTCCAGTGGTCCAGGAGGGGCATCCCACGTGCCCCGTGCCCAGGCGGCCCGGGGCCAGGACGCTGCACACCAGGGCTGGTGGTCCCCTCCCCACCCGGCGGTTGCAGGATGTAGCGGTGCGGGCCCTGCAGAGGGCTGTGTGGGCTTGGCACCCTGAGTCATCCTGAGCACAGCTTTCTCAGGCCCCCGAAGCTGCCTCACAGAGGACAGATGGCTGGCAGGTCCCACTGACCCCGCTCAGAGGGTTACACACAGGGATGAGTGATAAAATGACACCACTATCACCAAGGCCACCACTGCCAATAAAAACCTCAGGGCCCACAGCCTGCGGCCAGCTCCATGTCCCCACTGGTTCCCTGAGGGTGCCCTTTCGGGGGAGGGGGCTGTCCCCTGAGGTCCTGCCAGGGACTGGATCTAAGGTGTCCCTTCCTCTCCGGACACTGGCCTCCCTTTCCACTTTCCTTGTCTCCAAGGCCCATGTGCACCAAGGAAGGGCTGCCTGGGGGGCACCTCTCTTCCTGAGGGTGTGGGGGTCCCCGTGGTGGGGAGGACTCAGGCCACAGCACCTAGGTGTGGAGGGTCAGGACCCAGGGTGAGAAGGTGGGGGCTGCCCGGTCCTGTCCACTTGCCCCTGTGACGGCCACTCTCTTCCCACGTGCTTGCTGCTGCTGTGGGGTCCCCTGTCCAGAGGAGCCCCTGGAGCATCTGCGCCCCCCCCCCCAGCCCCACCCATGCTGACCAGTGCCTTTCGGTCAGGCTGCCGCCCTGCTGTGCGAAACCAGGGAACTCTCACGGGATGGGGAGGGTGCGTGTCCCCTCCCCGCCACCTGCTGCTCCTCTCTCTCGCCTTCCACAAGCCAGCCCCCAGGAAATGCCTCTCGGGGGACGTCAACCTAAAGGTTGGCACCTTTAATGAGGAACTCACCAGGTGTGCAGAGGCCAGAACATTCTAGTTAGCATCCCATGGGCAGGGCTCTCTGGGGGACCTGCTGGGAATGGTGTGGCTGGTGGCAGAAGGGCGCAACTGTGGCGAGGACTCCCCTGGAGGACGACTGGCCCCCCGGGGTGGCTAAGTGTGGTGGGGGACCTCCCTGGGCCTTAGAGGGTCATTCTAGTAGCCAGCTGTGTGGAGAGGAGGTATCCAGGAGCCCGGAGGGAAGGAGGAGAGGATCTTTATTGATGACAGGCCAGCCAGGCAGGTTCCTGGTCCCTGATGGCCACCACCACCCCGTGCAGATGCGGTCACAGATCAGGGGGCAGTGGGCAAGGACCTTGACCAGGGTGGCACAGACTCGGGCTGGGTCTCCCCAACCCCCTGTCAGATTCGGTTCGTGGCATTCGAGGAGGGGCGCCGCGGTGGGAGGGGGTGGGGCACGGAGCTCGAACCTCTTCCCCCGGGAGGGCCGCTGCTTGGTGCCAGGGCCTGGGTGACACTGCAGCTGCCATGGGCCCTCACACGGGGCAGCACCACCCTCTTCACGCCCGTGCTCCTTAGATCAAAGCCCGTTTGCAGGTGCCCTGCGGGGGAAGTGAGAAGTATCTTTGAGGGCCCCCCGCCACCCGCTGCTTGATTTGTGGAGAACGAGACAGGGGCCAGCCCCTGTGGTAGCCACGGGCCACAGCCTGGGAATTTGGGGAGGACCGGAGGGCACAGGGCACTCTTCCCTCCCAGTGCGGGGTGAGCGGCATCTCGGCAACGGTTTTCTGGTTTTCTCAGCTCGGAGTCTCATCCCAGGCAGCGCAGACCCGCAGACTGGCTGGCTTCTGTCCCCTCCCACTCAGCCACCGACCTTCTAAAAACGGAAGGCAGTTATGAGCACCCATGTGATGTGCTCTGCAGTCTAGAGAGACGACTTTTTCCATTTTTTTTTTTTTAAGTCGACCACTGGGGAAACAATGACAAGTCATACGTTTACTTTATTTCAATGTCTCATCAGTACAATTATAAAAGTGAGTACATGATCCCGGCAGGAAATCTGGAAACACAGAAAAGAACGAAGAGAAATCAGCCGTAGGCCCGTGGCCCACGCACAACCCGTTGACATTCTCCTGAGCCCCGGGCAGAGGCAGGCGTTTCTAGAAACGCCTGCTGGCCCTGACCGGGATTCCCGGCACCATATTCATCTGGAACACGGTTCCTGCCAGATGCTGTGTGCCACGTGATTTAGCGGCCACATGGCACTACGTCATCGGCGCAGATACGGAAGCATTGATGAAACGAGCCCCTCCCACTGGATGTCTAGCCGCTTCCAACTTTCCACTAGAATAAGTAACGCCGAGATGAGGACCGTGTGGGACAAACACTGGGGGGCACGCCGGGATGAGTCACTCGCGATGAATTCCTAGGAGCGTCTCAGCCGACACTCACCCACGGGGGTGACAGCCCTGGTTTCCGCGGGCTCTTCATCTGGGCGAGCCCGGGACCCCACGGGGCCGGGAAGCTCCCCAAGCTGGTGACCAGGACCCCTCTGGGGCGGGAACGATGATTCCAGAGCCGGTTGGATTCCCGGCCCCGGGGACAGACATCAGCTCCCGCTGTCCGGACAGAAATCTCTGGGCTGTCGCGTTGACCTGGGACTGACCTTGGGTTGCCAGGCTGCTTCATTGTTTGTGCTGAGTTTGTGGAAGGAGAAGCAGATTTTTGACTTTCCACCAAGTTGGAACTGTCGGTTCTCTTGGGCTCTCAGTAAGCCGCCAGGCTCCAAGCACGCAGGGGGCGCGCCAGCCGCCTCCACGGGAAGATGAACTTGAACCGGAGATCCCTGCTGTTGTGGTCGGGCGACCATGTTTGGAAGCCAGTTTTTCTCCGTGGCCCATATTTTCGTTGCATCGAGGTAAACCTCTTAGTTTAGAGCAGTTGCAGATTTACAGAGAGGTGACAGAGAGGGCAGACGGTCCCTAAACGCCCTCCCCCCACCCCAGCTGGTGGCACCTTTCGTTACCATGATGCATTTTGCCCCAATGACGGAACCAACATCGCGCATCACCGTTAACTCAACCTCACACTTTATTTGGATTTTACGTTTTTTTAAAAAAAAAAACATTTTAGGGGCACCTGGGTGGATCAGTGGGTTAAGCCTCTGCCTTCGGCTCAGGTCATGATCCCAGGGTCCTGGGATCGAGCCCCGCATCGGGCTCTCTGCTCAGCAGGGAGCCTGCTTCCCTCTCTCTCTCTGCCTGCCTCTCTGCCTACTTGTGACCTCTGTCTGTCAAATAAATAAATAAAATCTTAAAAAAAAATTTTAAAAAATTTTATTTATTTATTTGACAGAGAGAGGCAGAGAGAGACAGAACACAAGCAGGGAGAGGGAGAGAGGGAAGCAGGCTTCCAGCCGAGTAGGGAGCCTGATTCAGGGCTCGATCCAGAACCCTGGGATCATGACCTGAGCCAAAGGCAGACGCTTAACCCACTGAGCCACCCAGGCGCCCCTGGACTTTACTTTTCTCCCCCGAGTGTCATTTTTCTGTCCCGGGAGCCCACCTTACGTCTCGTCTCATGTCTCCTTAGCCTGCTGGTTTTTACGATGGGGGGAAGTCCATGACCTTGAGGTCCTTGAGCGGTGGCCCTAAAGGGATGCTGGTGTTTCCCCCCCATGGGCTGCCCCCCGCGCCCATGCTCTATGCCCCAGAGCCAGCCCCCACGTGGCAACATCTCCAGGACTTCAGACGCCGGACTAGGCACCTGGCTGACCGGGAAGCGGCGAGGGGGCCACGGACAGCATGGAGAGGAAACAGTGTTGCAGCTGAAGGTCAAGCCCTCGGTCAGCAGGGCGGGCCACGAGGCAGGAGCTGGCCTGGCTCCGTGAGAAGAGCAGAGTCTCCGCCTCCGGGCGTTTTTGGCTTTCTTCTCCCTTCCTCTGCTGGAAGGGAGTGAAGTCAGCTGCCCCGGGGTGATGTGTGCCCACACTAGCAGGGGCCCCACCTTCTGTCTCTCTGCGGAGACCCTGGGGAACCCGGGGGGCTGTCTCTGGGACCGCTGCCCCTGAGGCTTCCCTTCCACGTGGGACCCCACGCATCTCCCCAGGGCTAGCCTTTCCCACCCCTGCGGGATGTTTGCAGAGCGTGGTCCCCTGCCAACCTCTTCTGCTTTCTCTGGAGTCTGGAGGACTTGGAACGGCTCTTCCGAAGGTCCGGCAGGGTGTGGGGCTTTAGAGGAATCTGGGCGGAGCCCTGTGCACTTATCCAACACCCAAGGTAGCTGGAGCCCTTATCATCTGGGTGGGTGACAGGAAGGCTGCGGACCACACAAGCCCTTCCTGGGATGCCTGTGTCCCTCTCTGCTGCCCCCAGCCTCCTCCAGCTCTCGGCTGCTGGGCTCCCTTCGCCCCTGCTGCCCTGAGCCCAGCTGCCCCTCTGGGTGTGCAGCCCTGCAGACTGCCGTGGGTCCTGCCACAGGAGTGTCCCAGCAGAGCATCCCACCCCCTGGAGGGTGGCACCCCGGCTTCCCTAGGGTCAGTTTCTTCTCCTTGATCTTGAACTTTCCACCAACCTGAGCACCAGCCCCATGCCTCCCGGCCAGTCTCCTTCAGCCCATGGATTCTCTGGTATTTCCCTGCATCTCAGTCCCTGAAAGCCCTTTTCTTCAAAAGCCCATCATGTCTCTGCCACCCCCAGGCCTTGTTTCTATAGGTCTATGTACGTACTGGCCTCGTCCATTGGAATCTAAGTGTCCTGGAGGTGGGGACTTTGCCTCTGGACCACTGCTGGGTGCTGGGCACCTGGTGCGTACCTGGGACATAGTAGGTGCTCAATAAATACGGATTGAGTGAGCTAGCTATTGGGATACAGGGCCACAAAGTGGTCTCTAAGAGGGGAGCCCTGGCACCGGGCCTAGGAAGAAGGGGATACCCAGCGCCCCAGCTCATACGGCCCTCCATCCGGGCAAGACGGTTAGACTACATGAAAGTCAGAGCACACGGCCCTGGATGGTTGCTCTGCAGGACGTGCCAAGACAATGCCCAGCCCAGGACGCGGCCCGTGAGCAGGTCGTGCTGCGCGTCTCTAAGAGCCGCAGCTGGAATCCAGGGTCGGGAACACCAGGGCTTGTGGCCAGCATCACTGATTGCTAATCACTCCCCCCTCCAGCCCTGAATCGGTCCAGAGAGTTTGCCTCGAGACCTGGGGTCTGCCCGGTGGTGGGGCCGGAAGCCCCCACCTCACCGTGCGCGCTGGACACGGACTGCCCGGGACTTCGAAAGTGCTGCCCTTCATCCCGGGGCCGCCACTGCGTGGCCCCCGCCCCCCGAGGTAGGGTTGAAGCCCTGGTGTGGGGGAAGGGCGGGGTGGGGAGTTTCCAGAAGCAGCAGTTCCGTTTTACAGAGAGCCTGCAGCCATGTGCACGGGCGCCTTTCGCTCCCGGGCGATGTCTTTGTCCAAATCTGCCTTCTGACACCTCGCGGGGAGGACTGCTCACGGGGCCTCCGAGGAGGGAGGATATTCTTGGAGGAGCCGTGACTCCGATCTCCCCAGGGTGCCAGGGAAGCCCAGGGGTCGGGCTGGTGCCCGTCAGAACCTGAGCTGTGTCAGAGAGGGGAGACGTAAAGTTGGTGGCTGGGGGTTCCGCAGAGCCCCGGTTTGGCCTGTCAGCAGCCTGGCCCTCGCTATGCACCCGTCTGGTCTGGAAAGTTCTGCTCCTGACCATGGGCTGCTCCCAGGAGAACGGGTTGGCCCAGGTTCAGAACGAGGGAAATATATATAAATATTGCAAATATGTTATATGTGATATATGTTATAAGGCTATGGTATCAGCGTAGTGTATATTAGTATAGTATGAAGCCATAGTATACATAATACAAAATATTATATTATGCATAATATATAATGTATAATTATATTATGTAAGATATTATTTACGTACAATATAGTACATATAATATTATGTATGTTATGACATAAATGTATAATATGTTATGGATAATAGTAACATAATATATTATATGCTATATACATAATATGTATTATATGTAATATATACAGTATTATCTGATATGCATTACATACAGTAATGTATCATACAGCGTAGGTAGGGTTACATATAAGAGAAGGGAGGGTGGCAGGTGGGGTAAGTGTCCCATGCTGTCCCTGGTGGCAGATTCCTGTAGGTGAGCCTCAGTTGGCCCCCGCCTGCCCCAGATCCGTAGCTCACCAGAGTGTGTCCTTGTGCAGATCTGGAGAGCCCGGTGACCTTTTGGTACCGGGTGACTGTCCTGGTGAAAATGGACTTCAGGGAGCTTGAGGAGGTGGATCCCAGGCTCCTGGACCATGTGCGGCTTCTGCACTCCATGGTAGGTGGGGAGGACAAGCACTGGGCGGGAACTGAGGGTCGGGATGGGGGGTTCCACAAGTGACCCCAACACGGCTAACTCTGAACCAGACGTGAATTCTTAATTTATAAAAACCAGCCTGAAAGAGGCAGGGTTCATGTGCAGTAGAACCGACGGACGGCGGCGAGGGGCTCACCGTGTTCCGAGGCGGTGGTGTTCTGAGCTAGCCTGTTGCCGTGCGGAGTGCGGAACCCGTCATCTCTGTTTCAATAGAAGGGCGCCGCAGCGTAGACGGCCCAGGCCCCAGCCCTGTGTCCTCACTAACCTCCCTTGAGCCCCCACTGCGTGGAGGTCGGCGGGCCTCATGGACCGTGCCAGGTGGGGGCCTCTCGCTGCCGGGGTTTCTATGCTTTAGCACGAGCCACACTTGGGGTTGGGGGGCTCTTCCCTGTGGGGGCTGTCTGTCATCACAGGGTTTCCACGCACAGGAAGCCAGAAACACGGCCACTGTGACAACCAGAACTGCCTCTAGATGTGGCCACATGTCCCCGAAGGAGCCACACCAGGCCCGGGGGAGCGCCCCCGCAGTGGACACGGCCCTGCATAACCTTTCATGGGAGCTTCCCCACGCTGCCCAGAGCCCCTCAGGCTGGGAGCCCCACGGCGGGCGGGGCCTGGCTCCTGGTCACCGCCGGGCGGCCTTCCCGGGGACGGTCTGGCCTCAGGGCCCGCTTTGTGGGCGCGTGACCCGTGCAGTCACCCCGAGAATAGAAAGTCCTCGCCCTCGGCTGGATGTGTGGCCCACGGGCGGGCGCAGCCCCAGCACAGACGGCGCTCACACTCCCCCTGCCTGGGCCGTCTGGGACGGCAGCTGGACTGGGGTTCCTACACGTCACCTTCCCCTGGCAGCCTCCTTAACTGTCCCAACTGGGAGGGGGTTGTCTCTTTTTGGCTTGTTGAGGGGCTGGGGCTGCCCGGCTGGCCAGTGAGAACGTGGTTCTAACGACTGCCTGGCAAATCCCGACACGGCCGCTAGTTGCTGTGTGACCTGGGGCAAGTTGCTTCACCTCCCTGGGCCTCAGACACCTCCACGAAATCAGAGTAATCATCCTCCCGCCTGAGACAGGGGCTCTGGGGTTCACAGCGTACACGTAAGGAGCTTACGGCGGTGCCCACGATGTAGGCTCTGAGTTGTGGTTGTTGGTATTTTAAATTGTATCATCTGGGTTCCCCCCTTTCCCCTTCATGAGCGTGGGTATGGCTCCTGCAGGGGTTCTGCCTCCCATGGGCTCCCACTTTGGCTGGCGCTGGGTGCCCCGACTCCGGGATTCCCATGAGGCCGGAGCCAGGGGCGCGCTGTTCTGCTTCCTGCAGGACCAGCTGTGTCTCCGCACCCCCCACCCCGGGAGAAGGGGGTGTCAGGCCTAGTGCCCCCCAAACGTGCTTCTGATTCCACATCTCCCTCGGGGCGAGGGTGGGCTGGGGTGCTGGGGAGTAGCCGGGGGTTTTCCTGGGGCGGCCGTACAGAGTGCTGTGGGCGGGGGGCTCGCGCCACCCACCTTCCTCCCATACGTCGTGGAGACCATCTGGAAGCGAGGTGTGGCCAGGGCAGGCTCCTGCCCAGGGCTGCGAGGGAAGGTCTGTCCCGGCCCTGGTCCTGGGTGTGTGGGATCTCTGTCTGTGGCTGGGGTTCTTCTTTGTGGGAGGACATGAGTTGTCCTGGACGGAGGCCTACCCCAATGACCGCCCGGTAACTAACGACACCCGCAACGACCCTATTTCCAAATAAGGTCCCATTCCGAGGTTCTGGGGATTGGGACTTCAACACCGGGTTTTTTGAAGGGACCGGAATTCAACCCATGACAGTGTGTTTGCAGAAGTGTTCATGGTCTGGTCTGTAGGACTTTTACTGGGATGATGACCAATGGAGCTACAATGCAGAAGGTCTATCCCGAGGGGCAGAATGGCGAGCGCACGTGTGTGCATGTGCAAGTGTGCGTGCGTGTGCGCCTGTGCGTGCTTCTCTGGGCCTCAGTTTCCCTGTCTGTCAGATGGGCGCCCGTCCACGAGTGACGCTCTGACTCTGGCCTCCCAGGTCACCAGCGCCTTGCAGCCGCTGCGTCCCGCCGTCCACCACCTGCAGTCAGCCCGCGGGGACACCTCCCTCACGGCGTCACAGCTGCTCCTGGGCCTGCCGCAGCCGGTGCCTGTGGCCCGGGTCTCCGCGATGCTGGACGAGGTTGTGAAGCGCATCTATGAAGTGATTGACATCCAGGCGCAAGGTGCCGCTTCCCCTCCGTCCTCTCTGCGGTGGTGAGGGCAGGGGAGTGGGGGCGGGGGGCGCGGGCCCTGCAGGACGAACGGGCAGGTGAGGGGAGGTCTGACCTGTACTCAGCTCATTCGGGCCCAAGCCAAGTTGAAACTGAGCTCCAAGGCGAAGGTTTGAGAGGTTTGGTTTTGTTTTGTTTTAAGATTTATTTATTTATTTGAGAGAGAGTGAGCATAAGCAGGGTTGGGGCAGAGGGAAAAGGGGGGTCTTTAAGCCGACTCTCCTCTGAGCAGGGAGCCCGACATGGGGCTCAATCCCAGGACCCCGAGATCATGACCTGAGCCAAAACCAAGAGTCAGATGCTTCACCGACTGCGCCACCCAGGCGCCCCGAGAAGGGTTTTGCACCCACACTGGCCTTCCCTTGGCTCCCTCCCTCCGGGTCCCCTCCACGCTGTCCCGCCCCGGATTTCCCACCCGCTTTCAGCGTCGGCGAGCAGGTCCCAGAACAACTAAGTCGCGGCTATCCCTTCAGCAATTGGGGTGCTCGCCTGCCTTCTTGCCGCCCCCCCATCTTCACTAAAGACACCCTTGGTCCTGGGAGGCCCGTTCAGTAGAACCGTACAACACTGAACTTGGTAAACCACGCAGAGCTGGTCTCCTTTCTGGAAGGAGTTACCTGGTCCTCTTCTTTGTCAGGGGTCAGCAAACTTCTGGAAAGGGGCCACCCAGGACAGGGTTTTGGCCGTGGGCCCCGTGGCCTCGGTCTCCACGGCTCAGCCCTGGCCTTGCGCTGGGCGGCCGTGGACAGCGTGTGAGCGGAGGGCTGGGCCCCGTGGAACGTTCTTGCCCACGGCGGGAGCCAGACACCCCTGCCGCTCCCTGGGCTGAGGGGGGACGGCTTCTCTTGCTGGTGGGGCTTCTGCGACACTGAAGGTCACGTGTAAGGGAGGCGCGGGGTCTGGAGCCCAGGAAAAGCTCCAGTGGTTGCATTTCACTCCCTTCAAAATCCAGGACGTTCTTAAGACCTGACTGAGCCGCGCCCGTAAGGGAAGGCGCCTGCAGCAAGCAAGTCGGGCTTACGACCCGAGGCGGCGGGAGAGTTTCCGGCAGGGGCACCTGGGCCATCTCGTAGCGGTGTCAGGAGTCTGCTAGGGGACAGCTGGGGGAGGTCCAAGGGAGTGGGGCACAGAGCGGGCACAGAGTCGAGACGGGGCGTCTCAGCACATCTTGTCGGGAAGGGGGGCCCCGGCAGCTCAAAGATGAGCCACAATCGGTAAAGAGGAAAGCAAGTGGGGTGGTGGTTTGCAGGTGACTCGGCGTCTGTGTGTCCCGTCCGGCTGGGGTAGAACTGTGGCGTGGTCTTGCTCTGCCCGCTTTATCCGGGTCATGGAGCAGCCTTGTCCGGGCCTGTGTTCTGCCAGAGTGTCCAGGGGTTGGGGGGGGTGACAGGCCTCTTCTGGACACCAGGGCGGCTCCATTCTCTTTCTGGTCTGGAGAACTACCCGGCCACAAGGGTTATTCCTGGGCAGGAGTTTCAGACCCCATCATTTCAGGACCCTTCAGACTCGCTGGTGGCCGCAGCCCCCCCTGACCCCAGCCCACGGGGCTGCATGTGGCCCGAGACGTGGGCCACCTGCGTGGATGAAGGCGCCTGGTGGGCCCCAGAGCTCTTTAAGACAGAGCTCCAGAGGTTGCTCTGAGACCACTGCCCACGCCACTTCTTCAGCCCCTGTGATGCCCGTCTGGAGGTTAACGCGAATGATGAGGTGGTTAGGGCTGTGACGAGTGGTGTGACAAGGGCTATGACAAGTGTCTCACCTACTCCTCTTGTCAACAGATGTCGACGAATGCTTCATCGATGAACTCAGTGCCTGCTCTGGGAAGGACCAGTGTTTGAACGTGGAGGGCTCGTCCCAGTGCACCTGTCACCTGGAGCCTCTGACCTCGGCTCCCCAGAAGCTGGACCGCACGTGTGGAGGTGAGTGACTAGGCCCTCCCGGCCTGGGGAGGCATGGCCGAGGGAATCTGCTCAGGCTAACTGGTCCGCAGGCCACAGGGACCCTCCTGTCTTGCAGAGAGGGAATGATTGGTTCATGCTCCAAGGACAGTCGCTTAGTTCTTTCCAACATACTCGATCCCGTAGTGGGCTAGTCCTGCGTTCGTCCTCGGAGCTGGTGGATGTTGGTTTACGTGCCGGCCACCATGCTGGATGCTGGTGATAGAAACATGTGCAAAGGGGCACCCGAGTGGCTCAGTCGGTTAAGCATATGCCTTCGGCTCAGGTCATGATCCTGGGGTCCTGGGATCGAGCCCCATGTCCAGCTCTCTGCTCAGCAGGGAGCCTGCTTCTCCCTCTCCTGCTGCCTGCCTTTCACCCTGCTTGTGCTCCCCCCCACAGATAAACACATAAAATCTTTAAAAAAAAAAAAAACACATGCAAATAGGTCACAACCTTTGCTCCCAGGAAACTCAGAAGAGAACATACCAGACGCTTGCCAGGCGTGGCAGGCTGGGAAGATTCCTCCTTTGCTTACTGCTTAAATCGGGACCCTTCTGAGAGTTAAAGGGACATGATTGACACTTACACTGAGACACAGGTGTGACCTTGACTGTCCTGTGACTGCAGGGTCAACCTAGACAACACTGACAAGCACGGGTCTAGCTCTGGTCCAGGCGGGTCAGGGGACATGACAGGTGTATACATGCTGGGTATGTGTGATTGGCTTTTGCCATCAAGGGGCTTCTAGTAAGAAGTGGCTGCGTGTTGAAGGTGCCACGGCGTCGGTCAGCCCTGGAATCCGGGAGGCAGAAGGCGGTGCGGAGGGGTGGGATCGAGGCGTCCGTGGGAGAGAAGCCCTCGGGACTCCCTGATTAATTCGAAGCAGGAGAGGAAGCGGGTAAGGCCACATGCCCACATCCTGGTTGAGCCATGAATACGTGGTGATTTCTGGGGGAACCGGGATGGCTCGGGTGATCAGCATTGTCTTTGATTATAGTCATTATATGAGATGGCAGTGGAAGCCAGGGTCCACGCCAGGGGCTGGCCGAGCTGGACATTGGGTGCTGGCGCTCCGAGGGGGAAGGGGACCTTGGCTTGGAGTCTGTGGGGGATGAGGCGCTGACACATGGCCAGGACGAGGCAGGAAGCACGGCAGGAAAGAGCCTCCAACAGTCCAGAAGGAACCATCCCTCGGGGACGGGTACCCAAAGAGGCTCAGAGAAACGAGCAGACTTGGAGGAGGTGTGGCTCTCGGGAGGGCCTTTTGAAAAGGCCAGAGATGCCCAAGCACTTGTGTGTGCTGGTGAGGAGAGACCCTGGCTAATCTGGGCAGCTCCGGGACCCAGGTCCAGCCTTCCCTCCTCCAGGAGGCTGCCCTTGGAATGTCCTCTGCCCCTCCCTGCAGGCCGTCCCCAGCTGGGATGACGGTCACCCGCAGCTGCTCTGGTGTGCGGCTCAGGGCAGGCATGGTGCCCGTGCGCTGCAGGGCTGTCTGCAGGGTGGTGGGGGGAGAGCCGCCAGGGGAACGGCCGGCGTGCGTGGAGGGAGCGGCGACGGTCTTGTCTTCATTCATTCATTCATCCATTCTAGATCCTTCCTCCCTCCCTCCCACCCATCCCCCCGTCCACCCATCCACTCTCTCGTCCACTGTGTATAAACACACTTTAGTGAGTGTCTGCGCTGCGCCAGGCGCTGTTCCGATGCTTTCTTCAGTGTCCGAGAGCCCTCGCTCCCTTGGCTCTCATGTCAGTGAGGGAGACGACACAAATGTGGACCAAATGCGGGCGGCGCTCGGCTTCCAAGACGAAGGACAGTGATGGGAGGGGTGGGGCCCGGGGCCGTGGTCTCAGGTGTGGTGGCCCGGGCAGGCCCCCGGACAGGGTGACGTTTGGGCAGAGACCAGAGTGAAGTCGGGCGTGAGCGTGCGAGGCAGGATTGTGCTCACACACCCCAGAGCCGCCGGCGTGCAGACCCAGGGCCTGCGGCTGCCCCTCTCACCGCAGAAGGCGCTTTCTGGACTCACGAATGGTCTCGGGCTGGGGGTCGGTGGTGGACTATTTGGGGGGGCCGTGGCACCGCAAGGTCCTTGTAAGAGGGAGGCAGGAGGCTCAGAAGCAGGGAGAGGAGACGGTCAAGGGAAGCGGAGGGGGCACGGGGGCTGTGCGTGGCTTTGAAGGTGAAGGGACCACTGGCCGCGGAGACGGTGAAAGGCAGGTCTGGCTTCTCCCCCGGGGTCTCCAGAAGGAGCACAGCACGGCCCACGCCTGCGTCTTCGTCTTCCGAGCTCCAGAGCAGTAGAGTGAATTTCTCTTTTTTAAGCACCACCTTTGTGCTAATTTGTACGGCAGTTTCGGGAAACTCGGGCACAGACCGAGGTCAGGCCCCAGCAGGGGCGCGTGCCTGATGGAGTCCAGGAACCAGCAGGTGGTGGGGACGGAGTGCAGAGGAGGGGACGGGGACAGGGGCAGGACCAGGCAGGAACCACCCTGCACAGGGGTGATAGAGCCACGGAGATTCTTAAGTCTTTATTCTGGAAACTTGTGGACAAAGAGAAGCCCAGAGAGGAGAGCAACGAACGTCCGCTGACCCTCGAGACCCTTCTTGCTCCGCCGTCCCCGTCTGCCGCCCGCCCCCGGCCTCATTATTCCAAACCTCCTTCAACATAGCGCTCCATCTGTCGTACTCCACGACGTATCACTAGGAGATGAGAGAGAGAAATTTAAAAAAAAAAAAACAAATACCAGATCGTATCTTCCCTTAAAAACCCCAAACCACAATTCCTTAATCTCATCAAACATCCAGTCTGTTGAAATTTCTCCCTGTCCCGTCACCATCATAACTCTCGGATGGTTTGTTCGAATTGCAACATGGGGATTTCCCTCCACCTCTCTGTTTCTCCTCGTAATTGCTGGAGGACCTGGCACCCCCTCCCCCCACTGAGTTTCCCATGAGCTGGGATCTGCTGACTGGCCTCCAGGGCCCCAGCCACTGGATTTTCTAAGCCACAGTTGGCTTTTCCTTTGGTGGCGCCCGGATCCCTGCACGTCGATGAAGCCAGTGGACCCCTTCCTAAAATGTTCCCAAGTGCATCAAATACACGGGATGCCAGAGCAGACTGACAGCACTGAGACACAGCTGTCGAGATCTCAAACCCCCAGATGGTGACTCAGCTGTCCCAAAGCATGCTGTCCCCTCCCATCCATTCGGTCAACCGTCTGTTGCTGGACTCGGCTGCTCTGTCCCCCCACCAGAAGCCTTCGGGGAAGGTGGCAGGCATGTGCCATCGAGTCTCAAGAGATTCCTGATGGAACCAGGTGCACTTGCCTGCTCTGGCCCCAACGTCATGGAAGACCCTTCCCTGCCACCTTCCCTTCCCTGTGTCCCCCCTTCATTGCCCAGGTTTCCCGAAGCACCTGCTTGAGAGTCCTTGACTTAGAGGGAGCCCAAACAGACTTGTAGGCCAGGCATGTCTTCACGCATTGATTGAATCATGGCGTTCAGCCGTGGGAGCGAGGAGCACAGGGGATGCTCGGAGAGACCACACTTTCCCGTGGTACGAGACTCTGGGGTTCCTGCGGGCACCAAACTCACAACCGAAGGAAAGGCTACGTTCTAGGTAGAGGCGAGCGAGAATTAAGATTCTTTATCTCCTCCACATTGGACACCCGATGTCTGCCTATGATCCCCATCTGGGTTAAGAATTCCTAACTTGGCGATGAGCATTAAGGAGGGCCCGTGACGTGACGGGCACGGGGCGTTACATGCAACAGACGACTCACTGACTTCTGCCTCTGAAACTAATGATGCCCTATATGTGGGCTGATTGGATTTGAATAAACTAAAAAAAAAAAAAAAAATCAAGAACCCCTAATGCAGAAGTACCATCAGATTCAGACTCAGATTTGACCTTTGCTTGGCAGGACTCCTTCATGCGCTGTCCTGTTCTTCCTGCTTCTGCGGGCTCAGCGGCAGTGCGGAGCAAGCGGGACTTTTGGGGGACTGTCCTCTGAGGAAGACAGGCCTGTGGAGGGCGCCCAGCAGTGGACTGGATGACCTGATGCACCTGCGTTCAGGTGCTGGGCAGAGACCAGACCAGGGGGGTCATGGCAGACCCCGGATCCCATCTCTCTTTCCTTAGTGACAAAACTGGGAGTTTCACATGGCGATGTGCCCCGCAGCAAAGACTACGTTTCTCCACCTCGTTAGCGACTCACCGTAGCCAATGAGAGAGAGCAGAAGTCTCCCCGGGGGCCGGGAAGGCTCTGCAAGGGTACTGGCTCTGCTGAGACCAGGGTGGTCATGGCCCCATGAGGGCCAAGGCCCTGTTCGCCATCTGAGCCACATGGTGACCTTGAGGTTAGACCCTAGCGATGGAGGAGCAAAGATGGAGAAGGAGCCTGGGCCTGAGCGCCACAGATGTTCTCCTCATGAGGGGTACACCTGGGAGTTGGAGCCCAGTCCTGTGGACTTTCCCCTCATGTGCCGCAGCTGATCCCACTCTAATGAGGTTGAGGCAGGACACAAAGCAGGGAGCCTGCAAGTTGAGCACAGTACGCGGGAGCAGTGGCTGGCGATGGGACGGTGGATATGGTGGGGACGGACGGGCCTCCCCAGGACAATGGGGCGCGAACTACAGGCCAGGCTTGCAGGAGAGAAGGCTGCAGGTCAGGGCTGTACCTTGTGATGGCTGGGACCTTCTCTCCGATGACACAGACTAGAGGCAGAGACAGCCCACTCTGTGCGGCTGTGGAAACTTGGTCGTTCTGGAACCTGGTTACTTTAACGACCGGCACCAACAGTGGAAGGTAGGGTGCCCTTGGTGGCCCAGCACCCTGTGTTTATTTCCCTGGCTCCCTGCCCAGTTTTTTACACTCTTGAAATCCTGCCGTCGACACAATCTTGTATCCTGCTTCCTTCACTCACCGTCATGTCATATAAAGTTTTCCGGGAAGCCAGCTCGTCTCCGTCCTTAGGCTTTTCAATGGTTGAGCAACAGAGCGGTCCCCCTTATATGCAGCTTTGCTTTCCACGGGGTCATTTGCCCGTGGTCCACTGTGGCCGCGTGGTCCGAAGGTCAACAGAGGTCTGAAGGTCAACGTATGGTCCGAAGGTCAACAGGAGCCTGACCCCAGGTCACAACATCTGTGTGTCTCACCCCCATTCACCTTGTCCCACGGGCATTTTGTCATCTCCTGTCATCCCAAGAAGGGCGCACGCAGGGCAGTGAGGTAGTTTGAGAGAGAGAGAGAGAGAGAGAGAACACTCCCGTAACTGTCATTACAGCATATTGCTAGAATTCCTCTTTCATTTCTCGTTACTCTTGCTAATCTCTTCCCGTGCCTGGTTTGTAAGTTGAATCCTACCATAGCGATGTAGATAGGCCAGCACGTGGTCTAGAAGAGGGTACGTTTCTATCCGCGGCTCAGGTACCCGCCGCCTTGAGATGCCTCCCCCGCGGATAAGGGGGACCACAGATCGTCTTCTACAGCAGGGATCTGAGGCTCTTTGCTGTTTCCCTTCTGTTTCCAACATTCTGCCGCGAGAACTGCAACTTTCGTTAACATTGTTACGGAGCACATTGTAATTGCGGAGTTGAATGAGTCACTTAATTCACAACCCCTTTGAGAGGGACAGAACAGTGAGGACCCTCCCTTTGTTCATAACAGATGAGAGCTACTTAGCACTTAACTCTCCCCGGGCTTTTTAATAAGTGATGTATGGTCTCACCTCATTTAGCCTTTAGAGCACCCCCCGGAGGCACCTGCCCGTGCGGCGCTCATCTTCAGAGGAGAAAGGCCAGGTGAGAGAAGGTAATGTTGGTCCGAGGTCTATAAGCCAGTCCTAACAGACGACCCCGTCCCGAGGCCGCCTTTCCTAGCGCGCTCTGGCGGGAGGGCCCTGCTCTGATCCTGCGTTGTCTGTGGGCCACGATGGTGCTTCTTGCGGGGACAGCTGTGACAGGGTACGTGTGGCCAGTGGCCATGCCCATTCCTCCCCATCCGTGTGTAGGACCAGGATCTGACCAGCTCTCTAGGGCAATGGGGTTTTTTCTTCGCCATTGCAGAGCCTGACTGGCGTGATGATTTAAGGTTCCTGTCGCGGACTCCTCCCGCTCTGCTGTGGGGAAGGGGCAGAGGCCATGAGCTGATCCTGGGAGGCGGGCTGGTCCCCAGCACCACGCGAGGAGTGGGGGTGCCCAGGGTCAGTCTTCTCCTCCTGGAATGTTCCATCTCACAGCAGATGCAGCTTCACGGAACAAGAAGGCTTGTCTCCCGGTCACTGCCGGTGAGTCTCTGTGCTTAGTAAACAGTAGGCGCTCAACCAACATTTGTTGTCAGTGACAGAAAGGCAGGAGGGATGGTGGCTACTCCAAGGGTTCTTGGGTGTTAAAGAAATGCACCTGCCAGCCCCACTCCTGGCAACAGAACCCTCCTGCGCATCAGCACTACCCTCCCTGCGCAAACGTGCCCACAAGCTTTACACGGAACCCCCGCAGGCCGTCCTTCCTCTCCTGCACCGCGGCCTCCGGGGGAGCGTGCCGAACAGTCAGCGAGCCGAGAAGGCGGGAGTCTAGTAACCGAAAGTGCTCTGGCTCGCGATCTGAGATAACATCAGACTCTCATTACAGTTAGGAGCATTGCCAGCCACACTGTGCCGTGTCACTCAACGTCCTGGGTTGCAAGTTTCCTTTGAGATAAAGAACCGCTAAGGAGCAAAACATCATGGGGAGAAGCTGCACCCCTCGACCTCTCCTCTAACAGGCAGAAAAGACAAACGCAGTTTCCAGCTCCAAATGTCAGAGTGAATTCCAGTGGCTAAGGGCAGCAGCATATGGTTTCCATTTAGAGGCCGATATGACTGAGCAGTGTGCTGGCAGGAGCTGGAGGTACGAACCCGTGGAAAACACAGCACAAGTTTCAGCTGCTTTTCTTGGGAAATTAGTCATCCAATTAGTGACACGCAGGGCAGCTGGATCCTTGCACAAAACAAAACCGTCAGAAATCCCTCATGGCTCCCGCCTGCTATTCCGGGAACACGGTCTGTTTTTAGGATCAGGTGGAACTGTGTTCAAGGTCACCCGAACTCCCTCTGACACGGTCTCCTTCCCAGCGGGAGCCTAATAGCTACTCGGCTCCATGAAGAAACGTGTCCTGAGCCCGGGGCTTGGTGAGGGCAGTGCTGCCGGCGGGAGAGGCAGCCAGGGCTGGCGAGAAGCAGCGGTTCACCCGTGCCAGTGCTCCTCACCGGCCGTCAGGGTTCTGACCATGGGATGCTCAGAATCTTGGCTCGAATCCTCAGCATTTCTACCTTTACAAGCTCCAGGTGTCAAGCTGACGGGCCCGAGGGAAGAGAGGAGAAGAGCCCGCCCTGGGTGGTCACGGGAAAGGCGGGATCCCCGGGGACTCCAGAGATGGGTCAAGGTTGCCCTGAAGAAATGAGGGCCCAGACCCGCGGACGCACCCCGGCAAACATCAGGTCCTGTGTCTGGCTCACGGCCACCGGACAGGGGAGGCCTCAGGTGGCCGTTCTCTCGGATCACGCAGGGCCGAGAATTGAGCATTATTTTCTGGGGCCACATTTTAAGAGGAAGTCAGAAAACTAGCAGGCGATGAGAAGGTGTCCTGCGACCGAAGGACAAAAATCCATGTCAGAGGGAAGACGGAGGAAAGGAGGTGAAGGACGATCTCCTCCGGGTCACAGAGGTGGGATCGGCCTTCCAGTGTTGAAAGGCGGCTGGTGGGCAGCGCCATCCAATCTTCCGGCATGTGGCACGGTCCTGCCAGTCGAGACCTTGACGCCTCTCAGAGGAAGAGCTCAGTTCCTAGACGGCGGTGACAGAGCAGCAGAGGCCGGGTGCTGGAAACCACAGCACCCGGCCCTGTCCCAGCTCTGGGGACAGAAGTCCAAAGCCGGTGTCCCCGGGGCCCAGAAGGGGGCGGCGGCAGGTGTCCCTCTGAAGGATGGCAGAATCCACGCCGTGCAGTGCATGCTTGTGAGCGCTCTCCGTCCCTGCGGCTACGCCGGGCAGAGGGACTGCGGGACCCTATGGCCATCCGGTTTTGAATGTTCTGAGGACCTTCCTCACTGTTTCCAAGGTCTCTGTGCCGCCTTCCCACCAACGGCGTGGGAGGCTCCCCTCCGTCCACGTCTGGCCAGCGTCTTAGCACTTGCGGCTTTGATTTTAGCTGTTTGGACGGATGCGCGGTGGGATCTCACTGCGGTTTTGATCTGCATTTCCCTGATGACCAGGGACGGTGAGCACCTTTTCGTGTGTCTGTTGTCCATCGGATGTCTTCTTTGGAGAAAGGTCTGTTCGGATCCTTGGTCTGTATTTTAATTGGATTGTGTAGGGTTTTTTGGTTTTCTTGCTGTGGGATTGTCGAGTTCTTTCTGTGTCTTGGATATCGGCCCTTCTCAGATGTGTGATCGGTGAATGTCGTCTCCCAACCCGGAGCCCGTCTCCTCACCTCGTGCACGGTCTCCCTTGCTGTGCCGAAGTGTTTGGTCTTAGTTTCCCGTTTTCCCACTGGTGAATTTCGCGTTGGTTCGCTGATCTCGCTTGTTCCGTGTTTCCCAGACTGCCCTCCCATCCGGGACTACGCCATCCTCAATGTCACCAGCAGCAGCTTTCAGGTGTCTTGGAGTTTAAATTCTACCCGGCGCCGCCCTCTCCACGTGCGGGTTTACAAGGGGGAGGAGCTCGTCTGGAGTGCCAGGACCACGGGGCGGACCCTGCAGGTGGCCGGGCTGGAGGCCGGAGAGCTGTACACAGTGAAGACCAGCTACCAGACGTGCGGGGCCAATGTCACCGCCACGCTGACAGTCAGAACAGGTAAGTGCCCTCGTACGCGCTCCACTCGGTACGTGTGGGTCTCGGTCCCACCTTCGTTCTGTTGGCTGCGAGATTCACATCCTCCTTCATCCGGTTCTCAGGGCAGGACAGGGCAGGGCGTTGCCTTCCTGGCGGGGCTGTGGGGGCTCCACGTCCTCGGGGCGGGGCCGTGGTGGCTGTCTGTGCTCTCCGCGGCTCCCCTTGTGCCCCTACATCTCGTCCTGTCCCGGGGGCTCACTGTCACACCTGAGCGGATGCGGGACTACGGGGAGCCCATCTTCTGGTTAGAAGGACTTAGAAAGCAATCAGAGAGCACAGAGAAAAAAGTGTAATAAAGCAAAAGTGGCAGCGATCTTCATGGCCTGAAAGAGCTTTCGTGACACCGAGTTCCCAGGACTGAGTCCCCAAACCAGAGTGAGCTTCACGTGAAATCCTCACGGACCTGCTTCCTCTCCCACGTGACACACCCGATAAGCTAATGTTGTCCCCACTAGAGGGTCCGTGAGGCAGCCTGCTTTCACCCAAACGAACATGTTACAGGTGGGAACTGGGGATTCCGTTCTGGAGAGGGTGGCTGGTGTGGCCGAGGGGGCTCTGCCGGTGGCTGTCCTTGCCCGCCCATGACTCCCTCTCCTCTTGGCCTGGCCCCGGCGGTCCCTGGCTGGGGCAGGTCTGGGTCAGGTCCAGCACTGGGGGCCGTGTCCTAGGCTGGCCCCTGGCTGGGAACGGTGGGGCTCCCAGACATGCTGGTCCAGGAACAGTGCACAGAAATCGCTGTGTGGGAGGCCCTGCGGGTCGTCTCTTGTAGAGACGAGTGCCAATGACCGTAGCAGTGAATGAGAGAGGGATGGAACGAGCAGGCCGTTGAGGACACGACCTTATACCCTTTGTGAGCCGATCTGAGGGCTGACTCTTGCTAAATTGTCATAACTCATAGCATGGGCACCCAGAGGATGCCCCATTAGCCCCTGCAAGAAACACGCAAACCGTGATATATGAGGTTTCTGATCTCGGGGCAGGGAGCACCTCCTCTGCTCACTCCCTCTTCCAAGAGCTGTGGGGAGTAAGTGGGGGGAGCACTCTGCTCCCTAGGTCATCCCAGGAATGAGGGCGCACCCCAGTGCTCCCCATCCCCAGCTCGCCACTGTCCCTCGTCCCCTGCTCCCTCCCCAGCTCTTCTCAGGACAATGTACGGAGCAACTTCATGTCCAGCAGGACGTGCCCTGGGAACCGATGCACCCGTGCCCTCAGGAAAGTTCCAGAAGACTCCCGAGATGCCAGCCCCTTCTCTCCCCAGCCTTGGTTTTCTTCTCCTTCTTTGTATTGTCAAAATACCGTTCATGGGCACACCGCCCTTCTAAAGAGCTTGGTTCACTTTCAAGGCTCTCTAGTGCATTAATTCGGCCATGCTAGGAGCCGGCTGCCTTGGGAGACGGTGGGCATGATGGCCGCAGTGCGTACAGAGCCTCCCGGAGAACCCAGGTTTCCCGGGCACAGGTGGACATGCCCTTCTGGGATGCTGCGTGTTGTGGGCAGGGTCGAGGCTGACATCACAGGGACTCCGGCTGACCTGAGCTAGGAACACACGGTACTCAAGCTGGTGACATTTCCGTGGCCCATCGAGGCGTGTGACACCGTGGGGATAAACTGTGCCTCTGGCCCGGGCTTGCTCATCTGGGGGGAGTGGCTGTTCGGTCGTCAGAGAAGCAGAGACGCAGTGGGACCTGCCATGGATGTGGGTCTCACTCCAGTGATGAAAGAGACACGTGTCCCCCATCCCGTCGTAGTTTCCAGCTTTGCTTATGTCCAAGCGAAGGGTGCCTCCCTCGCAGGGTGACCGCCCCGATGGTTTGCGGGGACAGAGTAGGTTCCTCGGGTGGGACTTCCGGTGCACACCCCTGGAAAGTTCTGGGTGAATGGGGCACATTGGTCGCTGAGGGCCAGGGCCTGGGTGGGGTCTGGCATGAGGGCCTGGCTGGCCGTGCGTGTGAATGGGGCAGGAAGGTGGGGTGACGGCTGGCGGGAGGGGCCTTCAGACCCCACCTGTGGCAGCTGAGTGCCGGTACCCGCTGGCGTGGGACAGCGGCTCATGTCCTGCCCGCCCCTGCTCTGACTGAGAAGGGCGCGAGTGTCGGGAGGCTCCTTCCTTCCGTGTCCCCCACCACGGCTCCCCGTGTAGGACTCCTGCCTCTGTCTGTCACGGAGGACATAACAAACGTCCCCCCAGAAGAAGAGCCTTTCTGGGGGACAGGGAGCGCACAGCATGGGACGGCGCATCACCGCTTGGCTCGTGTGTGTTCCCGCTGTTGCAGACGCCCGCGTCTTCCAGGTCACCATCAGGGTCCTAAACCGCACCGCGACAGAGGAGCTGCGCAGCCTTAGCGGCCCTGAGTACTGGGACTTCTCTCGACAGCTGCTCAGCGAGGTAAAGCCGGAGCGCAGACGCGGTGCCCCGTGGGGGCGTCCGAGTGAGACACCCACCCGCTCCAGCTCCAGGGCCCCTTCTCTGCGCCCACGCCGCCGCAGCCCAGACCCCGCACTAATTACCCAGGAGCTCCCTGTTACGGGCACTGGATCTGGGTTTGGGGCAGCCGCCCTTGGAACCATGCTTTGGTTCAAGTGGGCTCTTGCTGGTGCGCCTGCGTTTCCTGTGGCGCCTTCCCTCCGGGGGCCCTGGGCATCGATCTGTCTCCCGGCACAGGAGCCACTTCTCTGGGGAGGCATTCACCAGGGACCACGGCCTCCGTCCCTCCCTATGCCTCCCCGGGGACAGTGGCACGCAGCCCGGGAGCACCAGGCCAGTGGCCAACGCTGTCTACCCTTGGGTGATGGGCCAATTAGGGAGCAGAGGGACTTGCTACACCGCCGAGAACTCTCGGAATGGTCTGAGAGTTTATCCTTCTGCAAACTGACAAGTTAGTCGGCTCCTGTCGGGGTTCTGGGGTCAGAGACCGAGGACTTTATCCCCCCTGCAGGGTGGGCAGTGGGAACATCATGCCGGTGACAGCTCCCTCTGCCCCGCAAGTCCCACCGGGCTGACGTGGAGGGGTGCGGGGATGGGGCGCACACTGTGGGTCTGCCTCACAGCCAAGGAAACCCGAGCTCAGGGAAACTGAATCTCGTAAAAGGCTAAAGGCAAATCTGCCTAAACGTTGCCCCAGAACGAGACACTATCTTTGCGGCGGCTGACGTGATGCGATCTGCCCTTTGCTCTGTCTCTCTCCGGAGGCTGTTAACCCCACGAACGTCTTGGAAGGAGACTTTGGATGTTAGCACTTCTGCCGGCAAGGTGCGCAGCCATAGGGCAGACGGAAAGCAGGTGTCTCTCCGCATTCACCTGCCTGGTGATCCTCGCGCGTGCGCAGGCGTGGTGTGGGGGCAGGGCAAGGCTGGCCTCCCGTGCTGGGCACCTGCTTGCCCAAGTGTCTCCCCGGGGACCCAGCCAGTAAGGGGGGGCAGCTCCAAGTACCACTCACTGTCGGTCTGGCTCACCGACTTCCGGGCACGCAGAGGGGACTGTGCGTCTCCTGATCTGTGGTGGGGAACCCAGTAGTCGGTTTCCATGGATTCTCACAAAGCCCGACCTGGCCCAGCCCGGCTGTCCCGGGGGAGGCCCGGCTGGGATGCAGGGAGCCGGGGCATCTCTGTTTGCCCCAAGAGGCTGGCGGCTGGACACCTCCTCTCGGTCGTGAAGGGGACAGATTCTGTGTCCCAACCGTCAGTCCCATGGAAGGATGCTGATGGAGACATCCGTCGTCTCTTCTTGGCCAGGTTGAAAACTCCCTCCCACTGGCGCTGTCCGACCTGCACAGGAGAGGGAAGCTGAGGTTGCGGGTCATCTCTCTCCGGGCTGGAAGCGTGGTGGTGACGCTCAGGCTGACGGTTCAGGACCCCGAGTTCCCCGTGGGAGTCTCCACACTCGTCCCCATGCTCCCACCTCTGCTGGCCAGCACGGTGTTCCAGATTGACCCGCGGGGGACACATGTGCAAGGTTGGTTCCCCTCCACACCCAGGCCTGGCCCAGCCACGTTCTTTCAGGTGCACATTTATTGTAAAAGGTCGATCAAGGGCATGAACTCGTCTCCTTATTCCATGTTCCTGCACGGGATCTGGAAGCCCGCCTGTGTCCCACACCTCCTTGCTCTGGGTGGGAGAGGGACCCCAGCGCCCGGGGAGCTCGCTCCCGCAGATGGCCCGGAACGCAAGGTGGGATGGACCCAGAGGACCCTGGAGGGGACGGGCACTGGGGGCTGACTGGGTCAGGGCCCAGCCCCACCGCCACCACGCCACCTGCTCACGTAGGGGTCTCGTTCCTTGGCCCAAACGTTATGTAATTTTACTTGATGTTGCCTTGAGGCAGGAAGTCACAGGTGGGGGAGGGGGAGAGACCCAGAGACAGAGAGACAGGAGGGTGGGCAGAGACGGGGAGGAGAGAGAGTCAGAGATAGAGGCAGACAAGAGAGAAACAGAGATATAGACAGGGAGAGACAGAGATAGGGACAGAGATATGGAAAGAGACAGAGAGACAGAGACAGACAGAGACACAGAGAGATAGTGAGATAGAGACACAGAGAGACACAGACACAGGGAGAGCCTGCTGACACGTGAGGAAGTTCTTGCCACTCAAACCCGGGGATGAAATTCTGCGCAGCGAGAACTCCGGCAGCCTGCCCGGGGCCCCGGGGGTCTGGGAGTGAGCTGTCCTCTCCTTTGAGCTCCGGCGCCTTCCAGCTTGCTGTTCCAACCTCCCCCCGGCGAAGGACGCGGGGAAGCCCATGGGACGGTCGCATCGGAAGTCAGGCCTGGAAGACCCCTGCCTGCTTAGCCTGGGGCTCGCTCTGTCACTCACTCTCAGGGACAGAGATTCCAGCGGTCCCCTGCGCAGGGGACGCCTGCTTACCTGGGCTCAGGGACGGCGTGCAGTGAGGCATGGGGGCGCTCTGTGGGTGGGTCCTCACCAGGCACCCCCAGGACCCCCCGAGACCAGATCCGCGCCACCTCCGGGTGACCCAGCCAGTCCCTACGTGCTGCTTCCCAACCCTGTCCCTGTGCATCAGGCACTGGGTGACACAAGATCTTAGCCAATATGTTGAGTGGTAGCCCCCAAAAGAAACGTCCACCTAGAACCTCAGACTTTGTTTGGAAGAGGGTCCTTGCAGATAAAATTAAGGTACGGATCTGAGATCGTCCCGGATCAGGGATTTCCAGCCCATCTGGAGGCTTGTAGGGTCTGAGAAGTGACGCAGAGGGAGAGGAGGCACCTTTGTCACTCATGTTCTAGGATTGTTAGCAGGTCATGTTCTGTGTCCCCATGAGGTTCCGGAAGCTTCTCCACGGTTAGGAGCCCCCCAGGCGCTTGCCCTGCAGGCTCCCTGCCCCCACGGTGGGCTGTTTGCTGAGGGGCCGTTGTGGGAGGCCCTCCAGGGCTGGGACCCCTCTTCTGCCCAGTGACTGGGGTGGGGGGATGCCAGACCCCATGCAGGGTCTTCTGACCCAGTGACCGCTGGCTGCTGTCACCAGGGCTGGCAGGCACAGCCCCCGCTCTGGCAGGTAGCCCAGGCCCGGGTCCTCCCCAGGAGCGCCCCAGCCCCACGGGCGGGGGCCTACAGGAGAAGCACACACGAAGCCGTTGGCGGGAGCGCTGAGCCACAGGCCAGAAAGCGCCCCTCCTCTGTGGCTTGCACAGAAATGCTATTGTTGGCGGCCTCGGAGCATTCCTGGTGACTCTCTCTCGCCTGCCATGAGTCAACATGTCCCAGCAGCGTGGGGGGTCACGTTGTCATGACCGCAGCTTCTCCCGAGGTCCATCTGTTGGGGGGGGGGCGTCACCGGGTAGCCACGTGTCCTTGGTCTTGCTCCAGGAGGGCGTGTCCCTCACTGAGCTGCACCCCGTTCCTAGGAACCGCACCCTCCGGAGCCCGCCCACTCTCGCCCCTGCAGCAGGGCTGGCGGGAGCACAGTGTGACCCCACGCTCGGGGCCCCTGCCCGCGTCCTCGGTGGGCACGTCCAGAGGGAGTCCATGCCACCTGGCTGCTCTCACCTCAGACCCGCCTCCTCCCTCTGGGCTCCAGAACCACCGGACCTCGGGCTTTCATGCAGGACCCAGCAAAGCAGTCTGAGCCGGACGCTGGGCCTGCCTGCCGGCTGCGTGCCGGGGAGCCAAGGCTTGGTGAACCACCCCGACTGAAAATAGCCACCAGGTGTTCAGCAGTGGGAGCTCCGGTCTGGGCCGTGGGATCTGTGGTCTCCTCGGGTCCCCGCCGCCCCGCCAGCCTGGGCTCCGTCCCTGAACCTGCTCGAGCTGCCTGCAGGCTGGAGGGGGCAGGGCTCCAGGGAGACAGGTCCGTGAAGGAGCCCCGGGCAGGGGTGGGGCGTGGAGGGGGATGACTGTCGCATCAGCTGCCGCGTCTGCTGGTCTCAGGGAGCTGTTTCCGTGAGCTTCCGTGAAGATCGCATGAAGCAAAACCGAGAACCACAAGCGGAGCGGAGGGCACGTGCGGGCGGAGTTTTCTCTGCGCAAAGCTGAACTCGTGCCC
The DNA here is from genome assembly GCA_020311275.1 of Eira barbara. Lineage (NCBI taxonomy): Eukaryota > Metazoa > Chordata > Mammalia > Carnivora > Mustelidae > Eira > Eira barbara. The sequence goes on along the minus strand of JAHRIG010000369.1, from coordinate 3,613,735 downwards.
TGTCTTGACTTCAGTCTGGGCCGAGGCCAGGCTCCTCTGGCTCACCGAGCACGGGTCGGGCACTTCCGCCTACAGCTCCGGGGGGACCTGGTACAGAAGGGTGCGTGCACAGGCCGCCCGGCCTGGGGGGGTGACCAGCCTGCTCCACCAGCCGAGGTGACTCCGTTCCCTGCCACCTGCTCCCCTGGGGCGCGTGGGACGGCAGTGACCTGAACGATGGACTCTGGGACGTGGGAAAGCCGTCCCCCCAGCTGGAGATATTTATCCCTTGAGGTTTATCACACGTATTACACGTAGCCCCTCATCAATCAGTGTCAAAACGCAGGAGACCATCCCATGTTTCCTTACTAGAGCGGGCGTGGCGGTCCCCGGGGGACTGGAAGAGAGGATTGGAGGAGGCGGGAGAAGGAAGGGAATGGGGGTCCCCGTGAGCCTAGTCTCAGGGTTTGGCTGAGGCTGGTCCTGGCGGCCGCTGGTTGGAAATTCCCGGGCTGTGGTGCGCGTAGCGCGTGAGCAAGTGTGTGGGGGCGGCCGGCCCGGCGGTTGACTCACCCACCCTCCCTCTGCCTTGCTCGGCTCAGAAGGGCTCCCAGGGCCATGAGGCCTTCGGGGTTCTGGGTTTCCCAGACCGGGGAGGAGGTGTTCGAGGGCCGTTCCTATCTGCGTCGCTGAAAGTCCGTGTTACACTTGACCAGACTCCCATGGGCTCGGTCGCTTTTCTTTGCTGAAGTGCTAAGCGTTAGGGGTGTTGGTGCGTCACGGAGAAGGGCAAGTGTCCCTCTTTGGGGGCCTGGGGACAAAGAATAAACAAGAGAGGCCTATATTCATACTGTCGGGTGCTAACTGCTCCAAAAGGAACCAACAGTCCCCAATCTTTGCCCGCGAACCAGCCAGCCGGCCGTGAGGGTCGGTGCAGGCAGGTGGGCTGTCTCGGGTCAGGGACAGGCTTCTGCGGAGGGCTCTGCCCAGGGCCTGCCTCCCGGGGCCGCCGGATGCCAAGGGCGCGCCCCTGACCCCCACCTTCATCCCTCCGACTGTTCGCTGCTTGGGAAGACTCTGTCCCGCTGCTGCTGTTTTCCAATGTTTCTCACCGGCTCCCGGTTCTCTTCCTTCCGCCCGGCAGATTGGGACGAGTGTGCAGAGGGACACGACTGCTCCCCCACCGCCCAGTGCATCAACCTGGAGGGCTCCTACACCTGTCGGTGCCCGACGGCCAGGGACGCCGACCCCTCCCGCGCCGGCCGGGCCTGCGAGGGTGCGCCCCTGCCCGGGGAACTGATATCCCATAGCCTTTCTAATGCCCACAGGCCGCTGTCCTACATGATTTCCTTAGTCATGTAATGTCCGGCAGGCTGGGGACGGTGCCCAGCACCAAGCCCTACACTGAGCACAGATCCAGAGAAACTGCCCCGTTTGCGCAGGGGCCCTGTGGATTTATCTGGGGCTCGGCAGCCTCCCAGACGGTGCTCACTCTTGGCCCATCAGAGAGGTCTCCTTTACCAAATGGAAAGGCCCTGCCTCCCCACCTGAGAGCACGTGGGGGGCTGCGGACAGGGGCCCCACTACATGTTCGTAATCTCATAATCCCCAGTGAGACAGCCCATGTCCCCACTTGGGGCCCACCTGGGGAGCTCTCGCCCAAGGGTGGCATCAGGAGGGTTTTTGGACCAGACGTCCCCTCTGAGAGTGGATGTGTGTCTCGGCAGGTGACGTGGTGAACCCCGCGGGAGGTGTCCTGCCTCCGGCAACAGGCGGAACAGCCCTTGGCCGGGAGACTCCCGCCTTGTGGCCCAGCCCTGGGCACCCCTGGGGCACCTCTGCAGCAGACCAGACCCAGACCCCAGGGCCCCCACCCAGGAGAGGGGGCAGCGGCGTGGTCAAGCAGGACGGGAATAGCACAGGGCAAGGCATGGACGAGATGTCCAGCGTGGCCCTAGGCCTGGCGAGCGGCCAGTGGACAGCCAGCAGGACTCCCGGGACAATCCCCAGCTCCTCTCCGAGGTCCATGAGGGGCTTGCTGGACACCACGGGATGGTTAGCAAGAAACTCCAGCACGGAACCGTCCTTCTGGCCCACCCCTAGCGAGGGCCCCACAGACCACATGGAGTGGCACGCCAGTGTCCCCACTTGGAATACGCCACCAGCGCCTCTGGGCCCCACAGAGCCACGCGACTTGGACCCTGGGCCCTCCATTCCCCCAGACCTGCCCTCAGCCCGCACTGCTGAGTCTCTGAAGCTTGCAGCCTGTGGTGAGTGCCTCGGGTGGCGTGTCCTGGGGCACGTGGGCTCTGAGGCCCCAGCACAACGGGAACTGTTGAGTTCCGGTTGGCAAAGGCTCACCCATCATTGAGTCAAAGACCTTTGCGAAGAGTCAGGGGCGTGGCTCACTGTACGGCCAAGCGGGGCATGGCACATCCGCATCCCTGCCGGTGGCTTCTGTCTTGTTAGGATGGGAACCTGTCCCCGTGTGTTCTCCAGGCCTCTCCTCCCTGTCCCCAAGGCTTCTAGCCGCCCACAGCAGAAGCAGGAAGTCAGGCATCGGGAGGGGACGGTGAGGGGGGGAGTGTGTGTCCTATCAAGCACCGTGGGACATCCCCCAGAAGTGTTGGACACCCTGACATCTCCACGCCTCCCCTTGAGCACAGTCTCCCTGAGCCCGGTGCGAGCCCCCTGCTGTGTCAACCCCCAACAGTTGCGCTTACACCACACGGAGGCCTTAGCCCGTTGCCAAGGTCCTGGGGCAACACTGTGGGAGACAGTCCTGTGTAGGAGAGGGGCCTGGCCCTATAGCTCCCACAGAGGAGGCTATGCTTGGCATCTCTGTGAGGTCACTGCGCTGGCCCAACCCTGGGCCGCGTGCAGACAGAACTAATGGTTGGATGTCGCTCCGTCAGTGTGTTGTTCCCTCTGCTGAGCAGTGTAGGTCCCAGGACAAGACTTTAAAGCCCCAGTGAGCCAGTGCTGTTGGGCACCCCCGGGATCACCCCGAAGGAACGACTCCATAGCCAGCAGGGGCCATTTCTGCTGACCCCTGCATGCATCCACTCGGGGGTGGGGGGCACCCCTTCTGGAAGAGCCACCCAGAATCTGCTCAGGAGGTTTACTTTGGGGAAGACCAGGGACCTCAGTGGCAGAGAGGACCCCATACTAGAAGGAGCAGGAGTGCTGTCCCAGCGAGTCGGGCTCAGGAGGGCCGTCTCGGGAGCCGGCACCGCACGCACAGCTGGCAGGAGGGGACTTCGTAGGACTTCCTGGCGTCCCCGGATGCCCTCTCGTGGCCCCAAGCGGTGTATCTGACGTTTGAATTTGGTGAGGCTTCTCCGGTCCTCTCTCCTCGGAACTGGATTAATTTCAATCTTCTCGGTATTTATGTCCACTTCGCAGTTCCCGCCCCCATCGAAAGGGTCACCGTCTCCAATGTGACCAGCACCAGCTTCCACGTGGCGTGGGCAGCGGATCTCGCCCTGCACCCCACCTTCCAGGTCACCCTGATCCCCGTGCGGAGCCCCGCGGTGCACCTGGAGACCCGGAACGCGAGCCTGACGCTGTTGGGACTGGAGCCAGGCGTCCTGCACCTGGTGGAGATCACGGCCCAGGCCTGTGGGAAAGGAAGTGCCCGGGCCCGCCTGAAAGTGAGGACAGGTAACCGGTTTCAGAAACGCTTGTTGCTGCTTGTTCTTAAAAGGAGGGAACGAGCGTGAGAACGGCTTTCAGCAGCACGTTCAGTACGAAAGAGCTGCATTCCTTAGTGAGGGGCTGGGGTTCTGCCCTCTCGTCGGCCGGGGAATGCCGGACTCTGGTCCCATGGGGCTGGCTTGCGAAGCCCAGCCAGGAGGCGCCGCGTTTCGGGGAAAGGCGCGGGGCAGACCGCGGTCAAGGCGGGGACACAAAACGCTTAGGACTCTGCTGGCGGAGGGGGCCGCCGTGGGAGACTCGGGCGGTGCTGGTGTGCTGAGCGTTCGGCAAGCCCTCTGGCTGGTCCCGCTCTCTGCACACCTGGACTTGGCTTCTAGGAGGGACCAGTAGACACTGGGGAGTCAGACTGTTGGACAGCTCGGCTTTCGCAGTCCTGATCGCTGCGCGTCCAGAGAATGCCTCGTTTCTCCTCCTTTGCTCCCGTCATCCAGATGTTTTCCTGAATGTCTAACTTGCTTGGACAGCCGCGGGCTGGCTGATGTTGCTAATGGGTCCTCAGACCTTGGGCAGTGGCCTCAGGGCTGATGGCAACGTTTTCCAAGGTGGGGGGCACAGCCCTTGGGGATGCCAGTAAGAAGCGTGTAGGGCTTCTGTCTGTGTCCCTTAAAGTACAGTTTCGCTGTGGGCTGGGAGTTCAGAGGGAGGACGCTGTACAAGGACATCCTCCAGCAGGTTCATGGTGAACCTCCAGAGAAGGGGCGGTCAGTGTCGGCCACCGGTCAGGTTGAGCCCGTGCTGGGCTGTCAGCATTGCTGTGGCCTCGGACTGTCTCACCTGCTGGAGGGAGGAGTCCCCTGTGGGCATGAGACTCATGCCTGGGGCGGGTCCATGTCCCTTCTCACCTGGACACCTGTGCACCTGTCCCGCTCCTGGGGCTTTTAGACGAGGCTGAACACTGGTACACTGGCCTTCTGGTGCTGTGACAGCAGGAATCCCAAGGACATGGCTTTGGGGGTCATCCAGCAATCGTCCTGGGACGGCTTTGTGGTTTGTCCTAGGCCTGGGTGACAAGTCATGGGGGCAGGACTCTCGGCCCTTGCCAGGAGAACCTTGGCCTTTCCTCCACTGCCCAGAACACTGGGCACGTAGCAGGTGCTTCACAGGTATCTGGTGAAGGACTGAACAAGGTGGCCGCTGTGCCGGGCCCCAGGATGTGGCCTGGCAATGTCCCTGAACCACGTTCTTGTCCCACGGCCTCCTGGAAACCCCACGTGGGGGGGACAGATGCTAATGGAGCAAGGATGGTCCTTAACTCCGTAGAGAGACAGCTCTTGGGGGAGGGAGAAGAGGATAAGGAGCTCTGGGCAGTCTGCTGTGGGCTGCGGGCTCCCACCGCGGCAGGGCAGGGCCAGCCCACGGTTTGGTTTGCCCACGACAGCCAGGGGTACACCCATGGCATCCGTCAGATTAACGGATAGTGGCTCCTTTCACTCTTGAAGTCATCCCAGCTGGTAAATCACCTGGACGCCATGTGTGCAGAGCCGTGTGGGGGCAGGGAGGAGCGCAGGGAGGAGCACAGCCTCCAGAAGGTTCTGCCTCTGGATGCAGACAGTGGGTCAGCATCCTCGGGGGTCGGTGGGCTCCGTCTGTGCCTGCCGGGCACCGTCTGCCTCGATGTGACCGTCTTTCTGGCTGCCACGAAAATGTCGCTATGGAGATGTGTCCCGGAATACATGACCCAACGCTTTTCCCGTCCCCTAATCGTCACCACCACAGACGTGTTTGCTCTCCGTCCCGCAGTGGCCCAGAAACTCAGAGGCCGAGTGAGAGTGGCAGACGTCAGCTACGTGGACGCCTTCCGTGACGCGAGCAGCCAGGAGTACCGGGACTTCCACGAGCGATTCCTGAGGACGGTGAGTCGGGAAACCGCCCCCTCCTTTTGGGACGCGCCGAGGGGGGTGGGCGGAATCCCAGTCACGGCCAAGCAGGACCGAGACCTGTAGGTGCTCGGGACCCCTCCCCTCTCGAGGAAGCTGGGTGCCCCTGGGGTCTGCCACGAGCCGCCTCAGCAGGGGGGAGCCATGCCCTGACCCCCCGCTGCGTCCTCCTTGGTCCTGGTAGCCGGGGAGCAAGCCTCCTTCATGGACGGGGGACCCCGTGGGGCAGGAAGCCTCACAAAGGAAACATTTAAAAAAATTGACGTCTTTTTCACACACGCTAAAATTCACGCTTCCGAAGGGCTCGGTGTTGTAGTTGAGGTCTTATTTGTGAAATTGTGCAATGGTCACTGCTCATTCCAGAACGTTCCCATCACCCCCAAAAGGAGGACCTGCCCGTTTGCGGCAACCCTTCCTCCCCCCGCCCCCAGCATCCCTGACCACGGCCCCTGTGCTTTGTCTGTGGCTCTGTCCGCCCTGCCCTCTCCTGCGCCCAGAATCACGCAGGAAGGGACCTTCTGCGTCGGGCTTCTACCTCCGAGCGGGCGTCGGGGCACGTCCACGGCTCGGCGGGACTTCGCCGTGCCCTCGGCGGGATAGCCCCCACCGTGTGGACGCACACATTCCCTCACGGGGTGCATCGGGTGCTCCGGGTGCTTGCGGTCCCGGCCGGTGTGAGCGGGGCTGCTGCCAGCCTCCCTCGTCGTTCTGGGGCTTTCCGCCGCCCCACGCACGCTCCCAGAGAGGCGGCCCTGCCACTGGCAGCCCGGGCGGCCATCCCCGTGTTCCTTCCGGCTGGAGGTCGGATTCCCCTTTGAGGCACCGAGGGTGTCCTCGTCTCGACCCGACCCGTGGTCTTGTCTGGACCCGGGACGTCTCGTCCGTTGCAGCGTCTCCCTGCTCCGGGGCTGAAGACCCAGGACGGGGGCTTGGCAGCGCCACCTGGAGGCGGAGCGTGCTCACGGCTGGGCGCGGCCCGGATCCCGCGGAGCCCAAGGGCAGTACTAGCCCGTGAGAGGGGTCCTGCCGCCTCCAGGGAGTGCGCCTCTGGACCTGGGACCTGGGACCTGGGATCTGGGATCTGGGATCCTGCCTTGTTCTGGGTGCACTGCTCCCGGCCCCGTGCGTGGAGTCAAGAGTTGTTGCCTGTTCCGGGCTCTGGCTTCTTTGTTTCCGAGATGGTCATGTAGAATCAACTAAGCACCAGTGCACAGAGCTCCGGGGGCACGTGCGGCGACCCCACCTCCACTCCACTGTCTGCATGACCCCTTCCTCTCCAAACCGCGGCCTCGCTCTCCTGCTTCTGGGGACGGTTGTCAGTTTGTCTAGAGTTCAGGATCGCAAATAACTGTGCAACATGTCACAGAGCTAGGACTCGAGGACACGTTTCGGGAGGTTGTGGGTTCACGGGACGCCGTGTCCCTTGTCACTTCTTCGCGGGGGACCTGGAACTTTGCTTTGAGACGGATTCGTAATGCAACCCAAAATGTCTTTAGCCCAAGCCCGTAACGGATCCCTCTCTGGAAGTCCCAGGCAGAAAAAGAGAGACAGACAGAAGGACAGAGACAGGCAGACAGAGAAGAGCCAGCTATCCCTGTGTGATCCCTGTGTGACGGTCCAGGCGGCCGTGGGTGACAGCGGATTTGCTCACAGCTGTCCCAACGCTGGGAAGTGAATCTATGAGCCTGTGCCTCGAGCCGCCCCCTCTGGGGTCCCGATGAGGAGAGGTTTTCTGTGCAGCCGGACCCGGAGACTCACGCTGTGTGGAGTCATGACACAGTCGTGTGTCTCTCTGGGCATTCTGGCCGTGAGGGGCCAGGAAAACCCCACGGCATGCGAGGCAGGTTCCGTTCAAGGTGGCAGAGCAGAAAGCAAGGCGGGAGCTGCCTGTCCCTGCAGGAAGGCTCACAGGGACGCAGTTTCGGGGAAGGAGGGGAGAAGGGGACGGGAGCTGTTCTGTAGGATCAAGAGTAGGGGTTTGTTCTAGAAAACACACAGTGAGAGAGAGGTGTCCCCCCATGACCACCCGCCCAGCCCCCGCCCTGCCATGGCCGTGCACTGAGAGTAGCAGATTCTAAATGCCGCCCCAAACCCCCTTGGGGAATGTGTCCCCCCGGGAAGGGCTGTCGCATCTTGCCCGCACAGGCCAGCAGACGTGCCCTCAGGGTGGCGGGGAGGGAACGGGACTCTCCCCAGGGCCTCAGGACCCACCAGCACTCGTGCTGGGCTTGGGACACGGAACACAGGCGCAGGCCCAGAACTGACTGTTGGCTTTGGCCCTTTTGCTGCTGGCCAGACTCCCAGGAGCTGCCCCTTGGGTCAGGGGCCCGGCTTCCTCTCGGCGGGCGGCTCTTTTCACATGCGGTCTCTCCAAAGGTGCGGGCATCCTTGCCGGCCGCCATGCTCCGGCTCATGGACACCGGCGGGGTCCAGATGGAGGTGACCAGCCTCACCAATGGCAGCGTCGTGGTGGAGTTTAATCTGCTGATCACCGCGGACGTGGATGTCCGCGAGGTGTCCGCCGCGTTCCTTGTGGCCTTTCAGAACGCGTCTCTGCTGGAGGTGTCTGGAGGGGACACCGTCATCCAGGGTAGGTGGAGGCCGGGCCCCCCGGAGACTCACCATGTCTGGAAGAGAGGCGGACAGAGCCTGCCTTCTGCTTTCTTTTGGAAGATGTCACCCCCAGTGCCTTCTGTCAGGGTCCCCAGGCGGGAGGTAAAAGCCGGGAGCAGACAGGACCCTCAGTTTCTGCGTAGTTTCTGAAGGCTTAGGGGTTGGAAACGTTTTGGCCCGAGGCTGTGCAGATGCCCGGAGATGCTGCCCCCTTCCAGCGGCCGTGCCCCACCCTGGGCCTCCTCGGCACCCACATGACTGGGCTGGGGACACACCTGTCTCTCCCTGAGACCACACTTCCTCCCAAGCACAGTTTCCAGGGAGATCCTGATAAAAATAATGGAAAAGAAAAGCAGGGAGAGAAGGCAATTTAGATTTTTCTCTCAAGTCGTAGTCGTCCGCTAGAGCTGTCGGAACCCGATGCCACAAACGGGGCGGTTTCCACAGCACGTATGTAGTTCTTGGCCCTGGAGGCCGAACGTCCAGGATCCACGAGCTGGCTGGCTTGTTTTCTGGGGGGAGCCTCTCCCTGCCGTGTGGACAGAGCCTCCTTGCTCTGGCCTCTCCCCTGAGTGCGCACAGAGCCCTGGTGCCCCCTCTTAGAAGGGTCCCACTTTATGGGCTCATTTAGCCTCAGTGACCTTCTCAACACCCCATCTGCAAATACGGTCACAGTAGCAGCTGGGGCTTCAACGTATGCATTTTAAAAAAATATTTTATTTATTTATTTATTTATTTAATGGAGCAAGTACAAGCAGGGGGAGGGGCAGAGGGAGCAGCAGGCTCCCCGTTGAGCAGGAAGCCCGACATGGGACTCGATCCCAGGACACTGGGATCATGATCTGAGCCGAAGTCTGATGCCCAACCCACTGAGCCCCCCAGGGACCCCAACATATGCATTTTGGGGCACAATTCAGTTCATAGCACGTAGCATAGTTGAAAATAAACGACAAAAGACTTAAGAGTTCGTGCACAAAAACAATCGGAGACCATATACGTTACTCTTCTGGTTTGGGGGATGAGAAGCGTTTTCTAAGTTAAAAATAGAAGGCAAACAAGCCCACAGAGGCAAAGGCTAAAATAGTTGACTGCATAAAATGTCACTTTTATATTATACAAAATAAAGGCCCCATTGTGAAGAAAGCAACACCCCAAAACATCGCGTGAATAACGTGAAGAGTTACATCCCCGTAGAGGGACGGACCCCCACATGTCAATAATAAGGGCAAGAACCAGGGCGCCTGGGTGGCTCCGTGGGTTAAGCCTCTGCCTTAGGCTCAGGTCACGATCCCAGAGTCCTGGGATCGAGCCCCGCATCCGGCTCTCTGCTCAGCAGGGAGCCTGCTTCCCTCCTCTCTCTCCGCCTGCCTCTCTGCCTACTGGTGATCTGTCTGTCAAATAAATAAAATAAAATCTTAAAAAAATATATAAGGGCAAGAACCTGCGCCATCTTTAGGACGGAGATAAATGCAGGCCAGACCGAGCTGACGACGCAGGACGGAAGAAACGCAGATGAGTGGCAGAGTAATAACCACGGATGTTCGTGCTGAAATGGGCCACGCGTGTCCCTCTGGGGGCAGTGGGGCTCTATCTGGAAGCACCGGAGACGGCAGAGTGGGCCGAGGTGGGCCACGGGTGCGAACAGGATTTGCTCGCGCTTCCTGGAAATCGGTCTGACAACGCTCACTGAGAAGATCCCGGCAGGACTTCAGCCTACGGAAGTCAACCTCAGCTGGGACCATAGTTTATACACAAAGACCCCCCCCCTCCATCTTGCTCGAGAAGCAGAAGGTTGCAAGCGGCTGATAGCGCCGTAATAGCGGAGAAATCAGGCAGACTGAGTCAGAGTAGCTCAGTGTAGAGACCAAAGCAAGCAAGAGGCGGATGGCCTTCTGCGGGGACGGGCTTGCTGCGGGCCTGTCTGGGCCCGAGGCCAGTGGCTGCGGCTGGGGCTGGCCGCCTGCTCGTCCCCTGATGAGCGGCTCTGCTGCCCCGTCCAGCACCCTGGGGACCAAGAACCCTCCTTCCCCCAGCGGCCCCCGAAGACGTCCGGACACTGGCCAGAAGCAGGTGCCTCCCTGTCTCCTGAACTTCGCAGAACCCGGCAGCTTTGCCGTCACTCTGTAGTTTTCAACTCCGCGGCCCGACATCCAGCGTGGGGGGAGCTGTGTGGCCCTCAGGCCCCACGACCCTGTGACCGTGTCCTGTCTTGGTTCTGATGTCGCGCAGATTACGACGAGTGTGAGAACCAGGAGCATGACTGTGAGCCGGGCGCGTCCTGCCGCAACACTCTGGGCTCCTTCATCTGCAGCTGCATGGGCGGCGCCCCCCGTTCCCCCCCGGAATATTCTGGAAGACCCTGTGAAGGTGAGATTCCCATAAACCCTTTTCTGAGACCCTGTCGGGTAATCTGTTCTCTTAAGGATGTTTGTTCACAAAGTGCTTCCTTTCCTAACGAGGGCTGCATATTTTTATGTCTCGGACTCGTTTTCTAACGTGTGTGCCTGTGCGTGCATGCATGCCCGTGCACACGCATGTGCCCCCTCACGCTCTCCCATGCATCTCCAGCCTCCTGGGCGACACCTCATGTCTCCAAGTGCCCTTGATGAGAAACGACACATGTAAGGGCCGCTGTGTTCTCTCCCATCCTAGAAGTTGACCTCCAGAGCCTACGGCCCGTGTGATAAGCAACACGTGGGACGTGTTTCTGCTCGGCCCCTTCTCCCCACATGGTGCTTTTCCTGTTAAATGGGGCCTCAGTGGATTCCACGTTGACCCTGAGGGGACCCCTGCCATCCAGGGATCTGCAGTCAAGTGGAACGAGACAGACGTTTATACAAGCAAACATCTGTCACCAGGAATATGGAATGTGTTCTGCTTGAGGTAGAAGCAGGAGGCTCTGAGGGACTAAGTGGTGGCAGCCCCATGAGTATGGTCAGGGAGGGCTTCCTGCAAGAGGTGTCTTAGAGCAAGCCTTAAAGGCCGGCTAGGACAGCACTAGGCAGCAGGTGCTGGGTCCATGCAGCAGTGAGAACAGAGCTCCTGATGGTACACCTGGTCTGGGTGCAGTCTGGGCTGGCGGAAATGTGGGTGCCTTTAGGAGATGGGTAGGAGGGAGTGGGAAGCCAGCTGCCAAAAAGTAGCCGAGGTCGGTTGAGAAGGCGATGAACGCCACAGGCAGGGGTTTGGACCGCATCCTCGAGACAAGGGAGCTAGGCGAGGGGACAGAGCAGTGGGCGAGCCCCACCTTGAGAGAAGAGAAGACAGGTGCCAGGGTGGCGGGGATGGGGCCGGGCACAGGGAGCGGGCTGGGCTGTGGTCCAGTGGAGGTTGAAACCATGCTTTGGGGGAAGCAGGATGCTGGACCCAGAGCCGGGGACTTGGGATCCTGAGAGTAAACGTCATCAACCCACCTTAGAGACTAGAGGGCTTGTCCCAGCAAGTACAAGGGCTTGGCCCACACCTGGCGTCAGCCTGGGAGAGTCCGGGGGGCAGAGGGCACCTTGGTTTCCTGGCTCACGGGAGCCCCTGGCAAGCCCAGCCTGGCCGCACTGGAGGCTGGCAGGAACGTGCGACAGGTGCATGGGCGCGGCTGTGGGCGGAATGTTCGGTCCTGGCACAGGCTGTTCGTCCCATCTGACCTACCCTCACCGCCCTGCGTCCTCTTCCCCCGTGTGCGCCGCACAGCCCAGGCTCGGGCAGCGGACCCCAGACACAGACCCAGCGTTGGGTTTCATCTCCTTGTGCCTCACAGGTGACTCTCCCAGCAACACAACCCAGGCCCCCGGCCCCTCTCTGGTCCCGGGCCTGGAGCAGCTTCCCACCCCAGTAGGAACCAGGGCCGCCTCTGTGCCAGGGAGCAGCCAGGGCCCCCAGGGGCCACCGCAGCGGCTGAGCCTGACCGAGGCGGTCAGGGTGCTCTGCGAGATTGAGAAGGTGGCCATCACCATCCAGAGGCGTTTCCTGCAGCAGGAGTCCATCCCCGAGTCCTCCCTGTACCTGGGACATCCATCCTGCAACGTCAGCGACCACAACAGCACGCACGTGCTCCTGGTGGCCGGGTGGAGTGAGTGCGGGACCATCGTGCAAAGCGTAAGGGCTGGGGGGCCGGGCTCGGGGACACGTGGGCGGGGCAGTGCGTCCAGCATCAGGAGCACCAGTTGGGGGGGGGGGCACAACTGTCCCAGGGGACCAGGCGAGACTCTGCACCCCAGGGTCTCTGACTCGAAGTGGGGGACCCAAGAAAGGGGGAACAGGATAGGGCAAGTTCTCACCAGGGACCAGATTGTGCCCTGGAGTCGGGGGAGTTTTGAGCTCTGCCCTGCAGGGTTCTGGTGCAAAGGGCCTGGGGTCAGCTTCAGGGTTTAAAGACTACTTCCAGTGACTCCGAAGTGTGGGCAGAATACATGGCCAGCGGGAGAGGAAAAAGGCGTAAGTGTGTTCACAGGAGTGCCCAGGGGTGCATATATCTGAGAACGTGCGTGTTTGTGCACACTGGGCAAGCGGCTGGTGTGATCAGAAGGACCTGGGCAGAGGGATCGTGGGCCTGCGAATGATTATCTTCACCACAGAGTCCTCGACAGGCCCGGGGTCCTCCCTCTGCCGGCACAGAGGGGAGCCCAGTTAGGGCCGCCTAGCTGGTGGCTTTTCCTGTCTCCCCTGGGATCTCCCCTGGTCTGCGCCTGCCCCCTGCCACACCCTGTGTGCTGGGCGGACCAGCTCCAGGCCCTGGTTCTTCCCAGCCTGGCTCGAGGCCACAGTTAAAGCTCCGTGTCTCTCTTGCCTCCCTCCTCCCTGCACTGTGTGCACTGAGCCACGGAAGGAGGACGCCAGTGTCCTCCGGGCACCCTGCCTCACTGGATAGGGGGAGACAGGGCAGCACTGAGAAACGGGCACCCCTGGGACAGGACCGGCACGGTCCCCAGATGCGTGTGGAGAGGACCGTGTGCACAGCCAGGGAACTCGTGACAGTGGCTGGTGAGGGCGGTGTGACCAGGAGGAAAGTGTCTGCGTGGTTCTGGGAGGCAGGGCCCTGGGTTGGGGGGTGTGCACGGAAGGGGCTGGTGTTGTCAGGGGGGCTGGGAGACAGTCGGCAGGGGGGCTGGCGTGGCAGTGGGGACAGGGAGGTCATCCTCCTTAGCTAAGTTGGTCCACTGGGCAGGGACTCAGGAACCCGGACTTCAGCCCCTAAGAACCTTGTGACAGCAGTTGGAGGCCTTGTTTCCTAGGAAAAGGTGGGGAAGCGTCGCCCCATGGACCCGCGGGCTGGTGTTCTGAGCCCCTGGTGACGGTTAGGTCCCAGAATGCACGTTTCGCCAACGGGACCTGGAAGCTCAGCAAGGTCATCAGGGGGTCAGGGTGTCCCTGCCTCCAAGGACCAGCCCTATGGCCTCTGCGACTCTGCCTTTCCAAGGGCCTTGCGGGGCACAGGGAGGGCAAAGGTCCTTGCACTCAGATGCTTCTGTTTGGAGCCTGGTGCTTGCTCCCACGTGGGGACACATGGGCCCCAGGGCATGGGCTGGGCTCAGTGACAGATAACACGCCAGATGAGGGGCAGGTGAGCGGGGGGTCAGGTGCTAGGACTGCGGGGTCAGCGGGCATGTGGACCTGCGGGGGGTGGGCAGCTGCAGGGTCCGTAGGCATGTGGACCTGCGGGGGGCCATGGCAGGGGGTGCACTTGCACAGTGGGTCTGCTTGCCTCTCTCTAGTGTGATTCCAGCCTCCTCAGGGGTCCTGGGTCGAAGGGGCCACCAGGATGTCTGTCCCCAGTGACCATGGAGGCTTCGTCAGCCTACCTCCCACCCTCCAACCAGCACAACTTAAACGTGGCCCCGGGGCTTGCTTCTCTTTCTTAAGGGTTCCTCAGACTCACGTGGAGGCGGGCTGCATGGACAGGGGGCGGCAGCTTCTTGGGAGATTCAGTTGGGAGCCCCAAAGCCCCGAGGCAGCCACGGGCTGGAGGGCGGGCGCGGGCAAGGCTGCCCCCGAGGGTCTCAGGTCCAAGTCAGCACACTGCGGGCTCGCAGACCAGAGTGAAAGGTGCGGGAAACGACGTGGTCAATGCCGTCAGGCCGTGCGGGGTGAGTGTCCTACTGATGGCCGGGGTCCCAGGTGGGCCAGCGCACTGGCTCTCTGCCTCTGTTTCCCCGAGCTACATGGACACGACGGCTCCACCTGTTACCTTCAGTGGGGCTCAGGGCCCGTTCACAGTAGAGGGAAATGCGTCTCCAGGGAATCATCCCAGCCCCGGCATCCACGAAGGTTCTCGATGTTTCTGGCAGTTGCCAAAACCCAAGATTCTCCAAAGGCGGACTTACACAAATAGGATGGGATACGTACAGTTAGCAGGTTCCGCCGCCTCCTCCTCTTTCCTTATTTTTGGGGGTGGTTAAGCAGTTAAATTGTACTGACCTCCTAATTTTTTAGAAGCTAAATCTAAGGCTTTAAGCTTCCCCCCACCCCGCCAAGTCCGACGGGCCGTGGGCTGATCGTGCAGACGATGCTCAGAGACAGTGGTCCACGCCCCAGAAGACTCCCCAGCGTCCACGGCCATCTTCCCAAATTCTGCGGAGACAGCAGGCAGCTGGCCAGGGTGTCTGAGGCGCTTCCCGAAGCAGTTTTCAAAGACACCAAATGCCACAGCGAGCACGTACCGGCCAGGGTGCCTGGAGCACAGCCCATCGGACACGTGACGTAGCGTCGGTTATGACTCTACTCCCCAAGGAGCTTCTGCTTCTCAGCTGGAAGAAGCCGCCGGACCTACAAACATCATGGAGATAACTGTTCGAAAATGCGGAGGGGCAGATAGAAGCAAACCGAGACAGGTGCAAATGCCAATCTGTTTCCATGCTTCTGTTTTTGGATGATGCAATCAAGAACGTAGGCAAGGTTGTTCCCCAAAGCTAAGGAGTCACTAGTGCCTACGAAGGAAAATGAGTTCCAAGAATCCACGTGGTTTTCAGTAATTCTAATTTCACCATTTATATGAAAACCTAGAGACAACAATAATATCCAGTAGCTTTCGATATAAGCTAATGGTTTTTGATGTTGTCCATTCACTGGGGCTTGCACGGGTCTGTGTCACAGACACCCGAGGGAAACTACACTTGCTGTAATTTCCCAGAAGCAAGCAGCAAGTAAGGAGTCGGCGTGGGAGCCGGAGAAGCAGAGGAGCCCCGGAAACGTCTTCCCTGCGGTGACTCAGTCCAGAATCCTCCGCCAGCGGCCACTCCCCCTCGCGCTCCTGCAAACTTTGCACCGCCCGTGACCCACTCTTGCCAGAGCCCGACTGGCCCCCGGATTCCATGTCTCTATCAGATCCGTGGGTCCCATCAGCATGGCTGGTCTCCCAGTGTCTATTTTCAGCCATCGTTCCCTGGCAGGTTCTCCGTGACCAGACGCTCTGCTGGCCACACCACGTCCGTGGGCTCCTGCTTCAGGGGCTGTGTGGTTCTGTGGACGCTCCCGGATGCGGCTTCTCAGCGTGATGTTTCAGCCACACCCCTGCTTCCCCTTCGTGGACGGTCGGCTTGTCTATTTCACAGTTTCCCCGGTCTCTTGTCTACTCCTGAGATGCCAAGGCCGGTGACTAGCCGAGGCCATGCCACGCCCACCGCGATGCGCTAACCACGGACCGTCCGCGGCTGTCCTTGGCTGGCACCGGGCCACATTCTAGTGACAGCGTAGGAGGTGCCTGTAAAGGCACGCTGATCTTGGGAAGCGCACGACGATCCAACTCCAAGCCACGAGCGAGCAAAACGCCGCGAACGAATGTCACTTCAGGCGTTTGGTCCGACAGCCTTGGCTCGGCTCCAGTGTAACGACGCTGGTTTTCACAGAAGTGTCCGTCCCCTCCTACCTGCTGTCCACAGAGCACATCGGGCAGCCGCCCCCCCCAGGCTCTCCGTCTCTGTTCTGGGATCCGGGGAAACTCCGGATCTCTCGCGCGCTTGGTTTTGTTCTGGTCTACAGGCCTCACTTCACGCACAGGAACGGCTCAGCATTGTTCCCTGGGGGCTCATGTGCTCCCACGCCCCGAGTCCCCGTCACAATGACCGTCCCTCTCTGGAGCTTGTCCCCAGGTCCCTGGGCTCCTTGTTCTCCGCTCGGATGACGGCGCGGGGAGGGGATTCTGGTGGCCCGCGCAGGCTTCCGCCCCATGATTTTAGCTCGATGTCTTTGGGGAGGGCCTTGCGCTCTCACTTTCAGAAATGTGCTGGGAGGTGTCTGGGAGGACCCCCATTGGTCATTTGGGGGTAACTGCTGGTCTGGTTTGCCTCTGGTTCTCCTCTGATGGGGAAAACGGGCAAAGGGCACAGGCGAAATCAGGGGTCAGCACTTGACATGCTCTTTGGCAGTTGATGTCGGGAAAAGATAGTCAGATTGTTCGTATTTGGGGACAAGCTTTAAGGAAGAGCCAGCCCTCCCCCGACACCCAGAACCGTGGTGGCTGCCATGCTGGGGGCGGGGGCTGCTGGGGTCCGGAAGCGCACTGATGCCCGTTTGTGTTCAGAACATGACGAATACGGTGGTGAGGACCACCCTGAGGAACGACCTGTCCCCCGACACCATCATCCACCACCTGAAGATCCTGAGCCCCATCCGTTGTGCCTTCCAGAATGACCTCCTGACGTCATCAGGCTACACCCCGGAGTGGGGGTGAGTGCAGAGGTCCTCTAGCGCCTTCGCTTTGGATTTCTTTGGGGTTTCAATCACTTGAGGACCCTTTTGTGAGACTGACAGTGGCCAGACTTGGTTAGGAACTGCCAGCGCCCCTAACTGTTGTCTTCACTTGCAAACCCGGACCAACCAAAGAAAGCCGGCGTGCGCCCTAGCCAGTGACAGGGGACGCCCCAGTGCTGGTGAGCCCGCCCACGGCTTCCCTGTGACCATGCCTCACTGGCCGCCGGGGCCTCTCTGTCCCACTGGGAAGCCGACCCCCGCCCCTGCCTGTCCTCAAGTCTCCTCCACACCCACGTCGGGGGGCTGACACCCCACTCCAGCCGGCTCAGAACAGGCAGCCTTTCTTTGCCCGGTCCCGTTGGGCGGTCTGCCTTTACTTCCCTCCTCCTCTGGGGTTGCTTCTTGGGGAGCAGTGGGAAGGGACGGGGTCACAGAAGCGCACCTGCCGAACCCACCTGCTCTGGCAGGGTTTACACCATTATCGAGGACCTCCACGGCGCCGGTAATTTTGTCACCGAGATGCAGCTCTTTATTGGGGACTCCCCTATACCCCGGAATTACACCGTGTCTGCCAGCGACGACGTCAAGATCGAGGTGGGCCTCTATAACCAGAACAGCAACCTCAAGGTGGTCCTGACCGAGTGCTGGGCAACGCCGTCCAGCAACGCCAGGGACCCGGTCGTGTTTGTCTTCATCAACGACAGGTGGGTGCCGGCTGCGGGCTGCTTGGGGGCCTCTGAGTTCCCAGACCCCCACGGAGAGGCGGCCTGGGTTTTCAGTAATGCCCGGGTCTCAGGGGACTGGGAGAGCTGGCGGCCCCCGCCGCCCACGCACAGCACGGAAGGTGTGTGCGCAGGGTGCAGCCGGGAAGCCCGACTGGGAACGGGATGGGGTGCGGAGGGGGCGGCTCCTGACCGATGAGTCCCGGTCCCTCACTTCCCAGCTGTCCCATCCCCAACACGCACACGCACGTGATCGAGAACGGGGATTCCAGCAAGGCCCAGTTTAAGCTGAAAATCTTCTCCTTCATCAACAACTCCATCGTCTACCTGCACTGCCGGCTCCGCATCTGCATGGACTCCCCTGGGACCACATGCAAAATAGTAGGTGTTGTGCTTTCCTGAACTTGTGCCTGGACTCGCGTCCCTGAGGCTCTGAGGAGGGTCGCTCCGTTAGCTGAGGCCCAGGGCTGGCGCGGCTCTGGGGCCCGATTTTGGGAGGAGACACAGGGCCCTACAGCCAGATCCCCATAAAGGTGCAAAAGGAGGTGTGGGCAGCAGGCAGCCGGTGGTGGGCGATCCTCGTGGTTGTGGCTAAGCTGCCTCCGCGTGGAGGCCGTGCCACCTGCTGGTCATCACAGCAACCCCAGGCCGCCCCTGGAGCTGCAGGGCTTCTCTTCTCTGTGGAGAGGCATATCCGGGTATAAACGTGGTATAAAAACTGTTATAATTTCATATTATTTCATATTATTTTTAGCAACATGGACGGAAAGCTGTTGAATCCCAGCCACTGTGATACTGAATAAGAGGGTTTCCCCCTCTGTTCATCCTCCGCACCGAGACCTTGAATAATTTTATATTCTCATTTCCTTAGCTGTTTAACTGTGAAATGACACTTCGTGGTCCTGAGGTGTGAAAGCCGTTCTTCACACCAGACAAGTGCGTCGCGGACAGTCCCACGTTGTCTGTGCCGAGGACAGTGTAGACAGCTCTGCTAGCCCCCGGTTCAGCAGCTGCGTGTGTGTCCGTCTTCTGGGGGCCGGGATCGTTCCTGCACGGCTCGTAGAACCCTGCAGCCTCCCTCGGTGACCAGCCCCCGAGCAGCCCCAGGACACGCAGAGGAGAAGAACCAATTTTGTTGATGTCACTTTGTCTCATCCCGTAGACCTTGCAGAAAAAAGGGCTGAAGGGCACACGGACCCCAGGATGACCACCGGCTAAGGGTGGCCACGGGCACGCACCTGCTCTGAAGCCCGTCAGAAATGCGAAGGGTGTTAGGTGTCACAACGACCTCTGTGAGGAGTTGCAAGTCCCCAGGGTCTTTACGATACGGTCCCTGCCGCGTCCCCGGAGGAGGGCTGCCGTGCTGCTGTCCTTGGCTGTGAGCACGGGGCGCCACAGGGCAGCTCAGGCAGCAGGACCGCATCCTCCAAGGGGCTGTGGCAGGACCGGTTCTCCCGGAGGTCGGAGGGAAACTCATTCCAGGCTCTGTCCTTGGCGAGGAGACACCGGCTTCTCCCTGTGTCTTCACAGCTTCCCTCTGTGCATGTCTGTGTTCAACCTCCCCTTTTCACAAGGACACAGCTGGGTAGGACTAGGACCCACCCCAATGACCTCACTTTAACTTCATCTGCAAAGACCATGTTTCCAAATAAGGTCCCATCAGCAGGTGCTGGGGCCCAGGGCGTCAACATCGTTTAGGGGGACGTAGAGCAGGTGTATGGCGAGCGGGTCCCACCACGTCCCTGAAGCTGTCTGCAAGGCAGAGTGTGGAAAGGAGCAAGCGGCTGTGGCAGGCCATGGAGAAGGCCAAGGAGACGCAGAGTTGTCAGAGGGCCCGAGGGGCCAAGGGGTCTGGGGTGGGAGACGGTTCAGCCGGTGTTCTCTCGAACCTTGTTTCCTCCAGCCCCTGCTGCCCACCGTCCCTCCCGTCGCACCGGCAGAGCCCTGTGGTCCTGGCGGTCCAGGCCGCTCGTCCCCTTCCCTGCCTGAGCTCATCTAGCTGGTTTACAACGTCCGGATCAGAGTCTTACCCCGACAGTGACCACATTTCTCAGATGAGTTCCGTTCAACTAACTGGAAGTTTCCTTCATTTCAAAACAACAGAATTGCGATGACATCCGGTCCCCGAGAAGCCGGGAAGCGTCTGCAACACACCAGACATCCTGGGGACCCCTCGTTCGGTCTGAAGGTGAGTCGGTGACTCAGTCGGGTCAGTTAAAGGAAAGATGGAAGGTTCCGTCTCCCCCGTGCGTGAACCTGCCTGCGGCGACCAGGAGCCACGGCCGGGACGCTCCGTCGACCCATCACAGTGGACGCAGCACTGGGTTCACGGAGAGCCTCGATTCCGGCCTCCGCACGCAGAGTGGGGCCGGCCCTCCCGGGAGCCCCAGGCAGGAGGAGCCCTGGCGGTCCTCATGTCCTCATGCTGCTGCGGAAGGAACGGCGGGCGCTGCGGGAAGTCAGCTTGCTCTTGGACAAAGCGGTATTTTGAGTTGCGTCCCACGAAACCGGTGAAGTTTCCTGATGTGGTTTTGATACACCGCGTGGGTTGTGGTGGGGGGGTAGGAAGGTGGGCTGCACCAGGTCGGGTTCTGTGTGTATGCACGCGCACGTGTGTATGCGTGTACCAGTGTGTGCACGCACGAGAAAGCTCTCTATTCTGGGCTTGGCTACAGCAGGAGATGCAAAAAAGAAAAAAAAAAAAGGCACAGCTTTCTCCCTTGGTACAAAACTCCCACCAGTCGATGACATCCCGTGTGATTCCAAAGGCCACCATCACCTTTCCAGAAAAGCGTTTTATTTCCTTTGAGATTCATTTTATTGTTGTTGTTGTTGTTTTTAATTGGATGGGGGAAATGGTGTGCTTTGGATATTAAGACAGAAACCACTAGCTGTGTCCCAACATCTGTCCTCCTCCTTCGTAGTCATGGAACCCCTAGGTTTTCACTGGCAGGTGGCTGCTGGGATAAATACTGTCAATCCCAGCCAGCCTGGCAGCCCAGTGTGGCGTGTGAGTAAATTCTGGCCAATGAGATGCAAACGGGAGGTGGAGTGACAGGTCCCGCAGGGCTGCCCCTCACGTGTCCCTTTCTTCCTCTTGCCTGGTGGGCACAGGGGTGGGGTGGGGAAGGCTGCAGTCCTCGGCCTGGCAGACCCTGAAGGCCTTGGGGACAGGAGCTGGAAGGAGCCCCATTCCCAAAGACACCGCAGAGCGAGTGTGCCAGCCCAGGCCTCCGACTGCCGAGTTCTGTGCCAGAAAGAATGAAACTTCCATGATCTCTGTTTCTGCTACTTTGGTGTTTTTCTCCCTTTTTTTGTTGTTTTCCTCCCTGATGTTGATGGCCCTCCTTGCCTCTCTGTATCTTCCTGCACAAGACCTTCGGGGTCTTGGACGTGGGGTTGGAGCCTGAGTCCGAGGCTGTTCGCGGCTTGGGAAGGAGGCTGAGGGAGCAGGAAGAGGGAAGCGGGTCGTCTTGGCTGGTAAATCCCGACTGCTGGTTCTCACCCAAAGTATTTGCGAAATTTAAAAGATTCCAGGTTTGGGGGCCTATGGATGGTGCATTTCTGGAGCTGGGCTCCAGGTTCTGGGGTCTGCACTGGTCATCAGGGGGTTACAGGGCCATCCTAGGACTGCGTGTTTCTTCTACCCTCTTCATTTTCTCAAACTTCTAAGGAGAACTGGTTGACCAGGTGGTCCTATTAAGCATTTTAGTTTATAGAAATGGGACTTCTAATTATTCATAAATATTATAGGTAAGGTCAAAACTGCTGGAGTGGAAAAAGCACTGGGCTTGGAGTTAAGAGACCCGAGTTTGAATATAGTGCGTCTAGATGTGTGGTCTTGGGAAAATTACTGAGTCTTCTGGATCCAAACCATCCTTCCATCGTTCCTCCATCCACCCACCCACACACCCATCCACCCA